>CM039674.1:146552502-147010737 GCA_022496015.1 Hordeum marinum | reverse complement strand
TGTTGTTGTTGTTGTTGTTGTGTGTTGTTGTGTTGTTGTTGTTGTTGTTGTTGTGTTGCTGCTGTGTTGTTGTTGTTGTTGTTGTTGTTGTTGTTGCTGCTGCTGTTGTTGTCGTCGTCGCCGCCGTCGTCGTCGTCGTCGTCGTCGTCGTCGTCGCTGTTGCTGCGGCTGTTGTTGTTGTTGTTGTTGTTGTTATTGTTGTTGTTGTTGTTGCTGCTGCTGTTGCTGTTGCTGTTGCTGTTGCTGTTGTTGTCGTGGATGTCGTTGTGGCTGTTGCTGTTGCTGCTGTTGTTATTGCGTTCGTTGTTGTTGCTGTTGCTGGTGTTGATGTTGTTGTAGCTGTTACTGTTGTTGCTGCTGTCGTTGCTGTTGTTGCTGTTGCTGTTGCCGTTGCTGTTGTTGTTTTTATTATTGTTTTCCATTGTTATTTTTACTGTTGTTATTGTTGTTAACTCAAAAAAATTTCAGTGATATTTCGAAGAATTTTTTACGGTTGTGACAAAAAGTGGACCTCTGGCAAAAACTACAAAAGCTCCCCCCCCCCCACACAAAATCGAAATTTTCTCACTTCACTCTCTCTGGCCTTTCAATTCCACAAGCCCCCAAATGGCCGCTCCGCCGCCGGTGCTCACTCTGGCGGTGGAGAAGGGTCCGCGCAAGGGAGAGATCTGCCAGTGCAGCGCCGGATCCGTGCTCCGTGTCGGGCGCGTCGTCAAAGGCAACCACTTCGCCGTGCGCGATAAGGGCGCGTCGCAGCAACATCTCTCCATCGAGTTCCTCCCGCCGCCCGCCGCCGGATGGGTCGTTTCCGATCTGGGATCCTCCAACGGCTCCTTCCTCAACGACGCGCTCCTCGCGCCCTTTGTTCCCACCCCAATTTCCCATGGGAACCTTATCAAGATCGGCGAGTCCACCGTGCTCGCCGTGTCCATCTCCTCCCATTTGGATCTGAACACCGCCACCGCTGCCGACGCCGGACCTAGGCGCTCCTCTCGCACTGCGGTTGAGACGGCGGCGGTGGAGGAGGAGAAGCCCCCTGCGGCGACCCGCCGGGGCACACGGAAGAAGGCAGCGGTGGCGGCGATCCCCGAAGTGGAGAATGAAGTGCCGGACGCGGCGGTAGTGCTAATGGAGGAGGAGAAGCCCCGCCGGGGCGGACGTAGGAAGGTCGCTGTAGTGGCTCCCCCTGAACAGACGGAAGAGGGGGAGAAGGAGGCCCCGGTGGGGAAGCGCCGTGGTGGACGGAAGAAGGCCGCGGAGCCCTCTGAACCGAAGAAGGAGGAGGCCCCGAAGGCGCCGCGTCTTGGCGGGCAGAAGAAGGCCACTTCAGCTGCTGAATCGGAGAAAGGAGATGCGGAGGAGGAAACTCTTGTGGTGACAAGTAAGGAGGAGACGAAGCCCCCTGAACTGGAGAAGGAAGAAGATGTGGAGGCCCAGATGATTACACGCCGTGGGAGGAGGAAGAATGCTCCGACGGTTGGCCCTCCACCACAGCCTCTGAAGACGGGGTCCAGAGGGGGCCAGGGAAGATTTACAAGAGCGGCTAATACAAGGAAGGCCGTTCTAGAGGACGAGGAAGTGGAGGAAGAGGAGGAACGTGAGGTGGCCAAGCCAAGAGATCAGCCTGGCAATCTGTCGACTTCGACAGCAGTAAAGGATGGTGAGGAGGAGGAAGAGGGGAAGGGGGATAAGGTGGCAGCTGGGGATGGAGAAATCGAGGTGGCTGCAAAGGCATTCGAGGAGGAAGTCCCCAAGGGGAGAGCTTCTGCTCCGTGTGCTGCTTCTGACAACGAGGGTGATGGGGAAAGGGGTGGCGGAGAAGAGGAAGATGATGGCAATGGGGATTTGGATGGCAGTAGAGGAGAGGTAGGAGATGGGGCTAAGGTGGAGGAATGTGCTGTTAGAAGCAGTCTTGAGACCATGACATTGCAGGAGTGGTTTGACCGGATGGAAAAGTACCTCCCAAGGATGATCAACGAGGCTGCTGATCAGATGATCGTGGAGTTGGAGGAGAAACAAAAGCGAGTCCATGAGTACATTTCAACGCTCAGTAAGAGCTCCAACCCTTCCTGAAAATTATGTCTTAGATGCTGGAGATTGACTAGAAAATAAACATTGACTAGAAAATAAACTGGAGTCAGTCCTGTGGTGACAATCTTCACTTACTGTGGAAGAATTGGTGGTGGCGTTCGTCTTTTAGGGTCATATGGGTAGTTTACTAGCTGGTAGTAGTTTGATATGTTGACGTTTGCTTGTTGGCTTGTAATTAGCTTAGCATTTTGGTATGCACTGATGTTTCTGTGGGTTTCAGGAGGTGTATTATAATGTTGAATACTCCCTCCGTTTGGAACACACAGTTTCAGTAATGAAACTGAGAGCTTGTCCCCTTGAGAAAGATCATAGTTTTATTTTGTTGCAGTTGGGTACTAGAATGGGTAAGATATCATTTTTCTTTGATTGTAACACACTGAACTAACGCCGTGAAGCTCCATCTTGTCAGAGTGCTATTCTTTGTATGTTTCTATGTCTTGCAGCAGCATTAAAAGCAACTAGGTTACAGTTTTGCTTATAAATATTGCCACATTGTAACAATTGTGAGCCCTAAATTTCAACATGAAAAGTTGTCCTTTTTTTGTGGGTGATGGAAAGTTGTCCTATAACTGTTCCACTTCGGTATATAGAGCAGATTCTTGGAGACCTGGACTACCATATGGCACGTCTACATACTCTTTTCTTGCTCCTACACTCAGTGTGCAAGTTATATTATTTAGTTATTGTCAGTTAAGCAATATCATCTTCAATGACGCCTCTCCCAATGCTTGGTTCGCCCATTGTTCTGAAGGAGATGCATACAGTTCAAGAGACACCCAAATGGCTTTTCAGATCATTGATTTTCTTACGTAGTTATATAGTCCTCTTGTAACTCTTGGGAGATGATTTGTTTATTGTATCTTATTCCTTAAATGAAGTGATACCTGAAGAGGGAAGACTGGCAAACTTGTTTTCATTTTTAATGCAGTGCATTCGTAGCCACACCAAATTCAAGAGCAAACATCTTTTATATGTGTGTATTTGATATCATAGCCTCATAAAACTTCCGTACCTTTGCTATTAATTACATTAGCATAAAGTTCTCAAGACATCTTTGCAGAAAATGAATTTACTGGCATGACTTTTTTAATATAAAGGTTTGTTGGCAAGAAAATATATTTCTTACTCCATAGTACCTACTGTACCACCTCCTCTAATAATATGATTTACTAAAGTGATGTCCCTTTTCTACGCAATAATGTCTATTTGCAGTATAAACCTTAGCAAGCAGTAATCAAATAGCATGAAACTGTAAGCAGATATAATTATCTCTCAGTCTTATACATGTGATATTCTAGCGACAAACATATATCTAGATTGTCGTCTGATTGTTTGGTATTGAATACATTGTTAGTTTTGATATAAATGTATACTATTGTTTTATCACTTCGCAGATAGAACTGACTAAAGGATGTTGCTGGCTCATATTTTTTTCTAAATCTAGGATGTCCTGAAGTTTGTCAATGACTGAATGATGCTATTGTTAATCAGCAAGGATGTATATTTCAGTAAACATCAGCATGATTCATCAAATAATGCTAAAATATTACCCGGACTCAAATCTTAGTACCTCTTAAAGTATATGGATTTTGTTGAAAAAATGATTTAGATTTGAGAATAGATTTATGTTGCAACATTTGGTAGTAATTCATGTTTCTATGGATTGTTCACCTAACTATTCTGTTTTTTGCACTTCAGCTTTTTTTATAGTTATTGCTATAAAACTTCATGTGATACGCCCATATTTACCATGACAGGCGCATGAAATAGAAGATGTAAAGGTTTTGTATTTTAGAGTTGGACTATCTCTTGGATTCTCAAAAACCTGGCGAGTTTTATGCTTGAGTTAGAATTGAGTTTTGTGTAGCGGAGGCCTTGAGGGAAATGCAGAAGCTGAAGTGATTTCCTCGGCAGTCTCCACAGCCCCTTAGGATCTAGAGCATGTGAAGTTCTATTCCCACGTCTTAGAATGTGCATTCTTATTCAACCAAAGATGCTGGATTTCCAACTTTATGCTGTTAAATTTGAGTCTACTTTAGCGGTGGTTATTTCTCTCATCACTTTGGGCAGTCAAGAATCTAGTTAGGCTGTCAGTTGGTATCCACAATACATAGCATGTATTCTTTTGCCGCAATTAGGTAGTAGTATGTTTTACTTAGCTAACTTAACCAATAAAAAAACTGTGGTGCAGGGTTCAAACGTTACCATTATTTTATAAAGATGCAAACGTTACCATTATTTTGTTTTCTTTGCTGAGAAAGGCTTACAGAAGAAGAAATATGATTTAGTACCACTACAAACTTTGGTCCCTTTGTAGGAAAGGGTGTCACAATCCAATTTTTTTCTTTCTAAATTTTGATTGTTAACTTAGAAGCATATGTATCCATGATTTCTTTGCACATTTGGTTTTTAGGGCCAACAAGGCCAAATATTTGAACTCAAATTCAACTTTGAATTCAAAGGAAAGTCAAGGAGGTCTCTCAAATTGTTTTTAGAAAAACTTGCATAAGGGCAGGAAAGGAATTTCCTAAGATAGTATTTGTCCTATATATTTTGAGTGAACCAGAGTTTAAGAATAGTTTGATTTGGGCAATTAAACTAAAAGTAAAACTTTGGATTAAATAAACAAAACAAAAACACAAAAAGAGAAAAGTAAAACACATTTTCAAAATAGGCCCATTAGCTAGTGACAAAATTAGTTTGTCTGAAATCCTTAGAGAAATGCACAAGTGGCCAGGAATATTCTCAAGGGATTTTAGAAATGGTTTGCCTTTTGAAGAAAATCAAATTCAAATTTGAAATTTGAGAATAGAGAGCAGAAACACAAAAAGAAAAAAGAAAAGAGAAAAGGAAGAAAAAGAAGAAAAAATGGGCCAGACAGAAAAGAGAAAAGGAAGAAAAAGAAGAAAAAATGGGCCAGACAACTAGCTAGTCGGATTGGCCTAGCTAGCCAGTCAGTCGACCATCCCACACCAGTGCCACTCTCTCTCTCTCCCCCCTCTTAGTGATAGCGGGCCCCGCCTGTCAGCTTCACCTCCCGCAACCGTCGCCCGGGCCATGCGCCCATGACGTCGCCACACCCGAGACCACGACCTCCACTTCGCTGGCCATCGTGCACGCCAACACCGTTTGACCTAGCTTAAAAGAAGCCTTAGACCCCCTTTCTCAAACCCCCAACATGATTAGGTTGGGTTGTCGTTAGGATGCCCGCACCGCCACCGTAGTCTCCGCCTCAACAGTGAGATCACCGGCGGGATTCTGGTGAACCTCGACCCCTTGCGACCACCCACCCATCCAGGAGAACCATCGCATCACGACGAAGCCCTTGGAAATCTTCGACGAGCCTGAGGCCCTCTACAACCTCGAGTTTGACGAATGTCGAAACTTGGCACCGTCATCGTCGCTGGTCCGACGAGCTTCGTCGTTCATTTGGCCCCGCACCTTGTCCGTTCGTTTTCCCGCACCCGTGTGCATCTTCTGACCAAGCCACACATCCAGGAATGCCTGTGTTTGAGCACGTCGTCGTCCCCCGAGAGCTCCGCTGTCACCCGCAGCTCCGACGAGCCTTCCGACGCCGTCTTTGTCGTCCCTAGTCCCGACCAGGATCACCAGCGACCTCCTAGAGCCACGCTGTGTCCGATCGAACCCCTCGCCATGGTGGAGAACCCCTGGAACACCGCCTCGACGACATCTCGAGCCGTGCGGCACCACGTTCGTGTTTTTGGCGAGATTTTTCGGTGAGCTCAGTACCTTAACCGTTGTGTTTATTCTTAGTCGTTAGATCTAGACCAGACAACCCACATTAGATCACTTAAATGAACCGGTATGGACAAATCGAAGGCTGCCACATCGACAACATTATCCAAAAGAAATTCGTTAACTAAAAAGAAAATGTTGTTTTACACAAAAGCCCTTAGAACTTAGAACTATTATAACTAATTATCTAGAGGGCCAAATTGAATGATTATTTTTGAAAATGAAACCTTAGGAAATGTACTCTCACAATAATTGTAGAGAAATCAAATTTGAACTTTTCAAATTTGAATTTCAAACAAAATGGTTAAATACCAAATAGGTCATAACTTTTAATCTACAAATCTAAGCTACGTGATTCTTTTTGCATATTGGAACTAGTGCAATGTAGTTTAATTTAGTATACTCTTAGATAAAATACAAAATTAAATGAAATATTTTCTGGATAGAAATTTATAAACCTTAAATTTAGACTTATTTGATTTCATTAAAAAATTATGAATAAGTAAAATGCAATTCAAATTAATGCTAGGCTTAATTGTGACATGTTAGGACATGTAATAAACCGTTTTTAAATAAATTTGAATCGTAGCTTGAAATAAAGAAATTAAATAGACAAACCCTAATTATTTTAATAAGGAGATAGAATAATAATTAATGATTTAATCAAATTCATTTAATAAAACATTATTACCCAAATAATTTAAACTAAAATTCTAAAAGTCAAACCTAGGTCAAATATTTTCATGTAATTCCATATCTAGAAGTCAAACTTAGATTAAATATTTCAAATGATTTCAAACAGAGCAAGTCAAATCTAAATCAAATAAAGTTAAATAATTACAAATACAATTCAAACTCAAATTTGATTCAACCAATAAGATTTAATTAATTTGGTTAATCAGATAGTCAAACTTGGTTGATGAGTTGAACCAATTATGATCAAACCTAGCTAGATTAATCCAATTTGATTGTTATGATGAAGACAAATACCAAACAAATCATGAACCCAATTTGAAAGGTTAAATTGGACAAAATTCAAATTAACAATCCAACACTTGTGTTTGTGAATTGTGCTTTTGCATTGATGCAAGTTTTCTCTTTTGCATGAATTGAATGCTTATGGTTGCTATTTTCTATTTTGTTTGTCAATGTTAGATTGTGAGGAGTGCAATCCCTATGACTGTGAAGAGTGCACCGGTGACAACAAAAATCAAGGCAAATTCCACTTGATCCTGTTACCCAATATTTTTATTTGCATTGTAGTTTTGCCGTGATAGGCATGTAAGTTTAGGATGCCAATTTCTGTACAACCTAGTAGTTACAACTTAGGTCCAAACTTACCCTGACCTTGTAATCAATCAAGTACTTGCTTAGCTGCTATAACGTGGATTGGGATCACCAAATATTATTCCACCATACAACCCCAGGGTTGACTACTTAACTACAACTTAATTAATGAACCGATCTGGGTGGACTAGTTTGATTGGATCATCGGAGTGATGTTTTCAATGGGGAACGCCACCCAGGTATCAAAGAGATTGTACGAGTTCAAGGTTGAGTATCTTCCATGTGTGACCATCAGACAATATGGGTTCTGTCTAGACCAATTAGGTTATGGGAACCCTCCTAGGAAGACCAGCAAATGTAGGTGTGTATTTTGGACTGGTATGTCGTTTTTGAGAGGACTACTACTTTCAAAAAGTCTCGTCTTGATCTACCTAACTACTTCACAAGCGAAGTTTAGAAGTGGAAGGGTGTGATCGGGAATCATGGTAAAGTACACAAACCTCTGTAGAGTGTATAAAATTGATCAAGATTAGTCGTGTCCCCTGTTACGGACAATTTGTGAGCAACTCATCATAGAATTGTCAGTTTGATCTCAATCACCTCTTCTTTTAAAATCAATGGGTTGAACCAAAGGGGAGTAATGGCACTGATGTCAGAGGACTGGGGGTACCAGGGTCTCTGAGTAAGGCTTGGGATGATCGGGATTATCGGGAGTCCACATTCGCAAATTGCATTGGCGCTACAACCAGAGTTATCGGAAGCCCACATTCTCAAATTGCATTCGGGCTACAACTGGGGTTACCTGGAGTGCCTCTAGACTACGACCGGGTTACCGAGAGTGTCATATTGCTTTTTGAGTAGACCGGCACATAATATATAGGGCATAACTATTTTACTGCAAAGATACCCATCCAAAGTGCATGCAGGTGAACAGATTTTCCAATGAATTGTAGACTTGCCAACATATTCAATGTACCTATCCTAGTGGTTGTAACATATCATGTTTCAAGTGATTACTACGAGGAGTGACTTGTGTAGGGTTTCGTGCCTCCACTGTACATGCTTCCCTATAAGGTTGATGGGGCTTACGAGGACGTCTATCTTAGATTTGCTTTTGTTTCTACTTGTTATGAACTCTGCTTATTTATTATAAGACTATATATTTGACTAGCCTATGGCTAGTCTGTAAGACTATTTGCTTTCTTGATCACGCAATTTAATAAATGACGCATTTGTGTATGATATAACATTGTTGCCGTGTATGCCGAAATTTGATACAAGGGTTGACATAGAAACACATGGAGACCATATGCTTGAAAAGGTGGGTCATGACAAAGGGGCAGGAATGGAAAGTGGTAGTGGGTAATCAGAAATATCTTATATTTATATCAGATAAAACGCCTATTCGTATCCGGAACATCCGCATCAAAACTAAAATGGAAATGGAAATGGAACATATTCATGTTTATTTCACAAATTGAAAGCACAATGTGCTCCCTTGGTGGTTTTGATAATTCATGACAACATACATTGTCTCTTGTACTAATACTTTTACCTAGTGTATTTCAGATAAAGTCTGTAGAGAGATGGGTTGGAAAAAAGGAGTGTGAAGAGTATCCCCATGAATAAGAAGGAGAGAGAATAGCATTGGCCAAGCTTCAAGCAAAGGATTCTACATTTTACATTTGTGAGAAATCACTTTGAGTCCATAGGAAAGCCAATACTATTAAAAGGGGGTAAGGTTTTGTTGGTGAACAAAATGCTCATACGTGCACAAGTGATAGTCACCACATACACCCACAAGCTCTTCCACAAAAGTCTGTCCAAAGCCAAATATTCAAAATCGGTGCAACCAACATTTTCCACTCGGTGCCACCGATTCCAAACCCTAGACAGACTCAGCCAAACCCTAGCGTTTCAGTGCAACCGATTCAGCATTCAGTGCCACCGAGTTAGGCTGCCAACTTTCTGTTACGCAAGTTTACAAAATCGGTCCCTCCGAGTTTTGTAAATCGGCGTCACCGAGATTGGGCAATCTGACCGTTGGTCACCTTATCAGTGCAACCGAGATTCCTATATCGGTCTCACCGAGATTCAAAAGTTGCCACCTTTTGGTCACTTCGGTACCACCGAGATTAACACATCGATGTCACCGAGTTGGTCATTTTGTGTGTAATAGTTGGATTTTTGGAGATGTCTATATATACCCCTCCACCACCACTCACTCGCAAGACAAGCACTCAGAACAGTTCCCCACTCATACCTACTGATTTTCTAAGGGAGAGCCACCTACTCATGTGTTGAGGTCATGCCATTCCATTCCTATCATATGAAGCTTGATCTCTATCCTCCCCAAGTTGCTTTCCACCCAATCAATCTCTTTTACCCAGACAAACCTATGAGAGTGATTGTGTGTTGGGGAGTCTATCATCTTGAAGCACAAGAGCAAGGAGTTCATCGACACTATCGAGCCTATTACCTTTTGGAGGGTGGTGCCTCCTAGATTGGTTAGGTGTCGCTTGGGAGCCTCCTACTTAGTGTTGTGGAGTGAACCAAGAAGTTTGTAAGGGCAAGGAGATTGCCTACTTCATGAAGATCTACCCCGAGTTAGCCTAGTCCTTCGTGGACGTAGGCCGTCATGGTATAGTCAAGGTTGCTTCTTCGTGGAACCCTCCGTGGGTAGAGCCCTCCGCGTACTCTCGCGACCGTTACCCTCCGTGGGTTAGAGACTCCATGAATGTGGATGTACGATAGCACCACCTATAGGAACCACAGGAAAAATCTTGTGTCCCTCATGTGTTTGATCTCTCTATCTCTACTCCTTAATTCCATGTGCAATGTCTTTACTTTTCGCTGCTATACTTGATGACTTGCATGTGTAGGGTGTTCTAGATTTGCTATGTATGCTAAAAACTGCCAACTCTTGATTTATGCTCGAGGTAGTTTTAAATTCCTGCAAATAGTCTATTCACCCCCTCTAGACATACACTTCTAGTGACTCCGCAATTGGTATTAGAGCATTGGTCTCCATTGCTTCGGTTTCAACACCGTGGAGGAAGATGGATGTGTCTAGTGTGGAGAGTTTGTATTGTAGAGCACCCATTCTTGATGGTGAGTACTATAGTCGATGGAAGAGTGCCATGATTGATCTATTTGATAAAATCCATTTGAGAAAACATATTGAAAATCCCTATGTGCTCCCCATTGATGAATTACATCCCACACTTGAAGAGGAAATTAACATGCTTGGTAACCTTAGAACTGTCAATCTTATCGTTAGAGGTTTACCAAGATTCGTGCTTTCACAATTGAAGAACTTTGCATGTGCTTATACTTTGTGAAATGATTTGGAGAAATGTTATCCAAATCTTTCATTAGGTAATCTTGATGAAATTCTTCATAAAACTGTTGCTTTTCACAAAATGAAGCCTAGTGATCCAAACTTTGATAAGTGCCTATTTGAGCTCCATGATCTCATGCGTGCTAAAGGAGATGTCACAACTAACAACAATATCATTATTGAAGTCATTCACATTCATAAACTTGAACATTGTCATGATCCCAATTCTAACGAATCTCTTGTTCTTTATGACGAGGATTTCCCACTTGATGATGACAATGTGGAACATGGCTACTATGATGAAGATGAGCTGTTCGAAATCGAGTATGAGAAGATCATGAAGAACCTAAGTCTAATGGAGAACTTCAAGGATTACATGGCTGGCGAAAAAGAGTGGATTCTCGACAATGGATGCACAGATCGCATGACTGGTGATAAAGACATGTTTCAAGATATCATGCATAATCAAGGTCCTCGGAGGTACGTGACCTTTGGAGAAAACTCTAAGGGTAAGGTACTTGGGCTTGGTAAGGTGGACATATCTCATGATAGCTCAATTCAAAATGTGATGCTTGTTGAATCCCTTGTTTACAATCTTGTTTCCGTATCTAGACTAGCAGACTTCGGTTTCAATGTGCTATTTACTAAAGTAGATTGCCAAGTGTTTAGATTTGATAATCATAAAATTGTCTTTACCGGTATTCGTAGAGGTGATCTATACATTGTTTATTTCACTAAAAAGGCCCAACCTCGTACTTGTTTCATTGCAAAATCATCTAAAGGTTGGCTGTGGCGTAGAAGGCTTGGACATGTAGGCATGCGAAATCTAGATAAGCTTATCAAGGGCGATCACATTCTAGGTGTGAAGGATGTTATCTTTGACCAATATAGACTTTGTAGCGCTTGTCAAGCAGGAAAGCAACTAGGTGGAAGTCATCCGATCAAGAATGTCATGACTACTAGGAGACCACTCGAGTTACTTCATTCGGTCAAGAATTTCATAAAGATTACGTAATGAAAGATTTGGATATCGTTTCTCCAAATCATTTCACAAAGTATAAGCACATGCAAATGTTGGAAATATGCCCTAGAGGCAATAATAAAATGGTTATTATTATATTTCCTTGTTCATGATAATTGTCTATTGTTCATGCTATAATTGTATTAACCAGAAACCATAATACATGTGTGAATACATAGACCACACCATGTCCCTAGTGAGCCTCTAGTTGACTAGCTCGTTGATCAATAGATGGTCATGGTTTCCTGACCATGGGCATTGGATGTCGTTGATAACGGGATCACATCATTAGGAGAATGATGTGATGGACAAGATCCAATCCTAAGCATAACACAAGATCGTGTAGTTCGTCTGCTAGAGCTTTTCTAATGTTAAGTATCATTTCCTTAGGCCATGAGATTGTGCAACCCCTGGATACCATAGGAATACTTTGGGTGTATCAAACGTCACAACGTAACTGGGTGACTATAAAGGTGCACTACAAGTGTCTCCAAAAGTGTCTGTTGGGTTGGCACGAATCGAGACTGGGATTTGTCACTCCGTGTGATGGAGAGGTATCTCTGGGCCCACTCGGTAATACATCATCATAATGAGCTCAATGTAACTAAGGAGTTAGTCACAGGATCATGTGTTATGGAACGAGTAAAGAGACTTGCCGGTAACGAGATTGAACAAGGTATAGGGATACCGACGATCGAATCTCAGGAAAGTAACATACCGATGGACAAAGGGAATTGTATATGGGATTAATTGAATCCCCAACATCATGGTTCATCCAATGAGATCATCATGGAACATGTGGGAGCCAATATGGGTATCCAGATCCCACTATTGGTTATTGGCCGGAGAGGTGTCTCGATCATGTCTGCGTAGTTCCCGAACCCATAGGGTCTACACACTTAAGGTTCGATGACGCTAAAGTTGTAATGGGAATTGTATGTGGTTACTAAAAGTTGTTCGGAGTCCTGGATGAGATCCCGGACGTCAAAATGAGTTCCGGAATGGTCCGGAGGTGAAGATTTATATATGGGAAGTCCAGTTTCAATCACCGGAAAAGTTTCGGGGTTTATCGGTATAGTACCAGGACCACCGAAAGGGTTCCGGGGGTCCACCGGGAGGGGCCACCTACCTCGGAGGACCACGTGGGCTGAATATTTGTGGGAACTAGCCTCCTAGTGGGCTGGTGCCCCCCCAAGGGCCCAAGGCGTCTAGGGTTGGGAACCCTAAGGGGTGGGGGCGCCTCTCACCAACTTGGGGGGCAAGCTCCCCCCTTGGCCGCCGCCCCCCTCTAGATGGATATAGGGGGGTGACCCCCTCCCCCCTTCGGCCTATAAATAGAGGGGAGGTGGGAGGGCAGCCGCACCCTTCCCCCCTGGCGCAGCCCTCCCCTCCTACACTTCCTCCTCCTCCTCCATAGTGCTTAGTGAAGCTCTGCTGGAGAACCACGACCTCCACCGCCACCACGCCGTCGTGCTGCCGGAGCTCTCCCTCAACTTCTCCTCCCCCTCGATGGATCAAGAAGGAGGATACGTCCCCAAGATGTATGTGTGTTGAACGAGGAGGCACCGTTCGTTCGGTGCTTGGATCCGATCTTCCGCGATTTGAATCACCGCGAGTATGACTCCATCAACCGTATTCTTTGCAACGCTTTCGCTTAGCAATATTCAAAGGTATGAAGATGCACTCCCTCTATCTGGTTGCTAGCATCTCCTAGATTGATCTTGGTGACACGTAGGAATTTTTTTGAATTATTACTACGTGCCTCAACAGTGGTATCAGAGCTAGGTCTATGCGTAGATTCTATGCACGAGTAGAACACAAGTAGTTGTGGGAGATGATTTGGTCAATTTACTTGCCGTTACTAGTCCTATGTTGATTCGGTGGCATTGTGGGATGAAGCATCCCGTACCGACTTTACACATACGCTTACGTGAGACTGGTTCTAGCGCGTGACATGCACTTGTTGCACGAGGTGGCTAGCGGGTGTCTGTCTCTCCCACTTTAGTCGGATCGGATTCGATGAAGAGGGTCCTTATGAAGGGTAAATAGCAATTGGAATATCACCGTTGTGGCTTTTGCATAGGTAAGTAACGTTCTTGCTAGAAACCCATAGCAGCCACGTAAAACGCAACAACAATTAGAGGATGTCTAACTTGTTATTGCAGGGTATGCTATGTGATGTGATATGGCCAAAAGGATGTGATGTATGAGGTTGATCGTGTTCTTGTAATAGGAATCACGACTTGCATGTCGATGAGTATGAAAACCGGTAGGATCCATATGAGTTGTATTAATTTATTGTATGACCTGCGTGTCAATCAAAAACGCCATGTAATTACTTTAATTTATTGCTAACCATTAGCCATAGTAGTAGAAGTAATAGTTGACGAGACAACTTCATGAAGACACGATGATGGAGATCATGATGATGGAGATCATGGTGTCGTGCCGGTGACAATGGTGATCATGCCGCGCCCCGAAGATGAAGATCAAAGGCACAAGATGATATTGGCCATATCATGTCACTTTATGATTTGCATGTGATGTTCATCATGTTTTTACATCTTATTTGCTTAGAACGACAGTAGCATAAATAAGATGATCCCTCACTAAAATTTCAAGAAATGTGTTCCCCCTAAGTGTGCACCGTTGCTAAGGATCGTTGTTTCGAATCACCACATGATGATTGGGCGTGATAGATTCTAACATTCGCATACAACGGGTGTAAGCCAGATTTACACACGCGAAACACTTAGGTTGACTTGACGAGTCTAGCATGTACAAACATGGCCTCGGAACACGAGAGGCCGAAATGTCGAACATGAGTCATATAGTAGATGCGATCAACATGGATATGTTCACCATTGATGACTAGTCCGTCTCACGTGATGATTGGACATGACCTAGTCGATGTGATCATGTATCACTTAGATGACAAGAGGGATGTCTATCTGAGTGGGAGTTCATTAACTAATTTGATTAGATGAACTTAATTATCATGAACTTAGTATAAAATTGTCTTTACAATCTATCTTGTAGATCTAATGGCCCACGCTAATGTTGCCCGCAACTTCAACGCGTTCCTAGAGAAAACCAAGCTGAAAGACAATGGAAGCAACTATACGGGCTGGGTCTGTAACTTGAGGCTCATCCTCATAGCTTCCAAGGAAGCATATGTCCTTGATGCACCGCTAGGTGATGCACCCATTTTCCCAACAACTCAAGACGTTATGAACGTCTGGCAGTCGTGTAGTGATGATTACTCCCTCGTTCAGTGCGTCATGCTTTACAGCTTAGAACAGGGGCTCCAAAAGTGTTTTGAGCAACACTGAGCATATGAGATGTTCCAAGAGCTGAGAAATGGTTATCCAAGCTCATGCCCGGGTCGAGAGATATAAAGGCTCCGACAAGTTCTTCAGTTGTAAGATGGAGGAAAATAGTTCTGTCAGCGAGCACATACTCAAAATGTCTGGGTTGCACAACCGCTTGTCTCAGCTGGGAGTTAATCTTCCGGATGACTCGGTTATTGATAGAATCCTCCAGTCGCTTCCACCTAGCTACAAGAGCTTTGTGATGAACTTCAATATGCAAGGGATGGAGAAGTCCATTCCTGAGTTATATTCGATGCTGAAATCAGCAGAGGTGGAGATCAAAAAGGAACATCAAGTGGTGATGGTGAATATGACCACCAGTTTCAAGAAAGGCAAGGGTAAGAAGAACTTCAAGAAGGACGGCAAAGCAGTTGCCGCGCCCGATAAATCAGTTGCCGGGAAGAAGCCCAAGAATGGACCCAAGATTGAGACCGAGTGCTTTTATTGCAAGGGAAGCGATCACTAGAAGCGGAACTGCCCCAAGTACTTAGCGGATAAGAAGGCTGACAACATCAAAGGTATATATGATATACATGTTATTGATGTGTACCTTACCAGCGCCCGTAGTAGCTCCTGGGTATTTGATACCAGTGCGGTTGCTCACATTTGTAACTCAAAACAGGAACTGCGGAATAAGCAGAGACTGGCGAAGGACGAGGTGACGATGCGCGTCGGGAATGGTTTCAAAGTCGATGTGATCTCCGTCGGCACACTACCTCTACATCTACCTTTGGGATTAGTTTTAAACCTCAATAATTGTTATTTAGTACCAGCTTTGAGCATGAACATTGTATCTGGATCTCGTTTGATGCGAGATGACTACTTATTTAAATCCGAGAATAATGGTTGTTCTATTTATATGAGAGATATGTTTTATGGTCATGCCCCGTTGGTCAATGGTTTATTTTTATTGAATCTCGAACGTGATGTTACACATATTCATAGTGTGAATACCAAACGATGTAAGGTTGATAATGATAGTCCCACATACTTGTCGCACTACCACCTCGGTCATACTGGTGTCAAACGCATGAAGAAACTCCATGCAGATGGACTCTTAGAGTCTCTTGATTATGAATCATTTGACACGTGCGAACCATGACTCATGGGCAAGATGACTAAGATTCCGTTCTCCGGAACAATGGAGCGAGCAACCAACTTGTTGGAAATAATACATACCGATGTATGCGGTCCAATGAGCGTTGAGGCTCGCGGTGGCTATCGTTATGTTCTCACCCTCACCGAGGACTTAAGCAGATATGGGTATGTCTACTTAATGAAACACAAGTTTGAGACCTTTGAAAAGTTCAAGGAATTTCATAGTGAGGTAGAGAATCAACATGACAAGAAAATAAAGTTCCTACGATCTGATCGTGGAGGAGAATATTTGAGTCACGAGTTTGACACGCACTTAAGGAAATGTGGAATTGTTTCAAAACACACGCCGCCTGGCACACCTCAGCGTAATGGTGTGTCTGGACGTCGTAATCGCACTCTATTGGATATGGTGCGATCTATGATGTCTCTTACTAATTTATCGCTATCATTTTGGGGATATGCATTAGATACCGTCGCATTCACTTTAAATAGAGCACCGTCTAAATCTGTTGACACAACACCATATGAATCATGGTTTGGAAAGAAACCTAAGCTGTCGTTTCTAAAATTTGGGCATGCAGAGCTTATGTCAAGAAACTTAAACCTGAAAAGCTCGATCCCAAATCGGAAAGGTGCGTCTTCATAGGATACCCTAAGGAAACTATTGGGTACATCTTCTATCTCAGATCCGAAGGAAAGATCTTTGTTGCCAAGAATGGATCCTTTCTAGAGAAAGAGTTTCTCTCGAAAGAAGTAAGTGGGAGGAAAGTAGAACTTGATGAGGTAATTGTACCCCCTCTCGAACCGGAGAGTAGCGCAACATAGGAAAATGTTTTTGTGGTGCCTGCACCGACTAGAGAGGAAGTTAATGATGATGATCATGAAACTTCGGATCAAGTTACTACTGAACTTCGTAGGTCCACGAGGACACGTTCCGCACCAGAGTGGTACAGCAACCCTGTCCTAGAAATCATGTTGTTAGACAACGGTGAACCTTTGAACTATGAAGAAGCCATGGCGGGCCTGGATTCCAACAAATGTCTTGAAGCAATGAAATCCGAGATAGGATCCATGTATGAGAACAAAGTATGGACTTTGGTGGACTTGCCCGATGATCGGCAAGCCATAGATAATAAATGGATCTTTAAGAAGAAGACTGATGCGAATGGTAATGTGACCGTCTATAAGGCCCGACTTGTCGCTAGGGTTATCGACAAGTTCAAGGAGTTGACTATGATGAGATTTTCTCACCCGTAGCAATGCTGAAGTCCGTCCGAATCATGTTAGCAGTTGCCGCATTTTATGATTATGAGATCTGGCAAATGGACGTCAAAACGACATTCCTTAATGTTTTCCTTAAGGAAGAATTGTATATGATGCAGCCAGAAGGTTTTGTGGATCCTAAGAATGCTGACACGGTATGCAAGCTCCAGCGCTCCATCTATGGGATGATGCAAGCATCTCGGAGTTGGAACATTCGCTTTGTTGAGGTGATCAAAGCATTTGGGTTTATACATACTTATGGAGAAGCCTGTATTTACAAGAAAGTGACTGGGAGCTCTATAGCATTTCTCATTTAATATGTGGATGACATATTGTTGATGGGAAATGATATAGAACTTTTGGAAAGCATAAAGGCCTACTTGAATAAGTGTTTTTCAATGAAGGACCTTGGAGAAGCTGCTTACATATTAGGCATCAAGATCTATAGAGATAGATTGATACGCCTCATTGGTCTTTCACAAAGCACATACCTTGACAAGATATTGAAGAATTTCAATATGGATCAGTCCAAGAAGGGGTTCTTGCCTATATTGCAAGGTGTGAGATTGAGCACAGCTCAATGCACGACCTCGACAGAAGATAGAGAAAAGATGAGTGTCATCCCCTATGCCTCAGCCATAGGCTCTATTATGTATACCATGTTGTGTACCAAACCTGATATGAACCTTGCCATAAGTTTGGTAGAGAGGTACCAATGTGATCCCAGAATGGAACACTGGACAGCGGTCAAGAATATCCTTAAGTACCTAAAAAAGGACTAAGGATATGTTCCTCATTTATGGGGGCGCCGAGGAGATCGTCGTAAAGGGTAACGTCGATGCTAGCTTCGACAAAGATCCGGATGACTCCAAGTCACAAACAAGATACGTGTATATTTTGAATGGTGGGGTCGTCAGCTGGTGCAGTTGCAAGCAAAGCGTCATGGCAGCATCTACATGTGAAGCGAAGTACATAGGTGCTTCAGAAGCAGTGCAGGAAGGAGTCTAGATGAAGGAGTTCATCACCGACCTAGGAGTGATTCCCAATGCGTCGGGCCCCATGACTCTCTTCTATGACAACACTGGAGCTATTGCCATTGCCAAGAAGCCTAGGTTTCACAAGAAGACCAAGCACATCAAGTGCCACTTCAACTACATTCGTGGTTACATTTAGGTAGAAGATATAGATATTTGTAAAGTACATACGGATTTGAATGTCGCAGATTCGTTGACTAAACCTCTTTCACGAGCGAAACATGATTAGCACCAGAACTCTATGGGTGTTCGATTCATCACAATGTAACTAGATTATTGACTGATGGAAATATGCCATAGAGGCAATAGTAAAATGGTTATTATTATATTTCCTTGTTCATGATAATTGTCTATTGTTCATTCTATAATAGTATTAACTGGAAACTATAATACAGGTGTGAATACATAGACCACACCATGTCCCTAGTGAGCCTCTAGTTGACTAGCTCGGTGATCAATAGATGGTCATGGTTTCCTGACCATGGACATTGGATGTCGTTGATAACAGGATCACATCATTAGGAGAATGATGTGATGGACAAGACCCAATCCTAAGCATATCACAAGATCGTGTAGTTCGTCTGCTAGAGCTTTTCTAATGTCAAGTATCATTTCCTTAGACCATGAGATTGCGCAACTCCTAGATACCGTAGGAATACTTTGGGTGTATCAAATGTCACAACGTAACTGGGTGACTATAAAGGTACACTACAGGTGTCTCCGAAAGTGTCGTTTGGGTTGGCACGAATCGATACTGGGATTTGTCACTCCGTGTGACGGAGAGGTATCTTTGGGCCCACTCGTTAATACATCATCATAATGAGATCCATGTGACTAACGAGTTAGTCACAGGATCATGTGTTACAAAATGAGTAAAGATACTTGTCGGTAACGAGATTGAAAAAGGTATAGGGATACCGACGATCGAATCTCGAGCAAGTAACATACCGATGGACAAGGGGAATTGTATATGGTATTAAATTAATCCCCGACATCGTGGTTCATACGATGAGATCATCGTGGAACATGTGGGAGCCAATATGGGTATCCAGATGCCGCTATTGGTTATTGGCCGGAGAGGTGTCTCGGTCATGTCTGCATAGTTCCGAACCCGTAGGGTCTACACACTTAAGGTTCGATGATGCTAGAGTTGTTATGGGAATTGTATGTGGTTACTGAAAGTTGTTCGGAGTCCCGGATGATATCCCGAACATCACGAGGAGTTCCGGAATGTTCTGGAGGTCAAGATTTATATATTGGAAGTCTAGTTTCAGTCATCGGAAAAGTTTTCGGGGTTTATCAGCATTGTACCGGGACCACCGAAAGTGTTTCGGGGGTCCACCGGGAGGGGCCACCTGTTGGGGAATGTAGTAATAATTCAAAAAATTTCCTACATGTCACCAAGATCAATCTAGGAGATGATAGCAACGAGAGAGAGGGAGTGCATCTTCATACCCTTGAAGATCGCTAAGCAGAAGCGTTGCAAAGAACGCAGTTGATGGAGTCGTACTCGCGGCGATTTAAATTACGGAAGATCCGATCCAAGCACCAAACGAACGACGCCTCCACGTTCAACACATGTACAGCCCGGGGATGTCTCCTCCTTGATCCAGCAAGGGGGGATGAGAAGTTGAGGGAGAGCTCCGGCAACATGACGGCGTGGTGGCGCTGGAGCTTGTGGTTCTATGGCAGAGCTTCGCTAAGCACTACAGAGGAGGAGTAGGAGGAGGTGTAGGAGGGGGAGGGCTGCGCCAGGGGCAAGGGTTGCAGCTCCCATGCACCTCCCCACTATATATAGTGGTGGAGGGGGCTGGTTTCTTGCCCTCCAAGTCCATTGGGGCATTGGCAAAAGTGGGAGGAAAGAAATCCCATCCCTTCCCTTCCCCACCGATTGTTATCCCCCCTTTTAGGGATCTTGATCTTATCCCTTCGGGATATGATCTTATTCCTTCTAAGGGGAGATCTTGGTGTGCCTTGACCAAGGGTGTGGGGCCTTTCCCCCACTACCCACGTTCATGTGGGTCCACCCATGTAGGTGGGCCCCACTCCGGAACCTTCTACAACCTTCCCGGTACAATACCGAAAAATCCCGAACATTTTCTGGTGGCCAAAATAGGACTTCCCATATATAAATCTTTATCTCCGGACCATTTCGGAACTCCTCGTGACGTCCGGGATTTAATATGGGAGTTCGAACAACTTTCGGTAACCACATACAATTCCCATTACAACTCTAGCGTCACCGAACTAAGTGTGTAGACCCTACGGGTTCGGGAACCATGCAGACATGACCGAGACATCTCTCTGACCAATAACCAATAGCGGGATATGGATACCCATATTGGCTCCCACATGTTCCACGATGATCTCATCGGATGAACCACGATGTCGGGGAATCAATTAATCCCGTATACAATTCCCTTTGTCCATCAGTATGTTACTTGCCCGAGATTCGATCGTCGGTATCCCTATACCTTGTTCAATCTCGTTACCGGCAAGTCTCTTTACTAGTTCCATAACACATGATCTGGTGACTAACTCCTTAGTCACATTGAGCTCATTATGATGATGTATTACCGAGTGGGCCCAGAGATACCTCTCCATCACACGGAGTGAAAAATCCCAGTCTCGATTCGTGCCAACCCAACTAACACTTTCGGAGACACCTATAGTGCACCTTTATAGTCACCCAGTTACGTTGTGACGTTTGATACACGCAATGCATTCCTACGGTATACGGGAGTTGCACAATCTCATGGTCTAAGGAAATGATACTTGACAATAGAAAGCTCTAGCATACGAACTACATGATCTTGTGCTATGCTTAGGATTGGGTGTTGTCCATCACATCATTCTCCTAATGATGTGATCCCATTATCAACAACATCCAATGTCCATGGTCAGGAAACCATGACCATCTATTGATCAATGAGGTAGTCAACTAGAGGCTCATTGGGACATGGTGTGGTCTATGTATTCACACATGTATTATAGTTTCCGGTTAATACAATTATATCATGAACAATAGACAATTATCATGAACAAGGATATATAAGAATAACAAATTTATTTTTTCCTCTATGGCATATTTCCAACAGTCTCCCACTTGCACTAGAGTCAATAATCTAGTTACATTGTGATGAATCGAACACCCATAGAGTTCTGGTGCTGATCATGTTTCGCTCGTGAAAGAGGTTTAGTCAATGGATCTGCGACATTCAGATCCGTATGTACTTTAAAAATATCTATATCTTTATCTTGAATGTAACCTCAAATGGAGTTGAAGCGGCGCTTGATGTGCTTGGTCTTCTTGTGAAACCTGGGCTCCTTGGCAATGGCAATAGCTCTAGTGTTGTCACATAAGAGAGTCATCGGGCCCGACGCATTGGGAATCACTGAGTCGGCGATGAACTCCTTCATCCAGACTCCTTCCTATGCTACTTCCGAAGTAGCTATGTACTCCGCTTCACATGTAGATGCCGCCACGATGCTTTGCTTGTAACTGCATCAGCTGACTGCCCCACCATTCAAAATATACACGTATCCAGTTTGTGACTTGGAGTCATCCGAATCTGTGTCGAAGCTAGCATCGACGCAACCCTTTATGACGAGTTCTTCGACACCTCCATTAACAAGAAACATATCCTTAGTCCTTTTTAGGTACTTAAGGATATTCTTGACCGCTGTCCATTGTTCATTCCAGGATCACTTTGGTACCTCCCTACCAAAGTTATGGCAAGGTTCACATCAGGTCTGGTACACAACATGGCATACATAATAGAGCCTATGGCTGAGGCATAGAGGATGACACTCATCTTTTCTCTATCTTCTGCCGAGGTCGGGCATTGAGCTGTGCTCAATCTCACACCTTGCAATACAGGCAAGAACCCCTTCTTGGACTGATCCATATTGAACTTCTTCAATATCTTGTCAAGGTATGTGCTTTGTGAAAGACCAATGAGGCGTCTCGATCTATCTCTTTAGATCTTGATGCCTAATATGTAAGCAGCTTCTCCAAGGTCCTTCATTGAAAAACACTTATTCAAGTAGGCCTTTATGCTTTCCAAAAGTTCTATATCATTTCCCATCAACAATATGCCATCCACATATAAAATGAGAAATGCTACAGAGCTCCCAGTCACTTTCTTGTAAATACAGGCTTCTCCATAAGTCTATATAAACCCAAATGCTTTGATCATCTCATCAAAGTGAATGTTCCAACTCCGAGATGCTTGCATCATCCCATAGATGGAGCGCTGGAGCTTGCATACCTTGTCAGCATTCTTAGGATCGACAAAACCTTCCGGCTGCATCATATACAATTCTTCCTTAAGGAAACCGTTAAGGAATGCCATTTTGACGTCCATTTGCTAGATCTCATAATCATAAAATGCGGAAACTACTAACATGATTTAGACGGGTGAGAAAGTCTGATCGTAGTCAACTCCTTGAACTTGTCGATAACCCTTAGCGACAAGCCGAGCCTTATAGACTGTCACATTACCATCCACGCCAGTCTTCTTCTTACAGATCCATTTATTTTCTATGGCTTGTCTATCATTAGGCAAGTCCACCAAAGTCCATACTTTGTTCTCATACATGGATCCTATCTCGAATTTCATGGCTTCAAGCCATTTGTTGGAATCTGGGCCCGCCATGGCTTCTTCATAGTTCGAAGGTTCATCATTGTCTAACAACATGATTTCCAGGACATGGTTGCTGTACCACTCTGGTGCGGAACGTGTCCTCATGGACCTACGAAGTTCAGTAGTAACTTGATCCGAAGTTTCATGATCATCATCATTAACTTCCTCTCTAGTCGGTGTAGGCACCACACAAACATTTTCCCATGCTGCGCTACTTTTCGGTTCGAGAGGGGGTGGAATTACCTCATCAAGTTCTACTTTCCTCCCACATACTTCTTCCGAGAGAAACTCTTTCTCTAGAAAGGATCCATTATTGGAAACGAAGATCTTGCCTTCGGATCTGAGATGGAAGGTATACCCAATAGTTTCCTTAGGGTATCCTATGAAGACACACTTTTCCAATTTGGGTTCGAGATTTTCAGGTTGTAGTTTCTTGACATAAGCATCGCATCTCCAAACTTCAGAAATGACAGCTTAGGTTTATTCCCAAACCATAATTCATACGGTGTCATCTCAATGGATTGAGACGGTGCCCTATTTAAAGTGAATGCGGAAGTCTCTAATGCATATACCCAAAATGATTGTAGTAAATCAGTAAGAGACATCATTGATCGCACCATATCCAATAGAGTGCGATTACGACGTTCGGACACACCATTACGCTGAGGTGTGCCAGGCGACGTGAGTTGTGAAACAATTCCACATTTCCTTAAGTGCGTGCCAAACTCGTGATTCAAATATTTCCCTCCACGATCTGATCGTAAGAACTTTATTTTCTTGTCACGTTGATTCTCTACCTCACTCTGAAATTCCTTGAACTTCTCAAAAGTCTCAGGCTTGTGTTTCATTAAGTAGACATACCCATATCTGCTTAAGTCATCAGTGAGGGTGAGAACATAACGATAGACACCACGAGCCTCAATGCTCATTGGATCGCATACATCGGTATGTATTATTTCCAACAAGTTGGTTGCTTGCTCCATTGTTCCGGAGAACAGAGTCTTAGTCATCTTGCCCATGAGGCATGGTTCGCACGTGTCAAATGATTCATAATCAAGAGACTCCAAAAGTCCATCTACATGGAGTTTCTTCATGCGTTTGACACCAATATGACCAAGGTGGCAGTGTCACAAGTATGCGGGACTATCATTATCAACCTTACATCGTTTGGTATTCACACTATGAATATGTGTAACATCAGATTCAAGATTCAGTAAAAATAAACCATTGACCAGCGGGGCATGACCATAAAACATATCTCTCATATAAATAGAATAACCATTATGCTCGGATTTAAATGAGTAGCCATCTCCCATCAAACGAGATCTAGATACAATGTTCATGCTCAAAGCTGGTACTAAATAACAATTATTGAGGTTTAAAACTAACCCCGAAGGTAGATGTAGAGGTAGCGTACCGACGGCGATCACATCGACCTTTGAACCATTCCCGACGCGCATCGTCACCTCGTCCTTCGCGAGTCTCCGCTTATTCTGTCGCTCCTATTTTAAGTTACAAATGTGAGCAACCGCACCCATATTAAATACCGAGGAGATACTACGAGCGCTGGTAAGGTACACATCAATAACATGTATATTGTTGGGAGACGTAGTAGTAAATCAAAAATTTTCCTACGATCACCAAGATCTATCCATGGAGAAACCAGCAACGAGAGGGGAGAGATTGCATCTTCATACCTTTGAAGATCACTAAGCAGAAGCGTTACAAGAACGCGGTTGGTGGAGTCGTACTCGCAACGATTCAGATCGCGATGGATTCCGATCTCAGCGTCGAACAACGGCGCCTCCGCATTCAACACACGTACAGCCTGGTGACGTCTCCTGCACCTTGATCCAGCAAGGAGGAGGGAGAGGTTGAGGGAGAGCTCTGGCAGCACGACGGCGTGGTGACGATGGAGCTACGTGAACTCCGGCAGGGCTTCGCCAAGCGCTACGGAGAACAAGGAAGAGGAAGGGTAGGGCTGCGCCGAGAGAGAAAGAAGTCGTGTCTCAAAACAGCCCAAACCATTGCATATATATAGGAGGAGGGAGAGGGAGGGCTGCCTTGGCCCCTCCTCCAAAGAGGAGAGGTTCAGCCGACCCTAGGGAAGAGTCCATCTCCCACAAGGGAGGTGGATCTCTTCCTTTTGAATCCTTTTCAGCCCTATCTCTTATCTCCGGCCACATGGGCCTTTCTAGAAGATCTTGGACAGCCCAAAAAGGGCTGTCACACTTCCTCTAAGGGCCCACGAAATCCTTTGGTCGTCACACCCCTCCCGGGGGTCCTCCGGCACCCTCCTGGCACTCCCGCTACACTACCGATGAGCCCGAAAACTTTCCGATGACCAAAACTGGACTTCCTATATATCAATCTTTACCTCCGGACCATTCCGGAGCTCCTCGTGACGTATGGGTTCTCATCCGGGATTCCGAACAACTTTCGGTAATCACGTATACCATTTCCCTATAACCCTAGCGTCATCGAACCTTAAGTGTGTAGACCCTACGGGTTCGGGAGACACGTGGACATGACCGAGACACTTCTCCGTCCAATAACCAACAGCAGGATCTGGAAACCCATGTTGTCTCGCACATGCTCCATGATGATCTCATCGGATGAACCACGATGTCGGGGATTCAATCAATCTCGTATACAATTCCCTTTGTCTATCGGTATGATACTTGCCCGAGATTCGATTGTCGGTATCTCTATACCTTGTTCAATCTCGTTACCGGCAAGTCTCTTTACTCGTTCCGTAATACATCATCCCGTGACTAACTCCTTAGTCACATTGAGCTCATTATGATGATGTCTTACCGAGTGGGCCCAGAGATACCTCTCCGTCACACGGAGTGACAAATCCCAGTCTCGTTTCGTGCCAACCCAACAGACACTTTCGGAGATACCCGTAGTGCACCTTTATATCCACCCAGTTATGTTGTGATGTTTGGCACACCCAAAGCATTCCTACGGTATCCGGGAGTTGCACAATCTCATGGTCTAAGGAAACGATACTTGACATTGAAAAGCTTTAGCAAACGAACTACACGATCTAGTGCTATGCTTAGGATTGGGTCTTGTCCATCACATCATTCTCCTAATGATGTGATCCCGTTATCAACGACATCCAATGTCCATGGTCATGAAACCGTGACCATCTATTGATCAACGAGCTAGTCAACTAGAGGCTCACTAGGGACATGTTGTGGTCTATGCATTCACACATGTATTACGGTTTCCGGTTAACACAATTATAGCATGAACAATAGACAATTATCATGAACAAGGAAATACAATAATAACCATTTTATTATTGCCTCTAGGGCATATTTCCAATAGTCTCCCACTTGCACTAGAGTCAATAATCTAGTTAAATTGTGATGAATCGAACACCCATAGCATTCTGGTGTTGATCATGTTTTGCTCGTGAGAGAGGTTTAGTTAACGGATCTGCGACATTCAGATCCGTATGCACTTTACAAATATCTATATCTCCCTCCTGAATGTAATCATGGATGGAGTTGAAGCGGCGCTTGATGTGTCTTGTCTTCTTGTGAAACCTGGGCTCCTTCGCAAGGGCAATAGCTCCAGTGTTGTCACATAATAGAGTCATCGGGCCCGACGCACTTGGAATTACTCCTAGGTCGGTGATGAACTCCTTCATCGAGACTCCTTCCTTTGCTGCTTCCGAAGCAGCTATGTACTCCGCTTCACATGTAGATGCCGCCACGACGCTTTGCTTGCTGCTGCACCAGCTTACTGCCCCTCCGTTCAAAATATACACGTATCCGGTTTGCGACTTGGAGTCCTCCGGATCTGTGTTGAAGCTAGCATCGACGTAACCCTTTACGACGAGCTCTTCGGCACCTGCTTATACGAGAAACATGTCCTTTGTACTTTTCAGGTACTTCAGGATGTTCTTGACCGCTGTCCAGTGTTCCGCTCCGGGATCACTTTGGTACCTCCCTACCAAACTTATGGCAAGGTTCACATCAGGTCTGGTACACAGCATGGCATACATAATAGAGCCTATGGCTGAAGCATAGGGGATGACACTCATCTCTTCTCTATCCTTTGTCGTGGTCGGGAATTGAGTCGTACTCAATCTCACACCTTGTAACACAGGCAAGAACCCCTTCTTGGACTGATCCATATTGAACTTCTTCAATATATTTTCAAGGTATGTGCTTTGTGAAAGACCTATGAGGCATCTCGATCTATCTCTATAGATCTTAATACCTAATATGTAAGCAGCTTCTCCAAGGTCCTTCATTGAAAAACACTTATTCAAGTAGGCCTTTACACTTTCCAAGAGTTCTATATCATTTCCCATGATCAGTATGTCATCCACATATAATACGAGAAATGCTACAGAACTCCCACTCACTTTCTTGTAAATACAGGGTTCTCCATAAACCTGTACAAACCCAAACGCTTTAATCACTTCATTAAAGCGAATGTTCCAACTCCGAGATGCTTGCACCAGCCCATAGATGGAGCGCTGGAGCTTGCATACCTTGTTAGCATCTTTAGGATCGACAAAACCTTCCGGCTGCATCATATACAGTTCTTCCTTGAGGAAGTCATTAAGGAATGCCGTTTTGACGTCCATTTGCCACATCTCATAATCATAAAATGCGGCAATCGCTAACATGATTCGGACAGACTTCAACATCGCTACGGGTGAGAAAGTCTCATCGTAGTCAACTCCTTGAACTTGTCGATAACCCTTAGCGACAAGCCGAGCCTTATAGACGGTCATATTACCATCCGCGTCAGTCTTCTTCTTAAAGATCCATTTATTTTCAATGGCTCGCTTATCATCTGGCATGTCCACCAAAGTCCATACTTTGTTCTCATACATGGATCCTATCTCGGATTTCATGGCTTCAAGCCATTTGTTGGAATCCGGGCCCGCCATCGCTTCTTCATAGTTCAAAGGTTCACCGTTGTCTAACAACATGATCTCTAGGACAGGGTTGCCGTACCACTCTGGTGCGGAACGTGTCCTAATGGACCTTCGACGTTCAATAGTAACTTGATCTGAAGTTTCATGATCATCATCATTAACTTCCTCTCCAGCCGGTGTAGGCTCCACAAAAACAACTTCCTGTGCTGCGCTACTCTCCGGTTCGAGTGGAGGTACAATTACCTCATCAACTTCTATTTTCCTCCCACTTACTTCTTTCGAGAAAAACTCTTTCTCGAGAAAGGATCCATTCTTGGTAACAAAGATTTTGCCCTCGGATCGTAGGTAGAAGGTATACCCAATAGTCTCTTTGGGATATCCTATGAAGACGCACTTTTCCGCTTTGGGTTCGAGCTTCTCAGGTTGAAGTTTCTTCACATAAGCATCGCATCCCCAAACTTTTAGAAACGACAGCTTAGGTTTCTTTCCAAACCATAATTCATATGGTGTCATATCAACGGATTTTGACGGTGCCCTATTTAAAGTGAATGCGGCAGTCTCTAATGCATATCCCCAAAATGATAGCGGTAAGTCGGTAAGAGACATCATAGATCATACCATATCTAATAGAGTGCGATTACGACGTTCAGACACACCATTTCGCTGAGGTGTGCCAGGCGGCGTGAGTTGTGAAACAATTCCACATTTCCTTAGGTGCGTGCCAAACTCGTGACTTAAATATTCTCCGCCACGATCAGATCGTAGGTACTTTATTTTCCTGTCACGTTGATTCTCTACCTCACTCTGAAATTCCTTGAACCTTTCAAAAGTTTCAGACTTATGTTTCATTAAGTAGACATACCCATATCTACTCAACTCATCAGTGAGGGTGAGAACATAACGGTAGCCACCACGAGCCTCGACACTCATTGGACCGCATACATCGGTATGTATTATTTCCAACAAGTCATTTGCTCGCTCCATTGTTCCGGAGAACGAAGTCTTGGTCATCTTGCCCATGAGGCATGGTTCGCACGTCTCAAATGATTCGAAATCAAGAGACTCCAAAAGTCCATCAGTATGGAGCTTCTTCATACGTTTGACACCAATATGACCAAGGCGGCAGTGCCACATGTAAGTGGGACTATCGTTATCAACCTTACACTTTTTGGTACTCACACTATGGACATGTGTAACATCACGTTCGAGATTCATCAAAAATAAACCATTGACCAGCGGGGCATGACCATAAAACATTTCTCTCATATAAATAGAACAACCATTATTCTCAGATTTAAATGAGTAGCCATCTCGCATCAAGCGAGATCCAGATACAATGTTCATGCTCAAAGCTGGTACTAAATAACAATTATTAAGGTTTAACACTAATCCCGAAGGTAGATGTAGAGGTAGCGTGCCGACGGCAATCACATCGACTTTGGAACCATTCCTGACGCGCATCGTCACCTCGTCCTTTGCCGGCCTCCGCTTATTCCGCAGCTCCTGCTTGGAGTTACAAATGTGAGCAACTACACTGGTATCAAATACCCAGGAGCTACTACGAGCGCTCGTTAGGTACACATCAACAACAAGTATATCACATATACCTTTAATGTTGCCGTCCTTCTTATCCGCTAAGTACTTGAGGCAGTTCCGCTTCCAGTGACCGGTACCCTTGCAGTAAAAGCAGTCAGTCTTAGGCTTGGGTCCATGCTTGTTCTTCTTCTTCCCGGCAACTTGCTTACCGGGCGCGGCAACAGCTTTGCTGTCCTTCTTGAAGTTCTTCTTACCCTTGCCTTTCTTGAAACTAGTGGTCTTATTTACCATCAACACTTGATGCTCCTATCTGATCTCGACGTCTGCTGATTTCAGCATTGAGTACAACTCAGGAATGGACTTATCCATCCCTTGCATGTTGTAGTTCATCACAAAGCTCTTGTAGCTAGGTGGAAGTGACTGGAGGATTCTGTCAATGACCGAGTCATCCGGGAGATTAACTCCCAGCTGAGTCAAGCGGTTGTGTAGCCCAGACATCTTGAGGATGTGCTCACTGACAGAACTATTCTCCATCTTACAGCTAAAGAACTTGTCGGAGACGTCATATCTCTCGACCCGGGCATGAGCTTGGAAAACCAGTTTCAGCTCTTGGAACATCTCATATGCTCCGTGTTGCTCAAAACGCTTTTGGAGCCCCGGTTCTAAACTGTAAAGCATGCCGCACTGAACAATGGAGTAATCATCGCAGCAAGAATGCCAAGCGTTCTCACTGTCTTGCTCTGCTGGGAGAAGGGGTGGGTCACCTATTGGTGCATCAAGGACATACAATTTCTTGGAAGCTATGAGGATGATCCTCAAGCCACGGACCCAGTCCGCATAGTTGCTTCCATCATCTTTCAGCTTGGTTTTCTCTAGGAACGCGTTGAAATTGAGGGTGACATTCACGTTGGCCATTGGATCTACAATATAGATTGTAAAGATAATTTTAGACTAAGTTCATGATAATTAAGTTCACATAATCAAATTATGTAATGAACTCCCACTTAGATAGACATCTCTCTAGTCATCCAAGTGACACATGATCCATGTCAACTAGCCCGTGTCCGATCATCACGTGAGACAGACTAGTCATCCATGGTGAACATCTCCATGTTGATCGTATCTTCCATATGACTCATGTTCGACCTTTCGGTCTTCCGTGTTCCGAGGCCATGTCTATACATGCTAGGCTCATCAAGTCAACCTAAGTGTTTTGCGTGTGTAAATCTGGCTTACACCCGTTGTATGTGAACGTTACAACCTATCACACCCGATCATCACGTGGTGCTTCGGAACAACGATCCTTAGCAATGATGCACAGTTAGGGTGAACACTTTTCTTGAAATTTTAGTGAGAGATCATCTTATTTACTACCGTCGTTCTAGGCAAATAAGATGTAAACATGATAAACATCACATGCAATCAATATAGTGACATGATATGGCCATTATCATCTTGCTCCTTTGATCTCCATCTTCGGGGCACCATGATCATCACTGTCACCGACACGACACCATGATCTCCATCATCATGATCTCCATCATTGTGTCTTCATGAAGTTGTCTCACCAACTATTACTTCTACCACTATGGCTAACGTTTAGCAATAAAGTAAAGTAATTACATGGCGTTTATGATTGACACGCAGGTCATACAATAAAATAAGACAACTCCTATGGCTCCTGCCGGTTGTCATACTCATCGACATGCAAGTCGTGAATCCTATTACAAGAACATGATCAATCTCATACATCACAATGCATCACATCACATCCTTTGGCCATATCACATCACAAGGCATATGCTGCAAAAACAAGTTAGACGTCCTCTAATTTGTAGTTGCAAGTTTTTACGTGGCTGCTATAGGTTACTAGCAAGAACATTTCTTAACTACGCCAAAACTACAATGTGATATGCCAATTGCTATTTACCCTTCATAAGGACCCTTTTCATCGAATCCAATCCGACTAAGGTGGGAGAGACGGACACCCGCTAGCCACCTTATGCAACAAGTGCATGTCAGGCGGTGGAACCAGTCTCACGTAAGCGTACGTGTAAAGTCGGTCCGGGCCGCTTCATCCCACAATACCGCTGAATCAAGATAAGACTAGTAGTGGTAAGCAAATTAACAAAATCGACGCCCACAACTGCTTTGTGTTCTACTCGTGCATAGATTCTACGCATAGACCTAGCTCATGATGCCAATGTTGGGAGACGTAGTAGTAAATCAAAATTTTTCCTATGATCACCAAGATCTATCCATGGAGAAACCAGCAACGAGAGGGGAGAGACTGCATCTTCATACCTTTGAAGATCGCTAGCGGAAGCGTTATAGGAACGCGGTTGGTGGAGTCTTACTCGCAGCGATTCAGATCGCGGTGGATTCCGATCTCAGCGCCGAACAACGGCGCCTCCGCATGCAACACACGTACAGCCCGGTGACGTCTCCCGCACCTTGATCCAGCAAGGAGGAGGGAGAGGTTGAGGAGAGCTCCGGCAGCACGACGGCGTGGTGATGGTGGAGCTACGTGAACTCCGACAGGGCTTCGCCAAGCGCTACGGAGAACGAGGAAGAGGAAGGGTAGGGCTGCACCGAGAGAGAAAGAAGTCGTGTCTCAAAACAGCCGAAACCCTTGCATATATATAGGAGGAGGGAGAGTGAGGGCTGCCTTGGCCCCTCCTCCAAAGAGGAGAGGTTGGGCCGACCCTAGGGAAGAGTCCACCTCCCACAAGGGAGGTGGATCTCTTCCTTTTGAATCCTTTTCAGCCCTATCTCTTATCTCCAACCACATGGGCCTATCTAGAAGGTCTTGGCCAGCCCAAAAAGGGCTGGCACACTTCCTCTAAGGCCCCACGAAATCCTTTGGTCGTCACACCCCTCCCGGGGTCCTCCGGCACCCTCCCGGCACTCCCGGTACACTACCGATGAGCCCGAAAACTTTCCGGTGACCAAAACTGGACTTCCTATATATCAATCTTTACCTACGGACCATTCTGGAGCTCCTCGTGACGTCCGGGATCTCATACGGGACTCCGAACAACTTTTAGTAATCACGTATACCATTTCCCTATAACCCTAGCGTCATCGAACCTTAAGTGTGTAGACCCTACGGGTTCGGGAGACACGTGGACATGACCGAGACACTTCTCCGGCCAATAACCAACAGCGGGATCTGGATACCCATGTTGGCTCCCGCATGCTACACTATGATCTCATCGGATGAGCCATGATGTCGGGGATTCAATCAATCCCGTATACAATTCCCTTTGTCTATCGGTATGATACTTGCCCGAGATTCGATCGTCAGTATCTCTATACCTTGTTCAACCTCGTTACCGGCAAGTCTCTTTACTCGTTCCGTAATACATCATCCCGTGACTAAATCCTTAGTCACATTGAGCTCATTATGATGATGTCTTACCGAGTGGGCTCAGAGATACCTCTCCGTGACACGGAGTGACAAATCTCAGTCTCGATTCGTGCCAACCCAACAGACACTTTCGGAGATACCCGTAGTGCACCTTTATATCCACCCAGTTACGTTGTGACGTTTGGCACACCCAAAGCATTCCTACGGTATCCGGGAGTTGCACAATCTCATGGTCTAGGGAAACGATACTTGACATTGAAAAGCTTTAGCAAACGAACTACACGATCTAGTGCTATGCTTAGGATTGGGTCTTGTCCATCACATCATTCTCCTAATGATGTGATCCCGTTATCAACGACATTCAATGTCCATGGTCATGAAACCGTGACCATCTATTGTTCAACGAGCTAGTCAACTAGAGGCTCACTAGGGACATGTTGTGGTCTATGCATTCACACATGTATTACGGTTTCCGGTTAACACAATTATAGCATGAACAACAGACAATTATCACGAACAAGGAAATACAATAATTGTTGGAAATATGCCCTAGAGGCAATAATAAATTAGTCATTATCATATTTCCTTGTTCATGATAATCGTTTATTATCCATGCTATAATTGTATTGATCGGAGACTTAAATGCATGTGTGGATACATAGACAAAACCATGTCCCTAGTATGCCTCTAATGGACTAGCTCGTTGATCAAAGGATGGTTAAGGTTTCCTAGCCATGGACATGAGATGTCATTTGGTAACGGGATCACATCATTAGGAGAATGATGTGATGGATAAGACCCAAACTACAAACATAGCATATGATCGTGTCAGTTTATTGCTACTGTTTTCTGCATGTCAAGTATATGTTCCTATGACCATGAGATCATGCAAATCACGGATATCGGAGGAGTGCCTTGTGTGTATCAAACGTCGCAACGTAACTGGGTGACTATAAAGGTGCTCTACAGGTATCTCCGATGGTGTCTGTTGAGTTGGCATGGATCGAGACTGGGATTTGTTACTCCGTGTAACGGAGAGGTATCTTGGGGCCCACTCGGTAATGCAACATCACAATAAGCCTTGCAAGCAATGTGACTAATTGTTAGTTGCGGGATCTTGTATTACGGAACGAGTAAAGAGACTTGCCGGTAACGAGGTTGAACTAGGTATGGAGATACCGACGATCGAATCTCGGGCAAGTAACATACCAAAGAACAAAGGGAACGATATACGGGATTAACTGAATCCTTGACATAGAGGTTCGACCGATAAAGATCTTCGTAGAATATGTAGGAACCAATGTGGACGTCCAGGTCCCGCCATTGGTTATTGGCCGTAGAGGTGTCTCGGTCATGTCTACATAGTTCTCGAACCCGCAGGGTCTGCACACTTAAGGTTCGGTGACGTTTCGGTAGTGTAGAGTTATGTATGGTGGTGACCGAAGGTTGTTCTGAGTCCCAGATGAGATCCCTGACGTCACGAGGAGCTCCAGAATGGTCCGGAGGTAAAGATTCATATATAGGAAGTCCCAGTTTGGTTTCCGGAAAAGTTTCGGGCTCATCGGTAGTGTACCGGGAGTATCGGTATTGTACCGGGAGTGCCGGTAGTGTACCGGGGGACCTCCGGGAGGGGTATTTCGACCCCAAGAGGTCCATGGGCTGTGGGAGAATAATAACCAGCCCTTAGTGGGCTGGGAAAACAGCCACAAAGGCCCATGGCGCAGGAGAGAAAGTCCTAAAGCAAAAAGTGGAAAATCAGCCAATAGGAGGCAATCCTACTCCAACTAGGATTGGAGGTGAAGTAGGATTGCTCCCACCTCCTATTTCGGCCGACCCAAAGGCCTTGGCTACCTCTCCTCTCCTCTCCTCCTATATATACTAGTGGATTGGGTGGTTTTTGGACAGAATTTCCGGCCACGTGCTACCCGTTTCACCGGTGCACAGTTTCTCCTGTAGATCGGTTTTCCGCAGCGCTTAGGCGAAGCCCTACCGGAATTGCTCCACCACCATCACCGGAGCACCGTCACGCTGCCGGTGAACTCTCTCTCCTCTCCACCTCCTCTTGCTGGATCAAGACGGTGGAGATCGTCATCAAGCTGCACGTGTGCTGAACGCGGAGGTGCCGTCCGTTCGGCGCTAGATCGGAAGGACCGTGATCGAGATCGCGAGACGGTTCGTGATGAGATCACGGAACGGATCGTGATGAGTTCGCGGGACAGATCATGATCAAGATCGTGAGACGGATCGTGATGAGATCGTGGGACGGATCGTGATGAGTTCACGGGACGGATCGTGATTGGATCGCGGGACGGATCGTGATGAGATCGCGGGACGCTCGGCGATTTGGATCGCGAAGATGTTCGACTACACAAACCGCGTTTCTTAACGCTTCCCGCTTAGCGATCTACAAGGGTATGTAGATCCACTCTCCCTCTCATAGATGCTCATCACCATGGATAGGTTTGCGTGTGCGTAGGAATTTTTTTTGTTTCCCATGCGACGTTCCCCAACAATAATAACCATTTTATTATTGCCTCTAGGGCATATTTCCAACATATATCATATATACCTTTGACCTTACCGGCCTTCTTGTCAGCTAAGTACTTGGGGCAGTTCCACTTCCAATGACCGGTTCCCTTGCAATAAAAGCACTCAGTCTTAGGCTTGGGTACATTCTTGGGCTTCTTCCGGGCAACTGTCGGATTTCGTTCTCCGCAAAACACTTAAGATTCGAACACGGGGGCGTGTGCGAAGATCCCCCGCAGCCTCAGCCACCCTAGCTCGCTACTCGATGAGCACAACAAGGAACTTGCACGATGACGAGGAAGAAGATGAACACGACAGTTTACCCAGGTTCGGGCCACTGCGAAGTGTAATACCCTACTCCTGCTTTGGTGGATTTCCTCTCAAGGAGGTGAGGTGGATGGACAAGTACAGTGTTTCAGGGCCTCCTAAGAGCTCTTAGTGGTGTTCGAGGCTCCTCATGGTTTGGTGGGTGATGAGTGATGGAGTCGGTTGATTGGGTTGGGATCGGATCGGCCCGGCTCCCCCTCTATGAAGCAGCCTATCCTCTCTATATAGTGGAGGCCATGGTCCTCTTCCCATATCGCAATGGCAGGAAGGGGTCCCATAATGGCCAATTTAAAGAGGCACAGGGGTTCGTGCTCACCCTGCCCAAAGGCGGTCTTCGCCTGCAAAGTAGCTGTTGACACCGCATGGATGGGCTCAACGATGACATCCGCTCTGCAGGACGGGTGGTTGTGGTCTTGTTGCACCAGAATGGAAACCTTCGGGGGGTGCTTTGTGAACCCGCATACGTCCTTGCTCCCTTTGCACCAAAGGGGAAACTTTGCCGCCTGGCGCACTCGTGCTTGCCTGTCCTTCCTTGCGTCATCTTTGACTCCTGAGGCCGGGCCTTGCATAGAGATCTCTTCCGCTCCGGAGGGCACCTGAGAAGGCCCATCCTTTGTGGCTCTTGTCCGTGTTCTTCCTCGCGAGGCCGGGCCCCTCGTGAGGGCCTTGTCTTGAGTGGAGCCTCATCTGGTCCCATTTGGTCGATGAAGTGGGCCACATCCTGGGCCGCGAACAGGAAGGTCTGTGTACCCCCGTTCCCAGAATGCCGACAGTAGCCCCTGGGACCAAGGCATGCCCGAGCTGGCTTACGGGCGAAGCCTGGAGGACGGTCCGAAGTGCCGCGGGCCCCCAAACACCTATGTGCTAGGCTTGGCACGCATTGACCGCCTCGGTGGCGATGCCTCCGCTCCCCGAGGCTGTTCGGAACCGCACCTAGTTGGATTGACGTGACGCCTGTGAGAAGCACAAGCCATCATTGCTTCCCATCAAGTGTTGTGCTGCTGCAGGCCGCGTGGATGCGACTCTTTGAAGGGAAGGGGACGCGACGTGGATGGAACCATATTGACCGAACTGCCTCGCGCCGCCTGGCCTCCCACGACGCCTCGTGGCCGCGGTTACGCCTATAAATCCACCCTGTCCCTGGCCAGGGAAGGGTATTGTAGTCTTGAGGCTTCCCCTTGTTTTGTTTGCGCTGCCAGCACAAAACCCTCTTTCCTTCTTGTCCCTCTATCCTTCATGGCGTCCGGAGGGAGTGGTGGAGGCGCAGGGAAGCAGCCGGCTCCTCCGGCTCCTTCGTCCTCCTCGGGAGGCGGTGACGGGGCACCCTCGGGGTCGGCGCGAGTTCGCCAGCGGTGGGCCCTTGTCAACGAGTAAGTACTCCACCGCCTCCCTTTTCTCTCGCTCTTTTGTCCATCGTCCGGAGCTTTATCTCCTTCCCCTCCTTCCAGGAATCCCACGGCCAAGAAGCGCAAACTTGGCAAGCTTCAGGAGGAGGTAGAGACGCTGTAGGCCCGGTTGACCACCGCCGAGGCCGCCTTTGATGCCACCCTCTGGTGCGAGGCCAAGGCCCAGGCGGAAATGGTGTCCCTCCAAACCCAGGTCCAAGAGGCGACCGATGTCGTACAGGCCACCAAGGACGAGGTGATTCATGCCAGGCTGCTAGAGTCCCTCCGCTCCAAGCAGTTCCAGGGCATCGCCTGCCGTGCGGCCGATGCGGTGAGCCGGTTCATCGGGGATGCCCCCGCGCTGCCGCACGTGCGCGGCGACGGGGGTTACCTTGAGTTATTTCGGAAGGTGGTGGAGGCATTGGAGACCGGCGACTCTCGCGTCGACGCGTACAGCGTGTCCGACGCGCGCGACTTCCTGGACCTTGCCTTGACGCTCGTCTACTCCAACCCGCGCCGCCTCGCCCCGCAGCTCGACCTCCGGTGCCTTGAAGAGCAGGTGCCTGAAGAGCTCCAGCTCCCCCTCCGGGACGAGACGCGCCCGCTCGTGGAAGCCATGGTGGACCGGTTCATCTAGGTGCCCGCCTCAAGCGAGGAGGACAGCTCCAACGCCGAGCCGGCCGGCGGCGCGGGCGGCAACGACGACTCCTCCCCTTAGGCACCCTCCATTCCTATTTACCGGTACCTGTAATGCTCGAACAAGAACCCTGCCCTGTGGGGCGTTAATCTTTTGCATGTTACCTTTGCCGTATTGCTTTTCTTCCTCGATTTTCTGGTTGCGGTGTTGTTTGGTGCCAGCATGGTCGTGGCCCTGCGTTAGCCCCCGATACGCCCCCACGAGGCTCTCCCCCTCCAGGGGCGACTTGCATCCATTGCTCCTGCCGGGCCCTGGGCCTTGCGGCTCATCGTGATCGAGCCCCTCCTCGCGTGTTTCCTCCTTTGTCGCTTCGTCCTTGGGGGGCCTTGTCAACCGCGCGTAGTAGCCATAGTTCCTGCATTTTTAGGTTAGTGTGTGCAGTCCTCATTTCATCCCCGGGGTCATTATTAGGACAGGAGGCTCCTAATGGGTTCGATAGTGTACTTAGCTTTGTATGATGCTAGCGATCTTGCGTCGTGAGGTGAGACGGGCTATTTCGTCAAGCTGTGTGTCCGTCCATGAGATCTTCTTCTTACCCGCTGAACGGTCTGGGGGCCCTTTCGGCACTCTGCGTTTGTAGGTCCCAGTCCCGCACATTTCCCCACCACCGTTAGGTACAACCGGGGAGGACATACTTCACGAGGCGAGGCTTTGGTACTCCTGATGCCGACCAGAAACCATGGACGACACCAGGAAGTCAAGTGACATTATGACCGGTAAGGCTCCCAAGGCACGTTGCCCAGGAGCCCCCTTTTTCGATGCTCAAACCGCTCTATGTCGTCAGGTCCCAGTCCCATGCATTTCCCCACCACCATTAGGTATGACCGGAAACCAAGGACGCACTTCATGGGGCGAGGCCTCGACACCCCTGATGCCGACCAAAAACCAAGGATGATATCAGGGGGGACGAGTGGCCTTATGACCGGTTAGGCTCATGAGTCATGCTGATCAGGAGCCCCCTTTGACGCTCGAGCGATCCCCCATTCCATCCTTCTATGTGCCGCCTCAGGAGGCCGTGGGCCCCCCCCGAGACCCCATGCTGTGATGTTGTGCTGCGGCCGAAGCCCCCGAGTGGGGCCGTCAGCTAAAAATCGAGTTCCCCTGAGGCGGCATGCCCTTGCCATCTAGCTTTGTGGCGCCTCGGGGAGGTCCGAAGCGTTTGGCTCCTTGCAAAACACCATTCAGAAAGAGAGACTTCAAACAAGGAAACGCAGAGACAAACCCCCCTTTTAAATATAAAGTTTCGAAATTCTCGGGCTTCATTCCAAAAAATTGCAACTTGAACATCAAAAAGAAGCACGGAAATGCCGCGTCCGGCTCCTAGGCTGTCCTTCATCTTCCCCCAGCGCTGAGCGTAGGGCATCCATGTTCCATGGGCATAGCCATTGATGGGCAATGTTGTCTTCTCCGCCAGCTCCGGGCTGTGGCTGCCACATTGCATGGGAGGAACCCCTCTACGTCCTCGGGGGGCTCCGAGCGTATACAACCCGCTCAATATTATGTGAGAGTGTCATGGGCCTAGGCAAGCCTCCAAGCGCAGGGCTTTGTGGCTCGTAGCTCCGTCGAAGATCATCCTGTGCATTTATGCCAGGTTGCGCGCCCCAATGACCCTAACTCGAGTGCATTGCTCCCCATGTGACCTCAGGATTGCGCTCCCGAGGCTCAAACATGAGCGTGATGCATCGGCGTGGCCATAAGGGTGTTCTGTCGGTGAAGTGTGCCTTGTGAGGCGCCCACATGTCGTCCGGTCGAGGTCTCGAGGCCTCGGGAGGCCCATCCTCCTAAGGCCGTGCAGACGTCGTGGTTGCCGTAGGTGGCCCGCATTGCATTTGTCTTGCCGCTCCCCCAGGTCATCACCCCTGGGGCCTGAGGGCTTGGTCTGTCATCACTTTCCCGCGAGGACACCCGCTGATGCCGTGCCCCATGGCTTGGGGGCGCCATCCTGCTCGCGCCGCCCGGGCCAGGCGCTCCGCTAACGGGAGCCCCCAGGCCCAGTTCGAGGAGGACGCCCAGGGTACTTCTTACTCTTGGGGGGTGTTGGCGCCCGAGGTGGGCGCTTGAACCTCCCCCCGCCAGGTGGGCCAGGTGGTATGATGTAGCATGGTACATAGGGCTCCACGTAGGTGCTCGGTCCGCCTCCTGACTCGTCCGCCGGTGTGCTGGGGACGGTCCCTCCCGGTGGCGGAGGGAGGTCGCCTCGTGTGCGTCGCTCACGGGCCCTCCTGCGCCCGGCCTCAAAGCGGAGTTGCTTACCTTTGCCACCGCCGTTGGGTGGGCCTCGCGTCCCTTGGTGTAGATTCCCCCCTTGGTACTCTGATGCGCCTCCATCATCGTTGCTTGCTCGTCCGGACGCCTGCGCCGCCCGCTGATTGTGCCTGATGGCACGCTCCCGCCTGGCCAACCCGCGCTGCTGGGGGTCTGCTGGGTTGCAGAGATGCGCATCGGTGTGCGCACTAGGCGCCCTGCCGTTTCCTCCGTGCGCCTGGTGGTTGTCCCCAGGCTGTGCCCTGAAACCGGTCACCGGGATTCGAAGGAGAAGGAGCACAGCGTGTGGTGCGCCCCTTTCAGCCCCGTCCGGCGTGGGAGGGGCCCTTCCACCGGTAGGCCCGGGGGCGGGCTCGGCATGCGAGCCCCCGGCGCCTGGCGCTCGCGGTCTTGAAGAAGGGTGAGAAAGGCTGGTGCTCTGGGTGACGGTGACTAGCTCCACGATGTGATCCGCCCATGCGTCGAAGCCCCCATGTGTCGGTCAGTGGCAGAGCATCTCGCTTGCCAGTAGTAGCGGTGCGCATTGAGGTCTCCCACGTAGGTGTGATGGGTTGCTGATGCCGGGCGCGATAAGCCCGCCAGCCGTGCGCCTGAGCGGTGCAGGGGGTGATAACGATGGAGGTGATGCTAGCGACCTGGTACTGGATGCTAGGTACCACGGCGCCGGGCCGAGGGCCTCCGACCGCCATAGTGAGGTTGAAAAAGGCTGGCCCGCTGCGGCCTAGAGAAGCTTGTTGAGCGCCGGCCATCGGAGTGGCGAATCTTGGGAAGGACGAAGCTTGGAGAAGACCTTGACACACCCCCTACCTGGTGCGACAAATATCGGATTTCGGGCTTCGCAAAACCCTTAAGATTCAAACACATGGGCATGTGCGAAGATCCCCCGCGGCCTCGTACACCCTATCTCGCTACTCAATGAACACAAAAGGGAACTCGCACGATGACGAGGAAGAAGATGAACACGACAGTTTACCCAGGTTCGGGCCGATGCAAAGCGTAATACCCTACTCCTGCTTTGGTGGATTGCCTCTCAGGGAGGTGAGGTGGATGAACAAGTACAGTGTTTCGGGGCCTCCTTGGGGCTCTCAGTGGTGTTCGAGACTCCTCGTGGTTTGGTGGGCGATGAGTGATGGAGTCGGTCGATTGGGTTAGATCGGATTGGCCTGGCTCCTCCTCTACGAAGCAGCCAATCATCTATATATAGAGGTGGCCCGGGTCCTCTTCCCTTATCGCAATGGCGGGAAGGGATCCCACAACATCCAATTTTAAAGGGGGACAGGGGTTCGTGCTTGCCCTGCCCAAAGGCGGTCTTCGCCTGCAAAATAGCTATTGACGCCGCATGGATGGGCTCAGCGATGACATCCGCTCTATGGGACGGGTGGTTGTGGTCTTGTTGCACCGGAATTGAAAACTTTGGTGGGTGCTTTGGGAACCTGCGTACTTCCTTGCTCCCTTTGCACCAAAGGGGAAACTGCGCCGCCTGGCGCACTGGTGCTCGCCTGCCCTTCCTTGCGTCATCTTTGACTCCTGAGGCCGGGCCTTGCATAGAGATCTCCGTCACTCCGGAGGGGTCCTGAGGAGGCCCATCCTTTGCGGGTCTTGTCGGTGTTCTTCCTCATGAGGCTGGGGCCCTCGCAAGGACCTTGTCTTAAGTGGGGCCTCGCCTGGTCCCATTTGGTCGATGAAGTGGGCCACGTCCTAGGCCGTGGGTAGGCAGGCTGGGTACCCCCATTCCTAGAACGCCGAGAGCAACTAATTTACGGGGCACGGCAACTACTTTGCCATCCTTCTTGAAGTTCTTCTTACCCTTGCCTTTCTTGAAACTGGTGGTCTTATTCACCATCAACACTTGATGTTCCTTTTTGATCTCCACATCCGCTAATTTCAGCATCGAATATAACTCGGGAATGGACTTCTCCATCCCTTGCATATTGAAGTTCATCACAAAGCTATTGTAGCTAGGTGGAAGCGACTGGAGGATTCTGTCAATAACCGAGTCATCCAGAAGATTAACTCCCCGCTGAGACAAGCGGTTGTGCAACCCAGACATTTTGAGTATGTGCTCGCTGACAGAACTATTTTCCTCCATCTTACAACTGAAGAACTTGTCGGAGACTTCATATCTCTCGACCTGGGCATGAGCTTGGAAAACCATTTCTCAGATCATGGAACATCTCATATGCTCCGTGTTGCTCAAAACACTTTTGGAGCCCCGGTTCAAAGCTGTAAAGCATGCCGCACTGAACCAGGTGTAATCATCACTACGCGACTGCCAGGCGTTCATAACGTCTTGAGTTGCTAGGAAAATGGGTGCATCACCTAGCGGTGCATCAAGGACACATGCTTTCTTGGAAGCTATGAGGATGAGCCTCAAGTTACGGACCCACTACATATAGTTGCTTCCATCGTCTTTCAGCTTGGTTTTCTCTAGGAACGCATTGAAGTTGAGGGCAACATTAGCGTGGGCCATTGGATCTACAAGATAGATTGTAAAGGCAATTTTATACTAAGTTCATGATAATTAAGTTTATCTAATCAAATTATTTAATGAACTCCCACTTAGATAGACATCCCTCTAGTCATCTAAGTGATACATGATCCACATCGACTAGGCCGTGTCCGATCATGATGTGAGACGGACTAGTCATCAATGGTGAACATCTCCATGTTGATCGCATCTACTATACGGCTCATGTTTGACCTTTCGGTCTCGTGTTCCGAGGCCATGTCTGTATATGCTAGGCTCGTCAAGTAAACCTAAGTGTTTCGCTTGTGTAAATCTGGCTTACACCCGTTATATGCGGACGCTAGAATCTATCACACCCGATCATCACGTGGTGCTTCAAAACAACGATCCTTCGCAATGGTGCACACTTAGGGGGAACACATTTCTTGAAATTTTAGTGAGGGATCATCTTATTTATGCCAACGTCGTTCTAAGCAAATAAGATGTAAAAACATGATAAACATCACATGCAAATCATAAAGTGACATGATATGGCCAATATCATCTTGCGACTTTGATCTCCATCTTCGAGGCACGACATGATCACCATTGTCACCGGCACAACACCATGATCTCCAACATCGTGTCTTCATGAAGTTGTCTCGCCAACTATTACTTCTACTACAATGGCTAACGGTTAGCAATACACTAAAGTAATTACATGGCGTTTTTGATTGACATGCAGGTCATACAATAAATTAAGACAAGTCCTATGGCTCGTGTCGGTTGTCATACTCATCGACATGCAAGTCATGATTCCTATTACAAGAAAATGATCAATATCATACATCACATATATTTCATCACATCCTTTTGTCCATATCACATCACATAGCATACCCTGCAAAAACAAGTTAGACGCCCTCTAATTGTTGTTGCGAGTTCTACGTGGCTGCTATGGGTTTCTAGCAAGAACGTTTCTTACCTACGCAAAAGCCACAATGGTGATATGCCAATTGCTATTTACCCTTCATAAGGACCCTCTTCAAAGAATCCGATCCAACTAAAGTGGGAGAGACAGACACCCGCTAGCCACCTTATGCAACAAGTGCATGTCAGGCGGTGGAACCTATCTCACGTAAGCGTACTTGTAAAGTCGGTCCGGGCCGCTTCATCCCACAATGCCACTGAATCAAGATAGGACTAGTAATGGTAAGCAAATTGACCAAATCATCGCCCACAACTACTTGTGTTCTACTCAAGCTTAGAATCTACGCATAGACCTAGCTCTGATATCACTGTTGGGGAACGTAGTAATAATTGAAAACAATTCCTACGTATCACCAAGATAAATCTAGGAGATGCTATAAATGAGAGAGAGGGAGTGAATCTTCATACCCTTGAAGATAGCTAGCAGAAGTGTTGCAAAGAACGTAGTTGATGGAGTCATACTCGCGGAGATTCAAATCGCGGAAGATCCAATCCAAGCGCCGAACGGACGGCGCCTCTGCGTTCTACGCACGTACAGCCCGGGGATGTCTCCTCCTTATTGATTCAGCAAGTGGGGGGGGGGGGGGAGAAGTTGAGGGAGAGCTCCGACAGCACGACGGCATGGTGGCGGTGGAGCTCGTGGTTCTCCGGCAGAGCTTCGCTAAGCACTACGGAAGAGGAGGAGGAGGTGTAGGAGGGGGAGGGTTGCACCAGGGGCAAGGGTTGCAGCTCCCATGCACCTCCCCACTATATATAGGGGTGTAGGGTCTGGTTTCTTGCCGTCCAAGTCCATTAGGGCGTTAGCAAAGGTGGGAGGAAAGAAATCCCATCCTTTCCCTTCCCCACCGATTGTTATCCCCCTTTTTAGGGATCTTATCTTATCCCTTCGGGATATGATATTATTCCTTCTAAGGGGAGATCTTGGTGCGCCTTGACCAGGGGTGTGGGGCATTGCCCCCACTGCCCACGTTCATGTGCCCCCCATGCAGGTGGGCCCCACTTCAGAACCTTCTACCCGGTACAATATCGAAAAATCCTAAACATTTTTCCGTGGCAAAAATAGGACTTCCCATATATAAATCTTTACCTCTGGACCATTCCGGAACTCCTCATGACATCCGAGATCTCATTTAGGACTTCAAACAACTTTCGATAACCACATACAATTCCCATTACAACTCTAGCGTCACCGAACCTTAAGTGTGTAGACCCTACGGGTTCGGGAACCATGCAGACATGACCAAGACACCTCTCCAGCCAATAACCAATAGCGGGATATGGATACCCATATTGGCTCCCACATGTTCCATGATGATCTCATCGGATGAACCACGATGTCGGGAAATCAATTAATCCCGTATACAATTCCCTTTGTCCATCGGTATGTTACTTGCCCAAGATTCGATCATCGGTATCCCTATACCTTATTCAATATCATTACTGGCAAGTCTCTTTACTCATTCCCTAACACATGATCCCATGACTAACTCCTTAGTCACATTGAGCTCATTATGATGATGTATTATCGAGTGGGCCCTGAGATACCTCTCCGTCACATGGAGTGACAAATCCCAGTCTCGCTTTGTGCCAACCCAAAAGACACTTTCGGAGACACCTGTAGTGCACCTTTATAGTCACCCAGTTACATTATGACATTTGATACACCCAAAGCATTCCTACGATGTCCGGGAGTTGCACAATCTCATGGTCTAAGGAAATGATACTTGACATTAGAAAAGCTCTAGCAGACGAACTACACGATCTTGTGCTATGCTTAGGATTGGGTCTTGTCCATCACATCATTCTCCTAATGATGTGATCCCATTATCAATGTCATCCAATGTCCATGGTCAGGTGACCATGCCCACCTATTGATCAACGAGCTAGTCAACTAGAGGCTCACTAGGGACATGGTGTGGTCTATGTATTCACACATGTATTACGGTTTCCGGTTAATACAAATATAGCATGAACAATAGACAATTATCATGAATAAGGAAATATAATAATAACCATTTTATTATTGCCTCTAGGGCATATTTCCTACACCACCTGCCCCAGAGGACCACATAGGCTGAATATGGCTGGGAACTAGCCTCCTAGTGGGCTGGTGCCCCCCCAAGGGCCCAAGGCACCTAGGGTTGGGAACCCTAAGGGGTGGGGGCGACTCCCACCAACTCGGGGTCAAGCTCCCCCCTTGGCTGCTGCCCCCCTGTAGATGGATCTAGGGGGGCAGCCCCCTCTCCCCTTCGGCCTATAAATAGAGGGGAGGTGGGAGGGCAGCCGCACCCTTCCCCCTGGCGCAGCCCTCCCCCCTCCTACACTACCTCCTCCTCTGTAGTGCTTAGCGAACCTTTGTCGGAGAACCACGAGATCCACCGCCACCACGCCGTCGTGCTGCCGGAGCTCTGCCTCAACTTCTCCCTCCTTGCTGGATCAAGAAGGAGGAGACGTCCTAGGGTTGTACGTGTGTTGAACGCGGAGGCATGGTCCGTTCAACGCTTGGATCAGATCTTCCGCGTTTTGAATCGCCGCGAGTACGACTCCATCAACCGCGTTCTTTGCAACGCTTCCGCTTAGCGATCTTCAACTGTATGAAGATGCACTCCCTCCCTCTCGTTGCTAGCATCTCCTAGATTGATCTTGGTGGCACTTAGGATTTTTTTGAATTATTACTACGTTCCCCAACAACAAAGTTCTTCAATTGACAAAGCACGAATCTTGGTAAACCTCTAACGATAAGATTGAAAGTTCTAAGGTTACCAAGCATGTTAATTTCCTCTTCACGTGTGGGATGCAATTAAACAATGGGGAACACATAGGGATTTTCAATATGTTTTCTCAAATGGAGTTTATCAAATAGATCAATCATGGCTCTCTTCCATCGACTATAGTACTCACCATCAAGAATGGGCACTCTACAATATAGACTCTCCACACTAGACACATCGATATTCCTAAGTTACTTTCCACCCAAAGTTGCTTTCCACTCAATCAATCTCTTCTACCTAGCCAAATCTGTGAGAGAATAATTGTGTGTTGAGGAGTCTATTATATTGAAGCACAAGAGCAAGGAGTTCATCGACACTATCGAGCCTATTACCTTTTGGAGGGTGGTGCCTCCTAGATTGGTTAGGTGTCGCTTGGGAGCCTCCTACTTCGTGTTGTGGAGTGAACCAAGAAGTTTGTAAGGGCAAGGAGATCGCCTACTTCGTGCAGATCTACCCCGAGTTAGGCTAGTCCTCCGTGGACGTAGGCCTTCATGGTATAGTCAAGGTTGCTTCTTTGTGAAATCCTCTGTGGGTAGAGCCCTTCGTGGACTCTCACGACCATTACCCTCCGTGGGTTGAAGACTCCATGAACGTGGATGTACGATAGCGCCACCTATCGGAACCACGGGAAAAATCTTGTGTCCCTCATGCGTTTGATCTCTCTATCTCTACTCCTTACTTCCATGTACAATGTCTTTACTTTCCGCTGCTATACTTGATGACTTGCATGTGTAGGGTGTTCTAGATTTGCTATGTATGCTAAAAACTGCCAGCGCTCGATTTATGCTTGAGGTAGTTTTAAATTCCTGCAAATAGTCCATTCACCCCCTCTAAATATACACTTCTAGTGATCCCGCACAAATACAATAACAAGTATGGTATGGTATTTTGACACAAATATGAATATGGAAGTGGATACATTTGTATCGAAATACAATTCCATGACCTAACTTACACAATTCTAGCCCCAACACGCCAATTGTCTGTTGGGTTCTATCGTAGGTGCATCGCATGCAAATTAAAATTTTCCTATGTGCACAACATCCAAGAACATGCTACGGAGATGGATCATAGATTGTTACCACTAGACGCGAAGTGCCGTGCAGCAGAAGTAGAGTTGGGGCAGCGCATTCATGTGGTCCGTCTCCTCCTCGTCCGATCTCCCTCGAACAGTGTCCCGATCTCCCTCGAATAGCCGGTCACCGGATCCCACGTACAGGTTCGCCGGAGCGGCGCAAGTGTACCGCCTCTAATGATATCCGTGCGTGTAGGACGAACACCCGTGCGGCAGACTGCTAGGTCCAATCACACGGTCGGCAGCAGCGTGTGGAGGTGGCTAGTTGCAACTCATGCAAAGCCCTAATGACAGCACCGAAGCGATCAACTGGATGGGTGTGCCACACCTCCACTATATATAGGCATACGGCGCGGGCTCAACTCTTGGGCATCGCATGGATCCTAAAGCCCACATGTTCCTTCCCTTAAGTGCGCGGCCCTTTAGGTTCTCGTCCACCTGGTCGCGAGTCAGATCACATCCGACTCGATCGGCCGGTAGCAGCCTCTAGCAAGACGTGCCGACTCCAAGTGTCCGATGAAGCTGGTTAGGCGAACCTATACTTCACACTCCTGTTCCCTTTGCCACACGATATATGTTGGTGTGCACAAGGCGACATGGTCATCCTTGGTGCAGCACGACCTCTTTCTTGTTCCGGTGAATCTGACCAACATTCGGATTATCTCATAATCCTCATCGCATGGCCATGCTTATCCAGGTCGGATCACCTGAGGGGCCCAGAGTATATCTCTCCTAGTAGGAGGGGCAAATCCCATCTTGCTCGACCATGTCTCGAAGCATGGGTCTGGACAAGCCCGAAACCTACCTTTGTAACTAACCAGTCACGGAGTAGCGTTTGGTCGGCCCAAAGAAAGTCTATCACCATCCCCCGTACATGCGCCAGCTCAAGTCTTAGGACATAGAACATATGTTGTACTAGAGACTCACAGATGACCTATCGCTGCGTCTCATAGTTGGGTTTTACCAACTCAGACCTTATCTCGACTCAGATCCGACTATGTCGAATCCGACCAAACCTTTCTGAGTCCATATTATCCGGCTAGCATCCAATGCTACATGGTCAGTGAGACCAAACCATCCACCGTGTCATATGCTAGTCTGATTAGTTGTGCGTCCACATAACCCTTTCGACTAGGGACCATTTAGGAAAGTTATCATACAATGCATAGTCTCACAAACAAGTCACATACTTGTTAATACACATCAATGATAATGTCCAAGGACTATCTTTATTCCTAAACACATAGGAAATATCATCATACATGATTGCCTCTAGGGCATATCTCCAACAGTCTCCCACTTGCACTAGAGTCAATCAAGTAGACATCAAATGCCCATAGCTCTAACGTGCCCCTCATGCTTGGGTTGTGGAAGTGGCTTAGTCAACGGATCTGCAACATTTGCATCCGTATGAATCTTGCATAAATTGGTATCACCTTTCTCTACGAGCTTTCATATCAAGTGATATTTTTGGTGTATGTGCCTGGTCTTGTGGTGTTGTCTCGGCTCCTTGGCCTGTGCGATGGCACCTGAATTATCACAATAAAGGTCCAACGGTTTTGACCAGCCCGGGAACACACCAACATCTTCCAGGAAGTTCCGAATCAAAACACCTTCCTTTGCGGCTTCACAAGCCGCAATGTATTCGGCCTCTGTTGTGGAGTCGGCCACCGTATCTTGCTTGGAACTCGTCCAGCTCACTGCTCCTCCATTCAAGACATACACAAATCCAGTTTGTGATTGACAATCATCCCTATCGGTTTGGAAACTAGCATCAGCGTAACCCTTTACGCAGAGCTCCTCCTCACCTCCATAAACTAGGAACATCTCTTTAGTCCTTTTCAGGTACTTCAAGATAGTTTTCACCGCTGCCCAGTGACTCTCACCTGGGTCGGCCTGCTTTCTGCTTGTTAAGCTTATTGCATAGGCAACATCAGGCCGTGTACATAGCATGACATACATGATGGATCCAATTGCCGAGGCATATGGAATCCTACTCATCTAGTTTCGCTCCTCAGAAGTCGTAGGACTCTGAGTCTTGCTTAGCCTTATACCATGTGAGACGGGCAAGAACCCTTTCTTGGCCTCAATCATGTTGAACCTCTTCAACACTTTGTCTATGTATGTGCTCTGGCTTAAGCCGAGCAGCCTCCTCAATCTATCTCTATAGATCTTGATGCCTAAAATGTACACTACCTCTCCAAGGTCTTTCATCGAAAACTTGCCATTCAATGATTCCTTGACTGAGTTCAGCACTGAAACATCATTTCCGATCAGCAGTATGTCATCCACATACAAGATCAAAAATACTACCGAGCTCCCACTAGACTTCTTGTATAAACATTAGTCCTCTTCGTTCTTGATGAAACCAAGGTCAACAATGACTTCATCAAAACGAATGTTCCAACTCCAAGCTGCTTGCCTCAATCCATAAATGGATCTCTTGAGCTTGCATATTTTACTAGCGTTAGTTGGATCGACAAAATCTCCGGGCTGTATCATGTATACATCCTCTTTTAAATTTCCATGAAGGAAAGCCGTTTTGACATCCATCTGCCATATCTCATAATCGAAATATGCAGCTATAGATAGTATGATCCTCATCGACTTTAGCATCGCTATCGGCGAGTAGGTCTCGTCGTAGTGAATTCCTTGAACTTGTCCATAACCTTTAGCGACAAGCCGAGCTTTGTGGATCTGAACATTTCCATCCACATCAGTTTTCTTCTTAAAGACCCATTTGCAACCAATGGCAACTACGCCAGGTGGCGGATCAACCAAGTCCCAGACTTGATTCTCATCCATGGACTTTAACTCGGATCTCAAGGCCTCTAGCCATGCCTTGGAATCTGGGCTCACCATCGCTTCTGCATATGTGGTCGGCTCATCGCTTTCCAGCAACAATACATCACGCACTCTGTGCAATCTTTCCGACCTCCGTGGCTCCGGTGCCGACTCCATTACGGGTTCCCTGATCAACTCCGGTATGATCTCATCACCAGCCGAGTCGTCCCCGAGTGGCTCTTGAATTTCTTGAGTCGCACCGTTCTCCCACTGGCCTCCCGATTGAGAAACTCTTTCTCTAGGAAAATGTGACAGCCCAAGTGGTGTCCTTACCTTTTATGGCATGTATCTTATGTGAACCTTGTTGTCATGAGATTAATGATATGAGTCGAACCTTGTTATGCCATGACTTGTTCATGCATTCATGCATCATGCATCATAACATCCATCATGCCATGCCTTGGTTGTGATGTGACCTTGTTGTGGTTGGGTGTGTTCTTGTGTTGTGTGATGTGGTTTGAGTGTATGTGGTGCAACACTCCTTCTCCTTTCCCCTCTCTTTTCCTTCAACAAAACCCAACCAAATACCCCCCCTTTATTCCCTTGTCATTTTATCAACAGAAATAACTTGCTAATATAATTGTTTAAAATGTTCAGGAGGTAGCCTATAATGTTTTAAAATTATGTGTGTGGTTCTTTTGGTGTTTGAGCTTAATATGTATTTGAGGTTTAAATAACAAGGGGGCTGTTGATTTTAAAATTATTTAATTTACTTGCTTCAAAAATCCCTTTGTCAATTTTATTAGCTAGTTCTCATTTTCTTGTAGTCAAATGTATTTTTGCTTTATTCCAAATCCTTTTATTTTCCTCCATGGGTTTCTCTTAGCTTGCTGGTTTATTTTAAAAGGAAAACCCCTATTGTTATTTGTCTGAGAAAGAATTGGGCCGGCTCCTCCCTGCGCGGCCCAGCCCAGGTGACCAAGCTGCCACCTGCACCGTTCCTTCTCTGTCAGTGAAGCAGAGAGAGCAGAGAGAGAGCGCCTGCCATGCGTTCACGGACGCCGAGGAACGCCGTCTGTCCCCTCCTATTTAGACTTGGCATGTGTGCCCCCCACCTAGGGTTCCCCTTCTCCCTCCAGCCGCCGCCGCTCCCTTCTTCCCCCTCCATTCTCCCCTTTCTTTCCTTCTTCCTCTGTCAGGTAAGGTTCAGTGAGATTCAGAGAGGGTCAGTGAGGTCGCCATCCGTCGTCGCAGTCGTCCTCATGTCTCCGGTGGTTCCCATCCGTGCCCGAGATGTCATGGCGAACACGGATCGTCCCCGTGTTCCGTTCCCGCTGTTAGAACGCCATGGGAAGATCCAAGGCGAGGTCTTCTTCCTCCTCGTCGACGCGCTTCCGAAGGTCGCCGCCGGTCTTCTTCCTCCTCCTCGTCGCCGTGTCTTCGTCTCTTCTTCCCCGTCGTCGCGATCAGGGTCGTTGTCGTCTCCCCCTCGGTGAGCAGCCGTTCCCCACAGCCCTTCTTCCCCATGTAGGCCCGCGAATTGTCGACGCCGTGTTCGCCTCCGCCGTGCCCCGAGACGAGCAGCAGCTCGATCTCAAGCACCTCCTTGCCATTGCTGCAACCATTGTTAGGTGCGGGAATGGGTTCCCTTAGGACCCTGCTCTCCCGCTGGTGGTTTGTGTCGCCGGAGTGCCCGTGTCCCGCCAGGAATCGTCGCCGCCGTGCTGTCGCCGCAGGTGCAGGGGTTCGTCAGTTCGTGAATTTCGTCAGTAACGTGCTCATGTGTGTACTAGTGGGCTAGTTGCCCCCTTTCTGTTGAGAGGGGTAGCCATAGCGTAGTGGTGTGTGCTCGGCGAAGCGACCCAGAGGTCGTGGGTTCGAGCCCGAACCCCCCTTTTGTGTTTTGTTTTCTTTCCTTGTTTTTTTCTCTTTTATGTGTGGTATGTGTTTATATGTGTGTAGAGGTCTAAATGCAGGTTTAGTTGTGTTTTTTTTATTCTTCTTCCTTCCCTGTTTATTAACATGTGTATGTGGAGTGCATGTGTGTGTGGGCTTGTGAAATATATGTGTGTGAGTGTATGTGTGAGAGTATGGAGTTACATGCATGTGTATGTGCATATATGCACTTGTGCATATGTGTGCATATGTGTGTGTGTGTGATGAACACCCACGCTCATAGGTGGTGTTTTCATGAATGTGGGAGTGCCCATGTGCTCTTGTGCATATGTGTATGTGCATACCATGTGTGTGTGTGTGCCAAGTGGGCATGCCCCACTTGCCATACATTATTTAATATTATAGCATGTGCCATGTTTAGTAGTGTCAAATAAATCTTTTCCAAGTTTAGCTATATTACCAAATCTGGCCATGTCCAAATATGTTCATGTGCATTTTAATTAAGTTTTCACTTATAAGAGAGGTGGTTGTTTTGCTAGTGTAGTTGTTGTCATGATGCTCCATGTGTCTATGGGAGTATGATACATGATTTTGGGATAGAAAGACCCAAGGAATCCATTGGTGCAATTAGATTTCACTTTTGAGCAAGTTTGCAAAACTGTCATTTTCTGCTGTGATGCTACTTTGTCATTTTTGCATGATTTAATCCATGCTTGTTTTGGGGCATGTGCCAACATGAAAGTGTTAGTGTTTTATGCCTATTATACCATGGTATTTTTGTTTGACATGAGAATCACCCATATAAGTGGGAAACTTGCCGCAAAGTAGCTAACTAATGTTCCTGTTTTCACCATGCTAAATATTTCTAAGTCTGAGAACCTGCTGTTATTTTTATGCCATGAAGAGTGGTTGCCATCTTGTGATATGTTGAGAATTAGCTCAAGCTTAGTGCTAGTGTTTTGAAGTAGATGTTGTCTACTACCATCCTGTTAATTTTCATGCCATGAGGTGGTCTATATCACCATTAGTTTCTGCTGTCAACTTGCCATCAGATTAACTCAGATTCTAGAAAATTGTTATTTTCACTGTCCCAGAAATCTGTTTCATCATGCCAACTTGTGAGCTTCATGCTTATTGATGTGTGCCTCCTTTCCAGATTGTGTAGTTGGATAAGTTGATAAGCATGTTATGTAGGTTCTGTCAATGCCTTGTTTGTGGTTGTAGGATTCCTGTAGCTCAAGTTGTGGGCTGTGCAAGTTAGTATGTTGCTGTTTTGTGGCAGATTGTTTGTTTTATTGTTTTGTGATTTGTGGGAGCTATACTCCATGGAATTGCTTCATATTTGGCTCTATTGTGGTTGTTTTTTCATTGCCTAACTAGTGTCTACCTTGGAATGTCAAGGAATAGCCCAGGTCTTTCTTGTCTTGTGTTTTGCCTTCGTATCTTGTCGTGAGCGTATCGTGAGAACCACAACTCTGTTTCTTACGTTCTTCATATGCATTTTTATCGTTTTTTGCATGATGCCTCCATATTTGCCATGTTCATGCATGTCTAAATAACTTAACATAAGGTTCTATCCAGTTTCATTAATAACCAATCCTTTGCATGTGAAACATGACTAGTTAGGATTGCCATGCTAGAAACTCTTCAAATAAGCATGCATCATTCTTGCTTGTGCATTGCACCTTGGTTGTTTGTTTATTCTTGCTGTTTCTTTTGGGTAGACGCGAACGTTGAACCTGAGTACGAAGAGCCAGGCGAGTACAACTACGAGGATCCCGCTACTTGTTCCACTGAAGAACCAACAACCAAGATGATCGTACCCAGATCCCGATACTATTTTCGTTTGCTAGTGTCTCGCTCTTATCGTTACAATTGCGCTACCTACCACTTGAATGTCAGCCTCCTAATTGCCATGATAGCCTTTAACCCTCCACATCCTAGCAAACCTTTGATTTCTAAGTTACCGCTGGTCAGCCTCTCTTATAGCGTTCTTAGTTGAAGGTGCAGGTTGTTCCATGTGATAACATGGATTTGGCATATCACAATATTATCTGTTATTTAATTTAATGCACATATATATCTTCATATTGGTGGAAGGCTTGGCCTTTTGCTAGGTATTTTGTTCCGCTGTTACCGCCATAGTTTCTTGTTACCAGTGTTATGTTTCCATACTTTGCGCTCCTAACATGCTCGAGGTTGTTATGGGACCCCCTTGTTTATTCGGTTGAGATTAAAACTTGTCTGGCAAGACCCAACTTGGTACTACATTTGCTTAACAACTTAATAAAATTTGCATAGGGCTTTGCAACCCCGTGGATAATTAATCAACCCCCCCGAGCCAGTGCTCCTCATGAGTGTTGATACAAACTAGAGCCGTGTGCGGGGCCAACCAGGGGCAACTCGGGAGATTTCTATCAGGCCACTGTACGCTGTGCTTATCTGTCGTGTCCTGAGAACGAGATACGCGACTCTTATCGGGTTCGTCGACACGTCGGGTGGTCTTGCTGGATTTGTTTTACCTTTATCGAGTGTCTTGCATGAGGGCTCTGACTTTCTTCGGGTTATCTCGAGGTGTTGGAATTCCTTTGGAGTTACCTATGATGATCATGAGATCCGTGGTCGAGGCTATTCCCGCGGAGTGTGGTTAACTTGTGATGGGCTAGTTGGAGCACCCCTACAGGGTCAAATCTTTCGGAAAGCCGTGCCCGCGGTTATGTGGCAACTTGGATATTTGTTTAACACCTGGTTCTAGTTAACTTGAAGAAAACTCTAATTAAATGCACCAACTATGTGAGTAACCGTGATCGTCTCTGCTCGTGAACATGATCCGAGAGAGAACACGGTGGGGTTATGATTGACGTAAGTAAGTGTTCAGGATCTCATAGAGGTCACTCTAGATTCGATCGTTCATCGTAGGCCACGTATTTATCTTCATGTTACGTAAGTTTAGCCACCATACATGCTTAGTGCTGCTGCAAACTAAACACATACCCCATCCCAACCTTTAAGCTTGAATAGTCTCGGTACCCGAGTGCATGATTGCTGAGTCCTTGTGGCTCACAGATTACTACAACAATCCAGGTGCAGGTACAGATGAGTTCGTGCAGGATGATCTGATGCAGCTCCAGTGGGAGTATGACGAGGAAAGGGGCAAGATGTATGTGAATTATCCGGATGAGTAGAGGACCATGGTCATGATCTTTGGGGTAGCGAGATAGTATCATTTGCATCTATTTTATCATTTGATTTCGTCCGTAGGCGGACCATGTCTTCATCTTGATGTTTGAAATTTTGTGTGGAATTGTAATTTAGTATGTGGCGAGTGTAAGCCAACTTGTATACTCATCTCTTCTGTAATATATGATGTAATGATGCTATACTTGTGAACGGCAAGATGCGCGTCTATCCCTTGCGAGGCCCCCGTGCCTTAATATGGATAGGCGCGCATATTGGGCGTGACAAGTTGGTATTCAGAGCCAGACGACCATAGGACCCTTTGCTTGATCAAACTTGGCCGAGTCGAGTCTAGTTAAAACTATTTTGAGTCTAGTTATATCGGCAAGTAGGATTCTTTTTACTCCTCTTCTATGCTCTGGTGAGGTATTCGACTTAGGAATTTTGATTCTACTCCTCTTCTCGCTCAAATTTTTTTAGGATCACGCGCCTATTTTGGAGTCTATATGATACCGATGTGACAAGGTTCTGTCTTGGTGCCTCCTGTCTGACTTGATTTCTTCCGGGGAGTCGAGCTCCAGCGAATGTTGGCACATCGTTATCATTCAGCTTCCTTGATATCTCAGGACGGAGAGTGTTTGGAATTACTTCAATACTTGTCATGGTGAGATAAGGTCGGAGTCACCTAGTACTGGGGAGGCGTCCGGGGTACCACCATGGTTTAGTATCGTTGTGAGTTCAAGGATTCGAGTTAGATGAATTTGTGAAAGCCTCTGGTTAAGTGTTGAAGGATGGATACAGTTGGGGTGTAGGATTGCTAATTGTGTGAGATATTTCCTCCTTGTATCCCCCACACCGGATTGCATAACCAGAAAGTTTTCGGAAGTTCTTAGGTGGTAAATCTTGTAGTTATCTAGGATCATCTCCTCAGATGTATGTGGGCATATACATTTGTTCTGAGAAGTTAGCTCAATACTTTTGTGTTATTGCAGGTGGCTTCTAATATCTGATGATGTTATCATAAAACGAAGAAGCATTCTTACTAATTTTTCAGTAGGAAGACTGTGATGTTATTTGTTCAATTTATTTCAAGCATTTGATTCAGCTGTTGAATTCATCTTATCAATGAGGTGCTGATGTGTTTGTCCATCTTCAGGATGGCTCCACCAACTCGCAACAATCCGGGTCGTGGTGAGGAGCAGGCTGATGTTCCACCACCACCACCCCCGCCTCCGCCTCCTCTAGAAGCTTGGCAAGCTGTGATGGTCGCAACCAATGCGAACACTCAGATGTTGCTCAGGCTGTTGCAAGAAAGAGATCAGGGTCAACAAGGCTTTCAAGGGAATTTTCAGAATCAACCTCAGTTTGTGACGCTCAATCAGTTCCTTGCCAACCAGCCCAAGTCTTTCACCTGTTGTGATCAGCCTTTTGATGCTGTGTATTGGCTCCATGATATGAGTAAGCATTTTGAGTGCAGCAATGTCAGGCCAGAGGACTTTGTCAGATTTGCATCGTTCCAGCTCAAGGGCCAGGCAGCTGATTGGTGGCAGCAGTATAAGGATTCCAGGGGTGATCGTGTTGTTACTTGGGACAATTTCCGTCATGACTTCAGGGCTCATTACATTCCGACAAGCTTTGTCGAGGAGATGCATGAGAAGTTCAGGCACCTGAAGCAGGGAAGCAAGTCTGTCTATCAGTAAAACATCGAGTTCCAGAATCTAGCCCGCTATGCTAAGCAAGATGTTCCAAATGACAAGGCGATGATCTATCAGTTCAGAGGTGGTCTCAAGGATTAGCTTCTGCCAGGCCTAGTTCTTCAAGAGCCTCGTGAGTTTGATCAGTTCTACAACATGGCTTTGAAGGTCGAGGCAACTCAACTCAAGTTGGAGAACTCAAGGAAGCATTCAAGGGATTCGTATTCGTCTTCTTCCAGCTCTCAGATGGTTCCGAAGCAATAGAAGTATTGGGTGCCAAATCCTCCTCCATTTCGTCCTCCTCAGCAGCAGAAGCAATTCGGTGGCCGTGGTTTCGAGCAACAAACACTTTGTTCTCTTCTCGGTTGTAGAAGCTGTTGGAAATATGCCCTAGAGGCAATAATAAATTAGTTATTATCATATTTCCTTGTTCATGATAATCGTTTATTATCCATGCTATAATTGTGTTGATCGGAAACTCGGATACATGTGTGGATACATAGACAACAACATGTCCCTAGTATGCCTCTAATAGACTAGCTCGTTGATCAAAGATGGCTATGGTTTCCTAGTCATGGACATGAGATGTCATTTGGTAACGGGATCACATCATTAGGAGAATGATGTGATGGACAAGACCCAAATTACAAACGTAGCATATGATCGTGTCAGTTTATTGCTACTGTTTTCTGCATGTCAAGTATATGTTCCTATGACCATGAGATCATGCAACTCACTAACACCGGAAGAGTACCTTGTGTGTATCAAACGTCGCAACGTAACTGGGTGACTATAAAGGTGATCTACAGGTATCTCCGAGGGTGTTTTTTTGGGTTGGCATGGATCAAGACTGGGATTTGTTACTCTGTGTGACGGAGAGGTATCTCAAGGCCCACTCGGTAATACAACATCACAATAAGCCTTGCAAGCAATGTGACTAAGTGTTAGTCATGGGATCTTGTATTACAGAATGAGTAAAGAGACTTGCCGGTAACGAGGTTAAACTACGTATGGAGATACCGACGATCGAATCTCGGGCAAGTAACATACTGAAGAACAAAGGGAACATCATACGAGATTAACTGAATCCTTGACATAGAGGTTCGACCGATAAAGATCTTCGTAGAATATGTAGGAACCAATATGGGCATCCAGGTCCCGCTATTGGCTATTGACCGTAGAGGTGTCTCGGTCATGTCTACATAGTTCTCGAACCTGCAGGGTCTGCACACTTAAGGTTCGGTGACGTTTCGGTAGTATAGAGTTATGTATGGTGGTTATCGAAGGTTGTTCGGTGTCCCGGATGAGATCCTGGACGTCATGAGGAGCTCCGGAATGTTTCGGAGGTAAAGATTGATATGTAGGAAGTCCTATTTTGGTCGCCGGAAAAGTTTCGGGCTCATCGGTAGTGTACCGGGAGTGCCGGTACTGTACCGGGAGTCTATCGGGAGGGGTATTTCGACCCAAGAGGCTACATGGGCTGTGGAAGGATGAATACCAGCCCTTAGTGGGATGTAGGAAGTCCCACAAAGGGCCCATGTGGCTGGGAAGAAAAATCCCAAAAGGAAAAAGGTGGAAAAAGGCAAAAGGGCTAAATTAGGAAGGAGTCTTAATCCTAGTAGGAGTGGAGGAGGAGGACTCCTCCCTCCTGGTTCGGCCGACCCAAGGTCTGGCTCCTTGGGAGTCAAGTCTTCTCCCCCTCTCCTCCTATATATACTAGAGGGTTTTAGGGTTTTGGACCAAGATTTTCAGCCATGTGTTACCCGTTCCTCTAGTGCATAGTTTCTCCTCTAGATCGGATTTCTGGAGTGCTTAGGCGAAGCCCTGTCGAAATAGCTCCACCACCATCGCGGAGCGCCGTCACTCTGCCAGAGGACTCTTCTACCTCTCCGCTCCCTCTTGCTGGATCAAGAAGGCGGAGATCGTCATCGAGCTGTACGTGTGCTGAACGCGGAGGTGCCGTCCGTTCGGCGCTAGATCGGAAGGACCGTGATCAAGATCGCGAGATGGATCGTGATGAGTTCGCAGGACGGATCATGATGAGTTCGCGGGATGGATCGTGATTGAATCGCGGGACGGATCGTGATGAGATCGCAGGACGCTCGGCGATTTGGATCGCGAAGACGTTCGACTACACCAACCGCGTTTCTTAACGCTTCCCGCTTAGCGATCTACAAGGGTATGTAGATCCACTCTCCCTCTCGTAGATGCTCATCACCATGGATAGATCTTGCCTATGCGTAGGATATTTTTTGTTTCCCATGCAACATTCCCCAACAGTGGCATCATGAGCTAGGTCTATGTGTAGATGAGATCTCGAGTAGAACACAAAGAGTTTGTGGGCGTTGATGCTTAGATTGCTTCCTCCCTTGGTCGTGTTTTGATTCAGCGGTATTGTGGAATGAAGCGGCCCGGACCAACCTTACTCGTACGCTTACGAGAGACCGGTTCCATCGACTAACGTGTAACTTCGTTGCACAAAGATGTCTGGCTGGTGTCTGTTTCTCCTACTTTAGTTGGATCGGATTCGACAAAGGCGGTCCTTGAGAAGGTTGAAAAGCAACTTATGTATCACCGTTGTGGCTTTGCGTAGGTTAGAATTCTTCTTTCTAGATACACGTAGCAGCCACGTAAAACATGCAACAACAATTACAGGACGTCTAACTTGTTTTTGTAGGGTATGTTGTGATGTGATATGGTCAATTACATGATGAGATATATGTGATGTATGAGATGATCATGTGTTGTATAGAATATCACGACTTGCAAGTCGATGAGTACGGCAACCGGCAGGAGCCATAGGGTTGTCTTTAATTATTGTATGACCCGTGTGTCAATCATTAAGCGCTATGTAATGCTTTACTTTATCGCTCAACGGTAGCAATTGTAGTAGAAGCATGGTGGGCGTGACAACCCCGATGGTGACATGTTGAGTGAGATCAAGATGATGGAGATCATGGTGTCATGCCGGTGACGATGGAGATCATGCCGGTGCTTTTAAGATGGAGATCAAAAGCACAAGTTCATGGCCATATCATGTCACTTATGATTTGCATGTGATGTTAATCCTTTTATGCACCTTGTTTTGCTTAGGACGACGGTAGCATTATAAGGTGATCCCTCACTTAAATTTCAAGATAAATTGTGTTCACCCCGAGTGTGCATCGTTGCAAAAGTTCGTCGTGTCGAGACACCACGTGATGATCGGGTGTGACAGAATCTACGTTCACATACAATGGGTGCAAGCCAGTGTTGCACATGCGAAACACTCGCGTTAAACTTGACGAGCCTAGCATGTATAGACATGGCCTCGGAACACAAGAGACCGAAAGGTCGAACATGAGTCATATAGCAGATATGATCAACATGATGATGTTCACCATTGAAACCACCTCAACTCACGTGATGATCGGACTTGAGTTGGTGAATTTGGATCATGTATCACTCGAATGACCGGAGGGATGTCAATTTGAGTGGGAGTTCTTAAGTAATATGATTAATTGAACTCATTATCATGAACATAGTCAGTAGTGTCTTTGCAAATTATGTTGTAGATTACTAGCTCACGCTGTAGCTCCCTTGAATTTTTATATGTTCCCAGGGAAATAGAGTTGAAAGATGATGGTATCAATATTGCAGACTAGGTCCGTGATCTGAGGATTGTCCTCATTGCTGCACAGAAGGCTTATTTCCTTAATGCACCGCTCGGTGCGCCAACCCCTCTAGCGTCGTCTGTAGATGTTGTGAACATCTGACAGGCACATTCTGATGACTACTTGATAATTTAGTGTGTCATGCATTACGGCTTAGAATTGAGGCTCCGAAGCGTTTTGAACGTCACAGAACATATGAGATGTTCTAAGATCTGAAATTAGGATCTCAGGCTCATGACCGTGTTGCGAGATATGAGATCTCCAACAAGATTCTTTGCCTGCAAGATGAAGGAGAATAGTTCAATCGTTGAGCATGTGCTCAGATTGTCTGGGTGCTACAATCGCTTGAATCAAGTGGGAGTTGATCTTCCAGATAAGATAGTGATTGATATAGTTCTCCAAGTCACTGTCACTAAGCTACTAGAACTTGGTGGTGAACTATAAAATGCTAAGGATAGAAATAATGATCCCTGAGCTGTTCGCGATGTTTGACACCGCGAAGGTAGAAATCAAGAAGGAGCTTCAAGTGTTGATGGTTAGTCAAACCAGTAGTTTCGAGAAGGGAAGGAGCAAGGAGGGAAACTTAATGGATAGCAAGTCAGTTGCTACTCTAGTGAAGCAACCCAAAGTTGAACCCAAACCCGAGACTAAGTGCTTGGATTATGAGGAGAGTGGTCGCTGAAGCGGAACAACCCTAGATACTTGGTAGATAAGAAGGCTGGCAACGTCGACAAAAGTATATTTGATATACGTGTTATTGATGTGTACCCTGCTAGTACTCCTAGTAGCACCTGGGTATTGGATACCGGTTCGGTTGCTAAATGTTAGTAACTCGAAATAAAAGCTACGGAATAAACGGAGAACTAGCTAAGGGTGAGGTGATGATGTGTGTTGGAAATGTTTCCAAGGTTGATGTGATCAACATCGCACGCTCTCTCTACCTTCGGGATTAGTGACGAACCTAAATAAATGTTATTTGGTGTTTTGCGTTGAGCATGAACATGATTAGATCGTGTTTATTGCAACACGGTTATTCATTTAAGTTAGAGAATAATGGTTATTCTGTTTACATGAATAATACCTTCAATGGTCATGCACCCAGTGAGAATGGTTTGTTGAATCTTGATCATAGTAATACACATGTTCATAACATTGATGCCAAAAGATACAAAGTTAATAATAATAGTACCACATACTTGTGGTACTGCCGCTAAATGTCATGTTGGTATAAAACGCATGAAGAAACTCCATGCTGATGGATCTTTGGACTCATTCTATTTCGAATTGTTTGAGACATGCGAACCATGCCTCTTGGTCAAGATGACTAAGGACCCCGTTTTCTGGTTTGATGGAGTGGGCAAGTGATTTATTGGATGTATGCAATCCAATGAGTCTTATAGCGTGCGGTGGATATCATTATTTTCTTACCATCACTGATGATTTGAGTAGATATAGTGTATATTTACTTAATGAAACACAAGTCTGAATCGTTTGAAAGGTTCAAAGCAAATCCAGAGTGAAGTTTAAGATCATCGTGACAAGAAGAAATGTGTGCGATATGATCGTGGAGGTGAATATCTGAGTTACGAGTTTGGCATACAACTTTAGACAATGTAAAAGTTGTTTCACAACACACGCCACCTAGAACACCATAGCGTGATGGTGTGTCCGAACGTCATAGTCGTGCTCTATTGGATATGGTGCGTGCTATGATGCCTCTTATCATTTTGCTACTATAATTTTGGGGTTATGCATTAGAGACAACTACATTTACTTTAAATAGGGTACCATCTGAATCCATTGAGATGACACCGTGTGAATTATGGTTTGATAGAAACCTAAGCTGTCATTTCTTAATGTTTGGGGCTGCGACGCTTGTGTGGAAAAAATGTTTTCACCTAATGAGCTCAAACCCAAAGCGGAAAAATGCATCTTCATAGAATACCCTAAGAACAGTTGGGTGAACCTTCTATCTCAGATCCAAGCATAAAATGTTTGTTGCTGAAACTGGGTCCTTTCTTGAGGAAAAGTTTCTCTTGAAAGAATTGAGTGGGAGGAAGATAGAACTTGCTGAGGTTGTTGAACCTTTGTTTCAATGAGAGAGTAGCGCAGCACAGGAAGATGTTTCTGTGAAGCCTACGTTAGTTGAAGAGGAAGTTAATGATGATGATCATGAAGCTTCAGATCAAGTTACTATCGATCCTCGTAGGTCGACAAGGACGTGTACTGCTCCTGAGTGGTACGACAACCCTGTCTTAGAGGTCATGTTGTTGGACAACAATGAACCTACGAGCTATGGAGAAGCAATGATGGGCCTGGATTCCAAAAAATGGTTAGAGGCCATGAAATCCGAGAAAGGATCCATGTATGAAAACCAAGTATAGACTTTGATAGACTTGCTCGTTGGACGGCAGGTCGTCGAGTACAAATGGACCTTTAACATGAACATAGACGCTGATGGTAAATGTCACCACTTATAAAGCTCGACTTGTTGCAAAGAAGTTTACAACAAGCTCAATGAGTTGACTCCGATGAGACTTTCTCACTCGTAGCGATGCTAAAGTCTGTTGGAATTATGTTAGCAGTTGCTGCATTTTTCAATTATGAAATCTGGCAGATGGATGTCAAAACATCGTTTCCTTAACGGTTTACTTGAGGAAAGGTTGTATGTGATACAACCGGAATGTTTTGTCAGTCCTAAGGATGCTAAAAGGTGAGCAAGCTTCAGTGATCCTTGTATGGACTGAAGCAAGCATCTCGGAGTTGGAATATACACTTTGATGAGGTGGTCAAAGTTTTGTAGTTTATAAAAAGTTTACGAGAAACTTGTATTTACAATAAAGTGAGTGGGAGCACTATAGAATTTCTGATAAGTATATGTGGATGACATATTGTTGATCAGAAATAATGTAGAATTTCTGGAAAGCAGAAACGGTTGTTTGAAAAGTGATTTTCAAAGGAAGACCTGGATAAAGCTACCTAATTGTTGAGCATCAAGATCTATAGAGATAGATCAAGATGTTTGATGAGACTTTCAATGAGTACATACCTTTACAAGATTTTGAAAGAGTTCAAAATGGATCAGTCAGAGAAAGAGTTCTTGCCTGATTTGTAAGGTGTGAAGTTGAGTGAGACTCAAAGCTCGACAACGGCAGAAGAAAGAGAAAGGACAAACATCGTCCCCTATGCCTTAGTCATAGGCTCTATATTATGCCATGATGTGTACCGCACCTATGTGTGCTTTGCCATGAGTCCATCAAGGGGTACAAGAGTGATCCAGGAGCGGATCACTGGACAACGGTCAAGATTATCCTTAGTAGGAAGGCTGTGATGTTATTTGTTCAATTTATTTCAAGCATTTGATTCAGCTATTGAATTCATCTTATCAATGAGGTGCTGATGTGTTTGTCCATCTTCAGGATGGATCCACCAACTCGCAACAATTCGGGTCGTGGTGAGGAGCAGGCTGATGTTCCACCACCACCACCCCCGCCTCCGCCTCCTCCAGAAGCTTGGCAATCTGTGATGGCCGCAACCAATGCGAACACTTAGATGTTTCTCAGGCTATTGCAAGAAAGAGATCAGGGTCAGCAAGGCTTTCAAGGGAATTTTCAGAATCAACCTTAGTTTGCGACGCTCAATCAGTTCCTTGCCAACCAGCTCAAGTCTTTCACCTGTTGTGAGCAACCTTTTGATGTTGATGATTGGCTGTAACGACCCGACTCAAAACGAGTCAAGCCTCTGTGTTTTTTGTGCCATTCCTGGATCAGTATGCTGGCACACACAGTACATCAATGTATATATCAAAGTGCAATCACATGTAAATAGCATAAAACTGATATATACCTTAAAATAGCAGCGGATACAGTCAACGGGAGTGGAGTCCCAATAACACCAACGGCAAGTTGAGTGCGGACCGTAACCCTGAATCATACTCTTACCCGTCGTAGAAGAGTATCTGCAACATAAGACGTTGCAGCCGTGTAGGTCAGTACATTGAATGTACTGGCAAGATCACCATAGTAGAACAGAAAAATAAAGACTTCTATATGCAAAGGCTTTGTGGCTCTGTGTCTGAGTTTTTTTTGCGTAAAAGCTGATTTTATTTTCCCACAACAAAAGAATATCAGGAATTTCACTATGGAGTTACCTATCATGACATGGTTCCGCCAACCAATGTCTCAATGCCCATAAGTATCATAAGTTGCCCACAATTAGTTATCAGTCCAGTGTTGAGAGTTCAGAGATAGATCCAAGTCTAGAAGCTCAAATTGTCCGTAACCGGGGACACGGCTAATCGATTAGGTTTTAACTCTGCAGAGTGTTGTGTACTTTACCCACAAGATTCTTTCCCTCCTGGTAAGTCCTCGCACTGCCTGGTGTTTGAGAACAGGATGAAAGAAACATGGTCTTTCAGAGTGCTTCCCTGACTGTCCGACAGTGCCCATCCCAATCCTAACGTCGACTACATCTCGTAGCACTGCCCAGCAGAGTCACAACAAAGATCAACCAAGCCAGAGCCCATAATGACTTGTGGCTACACAGGTAAGCTTCCGGGCATGAAGTATTCATCCTTCTCTTTGAGTCTGGGTGAAGCTTTCCGCAAGATGTCATGGCGCTTCTCCATGCATCCCGGCCACTCACTGGTTTCTCCAGGGTGCCCAATCAACCATCCTTCACCCAGTAGTGTGTATTGAAATCTTGTCTTATCGAGTCTTGAAGTCTTGAGGTCTTGAAGATGCAGGACTTGAAGATGTCTTCATGAAGTCGTCGTTTTGACGCGGAGTCCTTCACACCACTCACGAACACTCATACCAAACCCCGTCTACTTTAGCACAGCATAAAAGTAACTAACGTTCCCGGGGCTTTAGTAACCAGTGATGGGTTCCTACCTCATGCATTCTACTCAACTACAAGAATTTCAATAACACTACGGGAGGGATATGTTGAATGATGTCACTACATGCAATAAAAACATAGGTATGAAATAGATGGTCAAGGTGAACTTGCCTATACTGTTGATGAAGAGAAAGATTGCTCTCAGAAATAACTTGATAGACTATACGTCACTCTCCGATGAAAAATCTATATACCAAACATTGCATTCATAAGCAAACACTTCTAGCAATCAAAACTGACAATCACAATGTAACACAAGAACAAAAGCAACAAGGTTGATGAAGGAAACACTTAAGACAAAACTCAAAGCCAAGAAAGTTTTCATAAAAACAACTAAGGTAGTTTTCCTCTACAACAACTAGTAACAAAAAAAACAAAGTAAAATAATCAAAAGGATTTTAGTAAATATTTTACTAGCAAAAAGAATTACTTTTGAAGAACAAGTAAAACTATGAAAACATTATCCTAAACAACAAGAGTGTTTGTCTAATGAACTTAACTACAAGCACAACCATAAACTAAGAGAAAACAAATTATGAAACAACTAAGTTAACAGAAAATAATTAATAAAATATATTTGTTACAAAACAGAATTATATCATCTAAAACTTTGTGAAAATAATCTCTACTAAAACTAAGTTGTTTTATAAAACATTACCTAATGATAGAGAATATAGTTTCCTATAATAGAGTAAAACTAAACCATTTTTATTGACAAACATTTCTTAACAGAAAAGATTACTACAAATTTTATTTGAAAACAGAATCTAATTATATAAAACTTTAGTTAAAAGAATTGTTACTAACAAATTTGCTTTTAAAACAACTATACCTATTTGAAAGAGGGTATAGATCCCTACAACAAAATTTATAAACTAAACAAATTAACTTTTGTTAACAGCAAGTAAATTACTAAGGTTTGGAACAACAAAACTAAATGAAATCTAAAACATAATGTAAATCATATTCAGATTTTCAAAATAAAACAAAGTAAATCAATTTAATTAAACTAATAGGAAACTAAACAGATTCTGTTTGGTTTGAAAATACTATTTAAAATTATTATAAAAATTCTCAAACTCTACCAAATGATAGCTGTGGTCACTAGTGACAAGTAGGAAAAAGAATCATTCAAAAATTCATTTTAGAACTCAAGATATTCAGAAAACAAAATTTAAATCCAATCTGTTTAAATTCAAATTTAAGTGTTCAAACATGATCAAATTTGATATTTACAGAAACTAGATAAATTTTTTGATCTAATGCAAAAAGAATCAATTTAAAATAGTTAAAAACATAAAAGATATGATTAAAATGAAAACAGAGCTAAATCTGTTTTTAAAACAGAAAACAGAAAAAACGAAAAACTTAACTAGCGGTCAGGGGGTGACGTGGCGTTCTCTGGTTGGTCTAGGTGTGTGCGTGCGGAGTGTTATGGGCGGTCGACCGAGCCTAAGGGGAAAACGCTTCGCGAAATAAAATTTCTAATCGTAGCCGTTCATCTGGATCCGACGGTTGAGGGGAGTGGTGGAGAGGCTCACCGTGCTTATGTCGCCGGTGATGGAGACTCCGGCGAGGCAAGGACGTCGAGGTCGTCGGGGAGATGGCTTCCGAGGGTCTCCGGCGATGTCTCCGGCACTGGTCGACGCAGGGGAGCTCGGCGAAGGCGATGGTGGCGTCGGAGGGGTGAGGGGGCGACGGTGTTGACGACCACGAGCTTGGAGGCGGTTCGGTGGATGTGGAGCTCCGACGAGGTTGATGGTTGCGCCGTTCTGGTGGGTGTACGGAGACGCAGAGAGGTGGGGTAGTGCGCACGGGCGAGAGGAGTTGGGTAGAGGGCTCAGTGGCGCTCGGGGAAGGCAGGGTGGTGTAGGGGAGCAACAATGGCGTGGCGGCTGTGGGTATCTCCGGCGAGAGATTCCGGTGAGGGTGGTGCATGGGAGAAGGGGAAAACAGGGGGAATGGAGGCGGAGGGGTATGCGGCTTCTTATAGGGGGCTCAGAGGGTCGGGGAATGGAAGGAGGCGAGATCCACGGCGAGTGCTCGCCGGTGGTCGTCGGGCGCGTGGGAGGAGGAGGATGACCGGTGATGTTTGCGGTCGGGCGGCGGGACCAGCTTGTCAGTGAGAGAGAGAGAGGGGGCTTTATTAGCAGGCGACCGACCGGTAACGGTGTCGGCATTTAATGTCGTTGGGCCGGCCGGTTTTATTATAAACCGTTACCGTTTCTATTTAATGTTTTTCCAGAGCGTTTCAAAAACCTTTAAAGCATTCGAATAAATTCCAAATATAGTCAAATTTTATATCAAAATTAACAGAATAATAAATGCCATTTAATGGACATTTTTATTCTGGCATTTGAATACATTAAAAAATCATTTTTTCAGAAAATGCCTTAATTGGCTTTATTTAATTTTGCAAAAAAATTTCAAATAACTTTTTGGGTTTGATGATTCAAAAAACTTCACAAATTACCCCCTCGCTTGGAGTGTCATGTTACTCCTTTCAAATCTTTGTCAGGGGTTTGAATACTTTGAAAATTTTGAATAGGGACCAAATATGAAATGGATTTTCAAAATAATCCAGAGGTTTTCAAAAGCTCTTTCAATTCCTTCTTTTAAACTTCCAACTCATATTTCTTAAAATTTGAGGAAGTCGTATTATCCTCTCTCATGAAAATCATTGAGTTGCATAAAGTTGTCTGAATTTGAAATATTTTTCAAATGAAATTCAAATTCTTTTCAAATCCCTTTTCATTTCTTTAAATGGAAGAAGTCATGTCATCTTCACTCTAGGGTTTTGTGATGAAATGAATTTGAATTCTTGGTGAGAAAATGCAAAGTGAAAGTTTGGGAAAGTCATTTCATTTCCTCTCATTAAACTTTCAAAAGTTTCAAAAAGTTTCAAATTTTCACTCAATTTCAATCACTCAAGCAAACAAACAATCATTCTAATAATTATTATAACATTCCAAAGTTTGGGATGTTACATTGGCTCCGTGATATGAGTAAGAATTTTGAGTGCAGCAATGTCAGGCCAGAGGACTTTGTCAGATTTGCATCGTTCCAGCTCAAGGGCCAGGCAGCTGATTAGTGGCAGCAGTACAAGGATTCTAGGGGCGATCGTGTTGTTACTTGGGATGATTTCCGTCGTGACTTAAGGGCTCGTTACATTCCGACAAGCTTTGTCGAGGAGATGTGTGAGAAGTTCAGGCACCTGAAGCAGGGAAGCAAGTCTATCTATCAATACAACATCGAGTTCCAAAATCTAGCCCGCTATGCTAAGCAAGATGTTCCAGATGACAAGGCGATGATCTATCAGTTCAGAGGTGGTCTCAAGGATGAGCTTCTGCCAGGCCTAGTTCTTCAAGAGCCTCGTGAGTTTGATCAGTTCTACAACATGGCTTTGAAGGTCGAGGCAACTCGGCTCAAGTTGGAGAACTCAAGGAAGCGTTCAAGGGATTCATATTCGTCTTCGTCGAACTCTCAGATGGTTCCTAAGCATCAGAAGTATTGGGTGCCAAATCCTCCTCCGTTTTGTCCTCCTTAGCAGCAGAAGCAGTTCGGTGGCCATGGTTCCGAGCAACAAACACTTTGTTCTCTTCTCGGTTGTAGAAGCTGTTGGAAATATGCCCTAGAGGCAATACTAAATTAGTTATTATCATATTTCCTTGTTCATGATAATCGTTTATTATCCATGCTATAATTTTGTTGATTGGAAACTCAGATACATGTGTGGATACATAGACAACAACATGTCCCTAGTATGCCTCTAATAGACTAGCTCGTTGATCAAAGATGGCTATGGTTTCCTAGTCATAGAAATGAGATGTCATTTGGTAACGGGATCACATCATTAGGAGAATGATGTGATGGACAAGACCCAAACTACAAACGTAGCATATGATCGTGTCAGTTTATTGCTACTGTTTTCTGCATGTCAAGTATATGTTCCTATGACCATGAGATCATGCAACTCACTGACACCGGAAGAGTACCTTGTGTGTATCAAACGTCGCAACGTAACCGGGTGACTATAAAGGTGATCTACAGGTATCTCCGAGGGTGTTTTTTTGGGTTGGCATGGATCAAGACTGGGATTTGTTACTCTGTGTGACGTGGCTGGGAAGAAAAAGCCCAAAAGGAAAAAAGGTGGAAAAAGGCAAAAGGGCTAAATTAGGAAGGAGTCCTAATCCTAGTAGGAGTGGAGGAGGAGGACTCCTCCCTCCTGGTTTGTCCGGCCCAAGGGTTGGCTCCTTGGGAGCCAAGCCTCCTCCTCCTCTCCTCCTATATATACTAGAGGGTTTTAGGGTTTTGGCACAATATTTTCAGCCACGTGTTACCCGTTCCTCTAGTGCATAGTTTCTCCTCTAGATCGGATTTCTGCAGTGCTTAGGCGAAGCCCTGCTGGAATAGCTCCACCACCATCGCCGGAGCACCATCACGCTACTGGAGAACTCTTCTACCTCTTCGCTCCCTCTTGCTGGATCAAGAAGGCGGAGATCGTCATCGAGCTGTACGTGTGCTGAACGCGGAGGTGCCGTCCATTCGGCGCTAGATCGGAAGGACCGTGATCAAGATCGCGAGATGGTTCATGATGAGTTCGTGGGACGGATCGTGATGAGTTCACGGGACGGATCGTGATTGGATCGCCGGACGGATCGTGATGACATCACGAGACGCTCGTCGATTTGGATCGCGAAGACGTTCGACCACACCAACCGCGTTTCTTAACGCTTCTCGCTTAGCGATCTATAAGGGTATATAGATCCACTCTCCCTCTCGTAGATGCTCATCACCATGGATAGATATTGCGTGTGTGTAGGAATTTTTTTGTTTCCCATGCAACGTTCCCCAACAGAAGCTGTATCCCAAGGTTTCCCTCAGATATCCCACGAATATGCATTTATCCGACTTGGGTGTAAGCTTGTCCGACATGAATCGCTTGACAACCCCAAATCTTTAGAAAAGACAAACTAGGAGTCTTCCCAGTCCACATCTCATGTGGTGTCTTGTCTACAGATTTAGATTGTACCCTATTAAGTGTGAAAGCTGCAGTTTCTAGAGCGTATCCCCAGAATGAGAAGGGTAAATCCGATTTGCTCATTATCGACCGGACCATGTCCAACAAGGTTCGATTTCTCTGTTCTGACACACTGTTTCTCTGCGGCGTACCCGCAGGAGTGAGCTGAGGTACTATAACTCGGCTTTTCAGATGATTACCAAACTCCTGGGTCATGTACTCACCTCCACGATCTGACCGTAGAAGTTTTATCGTCTTGCCGAGCTGATTTTCAACCTCGTTCTGTAACTCTTTGAACTTTTCAAAAGTTTCCGACTTGTGCCTCATCAAATAGATATATCCATATCTACTCAAGTCGTCGGTAAAAGTCACAAAGTACTGATAGCCACCTCTGGCCGCTGTGCTCATTGGACCACACACATCATTGTGTATAAGCTCCAACAGCTCGGACGCCCTCTCGCAACTCTTTGCAAAAGGAGACTTAGTCATCTTGCCTAGCAAGCATGAGTCACATGTCTCGAACGACCCAAAGTCGGACGAGGTTAGGAGTCCATCATCATGGAGCTTCTTCATGCGTTTCAGATTAATGTGTCCAAGCCGCCAATGCCAGAAGTATGTCGGATTTATCTCATTAGGCCTATGCCTCTTGACATTCACGTTATAGACTGGTTCCGTTTCTAGATTTAAAATAAATAACCCATCTACTATGGGTGCATAGCCATGGAACATTCCATTCAAATAAAATGAACAATCATTGTCCTTTATATTGAATTCATAACCTTGACTCATCAAACATGAGGCAGAAATAATGTCCCGACTAAGTGCGGGAATGTAATAACAATTATTCAATTCCAAAATAAATCCAGAAGGAAGTTTGAGTTGCATCGTGCCAACCTCCAACGCAGAAACTCTTGCTTTGTTGCTGACCCTGATGTCAATCTCCCTTTGTGCCACACGCCTAGTTCTTACCAGCCCCTGCATCGAGTTGCAAATATGAACAACCGATCCGGTATCAAATACCCAAGATCTACTAGGTATGTCAGCAAGTTAAATGTCTATAACATATGTAACAAGTGTACCTTTTCCTAAAGAAGCATCTCTGGCCTTCTTGCCATGCTCAGCAAGCCACTTGCTACAGTTCCTCTTCCAGTGACCAACTTCCTTGAAGTGAAAGCAAATGGTCTTTGAGTTCGGTCCGAACTTTGGCTCAGCGGCGGAGACAGCCTTCTCCGTGCCCTTTGCCTTACCCTTTTTCTTGGACCAACTCTTCTTAAACTTAGCCGAGTTCTGTACCATCAACACTTGATGCGTGCCTTTCTTAATATCATGCTCTGCCACCTTGAGCATCCCATGCAATTCAGTGAGCTTCTTATCCATGTCGTGCATATGATAGTTCGAGACTAACGTCCCATAGCTAGGTGGAAGAGAACCCAAAATTGCATCCGTGGACAGATCATCCCCAAGTGAGAAGCCTAACCGATCCAAAGCTTGCACATACCCGATCATCTTGATCACATGCGGGCTCAGTGGATCACCCTCCTTCAGCTTACAATCCGTCAAGGGCTGCCAGACCTTGAACCTTTCGGTCCTAGCCTGCACCTGAAACATGCTGTTTAAACTCTCGATAATATCGAAAGCCTGAATGTTTTCTAAATGTTGTTGAAAATCGGGCTCCATACAAGCCAGCATGAAGCAGCTGATCTCGTTTGATTCATCAACGAGTTTCTGGTGGGAATTCTTGGTTGTGGCGTTAGCATTCTCGACATGTTCCTCTGGAAGTGGATCCTCTAGAACATGTTCCTTTTTATTGTGCTTGAGAACAATTCTTAGATTTCTATACCAGGTGGTAAAGTTTGTTCCATTCAGTTTATGCTTTTCCAGAATTTTATTTCAATGCAAAGTTGGGTTGAGTAGGTGGTGCCATTGATATACAACAGAAAATATGCAATCAATAAGTAATGTGTTTATGTAGAGTAATTCAAGCCTTAAACAGAACTACTCCCACTGAAGTTAGCATCCCTCCGCAAAATCTCAGTGATTCAGGACCCATCTAGCGCGAGCGACTAGTGAGCTTTAGCATCACGGCTAGCCAACTTGCCTATTCGGTAAGCAACTCCTTGCTAATCGTATCTCTATACGACTCCTGTCGATTGGGTAGGTATCTCATACCCCGGCTTCCAACCTTCTCTGCCACAAGGCCCAAAACCGTTTTGATAGCCTTATCAAGTTAACCTGATGCGGTGCATGTCCGTGTCCGACACGAACCCTCCAGTTCAAGGTAGTAGCACTCAATATTATGAGCCCACCACTAGACGTACTTAACGTGCGAAGGTGCAACATCCGGAATGGCAATGTGCTTGATATTAATGAGGCATCTTTCTTCCATACTAACATGCATAGAAACAAGAAGCAATATCAATCACATATAAACATAAATATGTGAAATAGTATGGCTCCTTCATGGACATCCTTCCAGGTCGGCTCCAACTCCGATGACAAGGCGGAACTCCATCTTGTCCGTCTCGCCAGGACGCCAAAGCCTCGAACTTGATCTCTGTCCTCCAACTACTACAACTAGTAATGAATTTATAGAGAATCACAAGTCGATACGCAGGTCGTTATACAATATAATGACAACACTTTGGCTCCTGCCGGCTGACAATCATGACACGCGGGTCATTTTAAATTACACACATGCATCACATACATATGAGCCATACTATTCACATCAAAACTACAAAACACACTTATGCATGGAATCACATTCTACCGTTTTGTGTGATCGTGTACGAAATACAAGGCGTTACACACACGTTGGTTAGCGGGCGGGGTTCGAAGGGGCAGCGCCCCTCGCGGGTGCGGGCAGCGCTCGACATTTTCGGAAATCACAGATCGCATCTGCACTCCGATCATGCTGAATTTTCTGATCTGATCGATCTCATCGATCATTGCGAACCCAATTCGGATTTACGTTTCACGGTTAACCCCGATGGCGGATACCGACCGGTAGGGGTAGGTTGTGTCACGACCTCATCGATTCCGATTGACAGAAAACATAGCCTCAACGATTCCGATATGCAGTTGATCTCATCAACCGTGCACATAGCCGATCTCATGATCGGCGATAGATCACATCCGCCGCCTCCGCATATCAAATATGCATCTGATCTGAATCCAAATCCTATAACAGAGGCTGTGATACCACTGTTGGGTTCTACCGTAGGTGCATTGCATGCAAATTAAAATTTTCCTACGTGCAGAAAGTCCAAGAATATGCTATGGAGATGAATCACAGATTGTTACCACTAGACGTGCAGTGTCATGCAACGGAAGTAGAGTTGGGGCAGCGCGTCCGTGTGGTCCGTCTCCTCCTTGTTCGATCTCCCTCGAATAGCCGTTCCGATCTCCCTCGCCGGTCGCTGGATCCCACGTACAGGTTCGCCAGAGCGGCGCAAGTGCACCGCCTCTAACGGTATCCGCGCGTGCAGGAGGAACACCCGTGCGGCAGACTGCTAGGTCCGATCACACGGTTAGCGGCAGCGTGTGGAGGTGGCTAGTTGCAACTCATGCAAATCCCTAATGACGGCGCCGAAGCAATCAACTAGATGGGTGTGCCGCACCTCCACTATATATAGGCATCCGGCACAGGCTCAACTCTTGGGCCTCGCATGGATCCTAAAGCCCACGTGTTCCTTCCCTTAAGCGCGTGACCCTTTAGGTTCTCATCCACTTGGTCGCGATTCAGATCACATCCGACTCGACCGGTCGGTAGCAGCCTCTAGCAAGACGCGCCGACTCCAAGTGTCCGATGAAGCTGGTTAGGCGAACCTGTACTTCACACTCATGTTCCCTTTGCCACACGATATATGTTGTCGTGCATAAGGCGACATGGTCATCCTTGTTGCAGCACGACCTCTTTCTCGTTCCGATGAATCCGACCAACATTCGGATTATCTCATAATCCTCATCGCATGGCCATGCTTATCCAGGTCGGATCACCCGAGGGGCCCAGAGTATATCTCTCCTGGTAGGAGGGGCAAATGCCATGTTGCTCGACCATGTCTCACAGCATGGGTCTGGACAAGCCCGAAACCTACCTTTGTAACTAACCAGTCACGGAGTAGCGTTTGGTCGGCCCAAAGCAAGTCTGTCACCATCTCGAGTACATGTGCCAGCTCAGGTCTTAGGACATAGAACATATGTTGTACTAGAGACTCACAGATGACCTATTGATGCGTCTCATAGTTGGGTCTGTCCAACTCAGACCTTATCTCGACTCGGATCCGACTATGTCGAATCCGACCAGAGCTTTCTGAGTCCATATTATCCGGCTAGCATCCAATGCTACATGGTCAGTGAGACGGAACCATCCACCATGTCATATGCTAGTCTGATTAGTTGCGCGTCCACACAACCCTTTCGACTAGGGACCATTTAAGACAGTTATCATACAATGCATAGTCTCACAAACAAGTCACATACTTGTTAATACACATCAATGATAATGTCCAAGGACTATCTTTATTCATAAACACATAGGAAATATCATCATACATGATTGCCTTTAAGGTATATCTCCAACATTGTCCAACATTAAAGCCTATTAAGTTGAAATTTACTTTTTGTATAAGTAAACTTACGAGGTGCTATGTATTGTTGTAGTATTTATTAATAAACTTGTCAATCGTTGACTTATTATATGATCCATGTTGATTATTTTGTGTCATGTTGCTATTGACTTATTTTATTTAACTACTATGTCGTTATTATTCATATCCGCCTCGAATCGAGTAAGCATATGATATGTATCCATATCTGAGTAACATTCGATTCACATTCGTATGCGATAACATCCGTATTGACATTTATATTTATACTAAAATATGAAAATGGAAGTGATAAGAGCAGTATTCGATTCACTTCCGATCCGTTTCCACCCCTAAAAAGGGGAATACAACTACCTATATCAGGCTAAAATGGAAGAGAGAACTGGTCTTGTCCATCTTTTTTGGTGGTTGATTTTTACATTGTATATATTAGCTGCGCCAATTTTAAATAGTTTATGCCTTTGCACTAGGATATTTGAGAGTTGTTCGGTAGGCTACGTTTCCACCCCTAAAAGGGGGAATACACCAAACTATATCAGGTTAAAATGGGAGAGAGAACTCATCTTGTCCACCTTTTTGGTTGATTTTTACATTGTTTGGTTGCATCAATTTTAGATAGTTTGTGCCTTTGTACTATGATATTTGAGAGCTATTCGGCGAGCTAAGTCTGAGCTGTTTGGCTGCCTAGCTCATAAGGGAAAACTGTCCTGCACAAAATTTGAAGCACCTCTCACTGAACCTGCCATAAACACTCAAAATCGGCCATCTCTCCACATGCAGGCTTGGGCTAGTGCAATTTACACAGCATGAAGGATGCAAACTTTTTTTTTGAGAATGAGCTGGGGTAAATGCACGCGACCAAACACCGCAAAGGGTATATCTCTCTTATGGTGAGCCTTCCTCCGGTCTCGCCTGAAGCGTCTACATTTGCGAGCCGACGTGAATTCGTTTAGGATTCGGTTCCACGATCTCCTGGCTACAGCGTTGCACTACTAGCCACTGGGCCACAATTCGGCTTGTGTTAAACTTGTAGGTCACGTCCTTGTCAAAGCAATAGAGTCGGGTTTCCGTTGGTTTTTTGTTTTTCTTCTTGATTTTCACCGGTTTTTCTTCAGTTCTTTTCGTTGTTTTTATTAGTTTTTTTCTTTGGTTTCCGTTGTTTCTTTTTCGTTTTTCACTAGTTTTTTTTCTTATATTCTTTCATTTTTCTTTAGTTTTGTTTGTTTTTCTCGTTTTCCATTGGTTTTCTTTTGATTTCCCTCATGTTTTCATTGTTTCTCTATACACATTTTCTATATATATGTAATGCATTTTACTAATACACGTTTAATATTTTCAGGTACAAGATTAACATTTATTGAATACATGGACAACATTTTTAATACAAATTTAACTTTTTTCAAATGCTTGAACAACATTTTCCAAATACCATATTATATTTTGCAATACATGGTCAACATGTTTTCAATACGCATTTTACAATTTTTTTCAAATCCTTGATTTAAATTTTTTAAACACAATTTTTTTTAATACATGGTCGACATTTTTTCTATACACATTTATTACTTTTAATTCTTGATTAAATTTTTTCAAATAATAGATTAACATTTTCTGAAAACATGGTCAACATTTGTGCTAAACATATTTTTTAAAAGCTTGATTAATATTTTTCAAAGAAAAGTTTAACATATTTTTAAAACACGGTAAACATTTTTCTCTGCACATTTAAAATTTCTAAAATGGTTGAGTATAATTTTTTAAATACAAGTTTAACAGTTTTCTTCAAATACACAGTCAACATTTTTCTATACACATTGAAAATTTTGTAAATGCTTGATTAACATTTTTTAAATACTTGATTAACATTTTTTCCAAATGGTTGGATTAACATTTTTTAAATACATGATCAATTTTGTTCACACACATTATATATTTTCTGTATTTTTTATATACATGATAAATATATTTTTTATATGTGTATTTTAACGTTTTTGCAAATGATTGGTTAACATTTATTTAATATTTTATGTAAATTATTTTTTAGTATATTTATTTATAATATTTTTAAGTATAAAAATGGAAGAAAAAACGAAACAAAAAATGAGGCACTGGCCTGTCGAGCACTGGGCTGGCCCATATGCTCGCACGGAGGCTATCTGGCTATAAGCCGGGTGTAGCCCTCTTTCCATCCATCTCTCTCACCATTTATTCTAAAAAAAAACTCTCTCACCATTTTCTACTGCAGCAAGAAAAAAAGAAACACACGGGGGTTCGTACCAAATGAAACTCGCGAGAGGTGAGCGGTAAGGTGCAGAGTATGTTTGGCTTCGTTTTTAATTGATTTTGTAGTAGTGTGCTTCCGCAAATGGCAAGAAGTGGCGTTAAGCAAACACCGTCGTTCAAGATTCAGAATCAGAGCATGCCGCGAGCGAATCTAGAAGCCTGCATCGCCAAGCAAAACACGCGATTCCACCACCTTGAGTGTCCGTGCCTCAGGCTCGGGTGCCCGCTGCCGGTGCCGGTGCGCTCATGATCGAACTGCCCAATTCGCCGTGTAAATTGCACGAGAAGCATGGCACAATCTGCATGCATGCCCGAATCGTCCCCATCGGGACACGTTCTCGCGCTCCTTTGCTCCAAGTATCGACCGACACTGCCGGCGACACCGAGCGTATATAATCGATATCTTGCGATCGCCTGAAACTTCCGATGCACGTGCCAGTCCTGTCACTCACTTCTGCTGTCCTGGTGAACTGTGAAAGAAAATAAATTACACTTGAGGATAATTTACTTCTTGTAATCGGGCCAATCATTCGACTCAAAACTGACTTTGTCCTCAAAGCGGAAAAGAGGAGTTGATAAAGACCTTGCATGCTATGCTATACTATTTGCGCACCTTTCTTCCACGGCAAACTATACCTTGCCTCCCTTTGCGCCAAGCCAGATCACTTGCTTACCTTCGTCCTCTAGCCGTCTACAATATATCCGCGCACGTTCCATGGTCATGCCCATACACTCCTCGCGACAATGGCGTCGACACGGACGACACGTGGTAAAGGCACCCGCCCTCAGGTGCTCCTGCTGCTGTTGGCGTTTCTGCTTGTCGCCCGCGGCGGCGACGGCGCCGCGGTGTTTTCCGGGTACACCTTCAAGGGGCAGGGCGAGGCCGAGGCCTTCGAGGAAGCGCTGCTGCGCCAGGCGTGCTTCAACGTCTCGGCCTCTTCCTCCGGGGCCGGGCGAGGCAAGGGTGACTGCGTCTCGCGCATCGACACGGCGCGCGGCGGGCCCAGCAGCGGGCCCGTTCCCGTCCTCCGCGCCGCGCTCCGCGACACGCTCGGCGAGGCCGTGAGCACCGTTGGGGCCGTCGCCGGCCTGGCGTCCCTGTCCAACCACGCGCGCGAGGAGATGGCCCTGCGCGACTGCATCGAGCTGCTGGGGTACTCCGTCGACGAGCTCGGGTGGTCGCTCGACGCCATGGCCGAGCCCCTCGACGGCGCGGAGGTGGATATGGAGACCGAGCACGGCGCTGCGCCCGGGAGCGTCCGCAGCGGCGCGCGTGCCGAGGACGACCTGCATGCCTGGCTCAGCGCCGTGCTGGGCAACCAGGACACGTGCACGGAGGGCTTCCGCGGCACCGATGGCCGCCTGCTGCGTCGCGTCGAGGCATGCGTGGCGCAGCTGACGCAGCTGGTGAGCAACCTGCTCGCCATGCACAAGCGACTGCGCAGCATCATGCCGCTGCGCCAGCGCGGCAAGAACGACACGGCGGCGTCCGGGGCCGGTTCGGAGCTGCCGCCGTGGGTGACGGACGTCGCCGGCGGCGTCGAGGAGGAGCTCGCGCGCGCCCGGGGCCGGTCGGGAGGGAAGAAGGCGATGCGCGTGGACGTTGTGGTGGCGCGGGACGGGAGCGGCAGGTACCGGTCTGTCGGCGAGGCGGTGGCGCGCGCGCCCAACCACAGCAGGCGGAAGTACGTCATCTACGTGAAGCGAGGGGTGTACTACGAGAACGTGGACATGAAGAAGAAGAAGACCAACATCGTGCTCGTCGGCGAGGGCATGGGCGAGACGGTCATCACCGGCAGCCGGAGCTTCTCGAGCGGCTGGACCACGTTCCGGAGCGCCACCGTTGGTAAATACGAAGTGCAAATTCTGTCTCGTTTAACCAGTTAGTTACGTTTCGTGACAGTGCACAAAAGCTAAAGATGCTGCTGCCGCTTTGCGTGTGCGTAGCCGTGTCCGGCGCGGGCTTCATCGCGCGGGACCTGACGATCCGCAACACGGCGGGGCCGGCGGCGCACCAGGCGGTGGCTCTGCGCGTGGACTCGGACCGCTCGGCCTTCTTCCGCGTGGCCATCGAGGGGCACCAGGACACGCTCTACGCGCACTCGCTCCGGCAGTTCTACCGCGACTGCCGCGTGTCCGGCACCGTGGACTTCGTCTTCGGCAACGGCATCGCCGTGATCCAGCGCACCACCCTCGCCACGCTGCCGCTGGCGCCGGGGCAGACGGGGAGCGTCACGGCGCAGGGACGCAAGGACCCGAACCAGAACACGGGGTTCTCCATCCACAACTGCGTCGTGGAGGCCAAGTACCCGACCTACCTCGGCCGACCGTGGAAGCCATTCTCGCGGGTGGTGGTCATGGAGTCGTACCTGGGCGCCGGGGTGCGCGCGCGCGGGTGGCTCGAGTGGGCAGGGGACGCCGGCCTCGCCACCCTCTTCTACGGGGAGTACAGAAACTTCGGGCCCGGCGCGGGGGTCGCCGGACGGGTGAAGTGGCCGGGGTACCACGTGATCATGGACCCGGCATGGGCCAGCTACTTCACCGTAAGACGGTTCATCAACGGCCTCACATGGCTGCCGTCCACCGGCGTCACCTTCACGGCCGACTTGATCAAGAAATGACACACTAGCAAATGGTCAATTTGGGGATGGATGGCCGGAATCGATGTATTTCCTTATATATTGGAAGGTAAAATTTAGTACGGTGCTTGCAAGTGTTTGCCGGGTATGTAATTAAAATGCCTGTTTTTTTTCCCGGGGAAGAATGTACGTTGTTGAAACGTAACCCGTAGATTGTTTATAGATCTTAATTAATAAGAACAATAAGCCGCATGATTTATTTTGACAATTAAAATAGGAACGCACCGAAGGTCAACCTTAAGCGCTTATCTTTGTACTTTGATGATGCATAAGATCACGAAAGATATACATATACAAAGGAGAAAGTTTGTGGAAAGGGAAAATATCATATGGAACCATCATTTGGTGAAAACCGATGAAAATGCGCGAAACAAAGTTTTGAAGTTTCAAAGAAGTCTCAAAAAATATGAAAGGTTAAGAGAGTGATGTTCTATTGCCTTGCAAAATTTCAAGTTCAAATACATCATGAGATATGAGCTATGAAAAAAAATAAAATCAACATTGAATAGTACCGAACAGTAATGTCACTATTCATTGCTCAATTTGCCTTTTCCACAGCTCACATCCCGTAATGTGTTTTAACTTAAAATTTTACATGACAATAGAACATCATCCTCATAATATCCTACATTTTTTTTAGATTTTTTTGAAAATTCCACACATGGTTTTCACCAAGTTTGATTATTGGTTTCCGTATGATATTCTCCCCCATGAAAAGTGCCTTTTGGTTTTTGGGTGCATATGGAAAGAAATAAAAATAATTAAAAAATTAAAAAATATCCAGAACTTTATTTTGGAATAAACTTGACTTTTTTGCACTACTATATATATTTTCACGAAGAAAAAAACCGTTGACTTCATGGGAAAAAGCAAAAATTATTGCTATATACAAGTTACTATTCACACCTATTTGACCTTCCTTTTTTGTTTTTCTTCCCTAAAGTCAACTGGAGTTTTTCCTTTGCGGTTTTTCTACAAGTACAATACAAGGCCGGCTTCGTTTTAAAAGCAGATTCTTTTGACTTTTTTATAATTACTAAATTGTTCTTGCATGTAGGGTGTATATACATCCGGGAACTAAACATATGTATCCGGTATTTCATGTTGTATGCTCTTTGCAATGATGTGGTGCTAGCCCATGATAGTCGGACGGGGCTTAATTTAAAGTTAGGATTGTAAAGAGAGGCTTTGAAATCAAAATACTTTTAGAATTAGTAGAACTAAAATTGAATACACGAGATGCCATTTATTTCTGTATTGCTAGTACGAAGAGGAGGAGGTTAGCATTGATGAGCAGATGATATCTCAAAAAGACACCTTTCAACATTTGAGTTGAGTGTTGTAGAAGGACGGTGATATTGATGAGATGTGGGCCATCAAATCAAAGCTGGATGGATGTGTTGGAAATATGCCCTAGAGGCAATAATAAATTGGTTATTATCATATTTCCTTGTTCAGGATAAACGTCTGTTATCCATGCTAGAATTGTATTGGTCGGAAACTTAAATACATTTGTGGATACATAGACAACCCCATGTCCCTATTGAGTCTCTACTGGACTAGCTCGTTGATCAAAGATTGTGAAGGTTTCCTGACCATAGACATGAGTTGTCATTTGATAACAGGATCACATCATTAGGAGAATGATGTGATGGACAAGACCCAACTGTAAGCATAGCAGTTGACCATGTCAGTTTATTTCTACTGCTTTATCCATGTCAAGTATCTGTTCCTACGACCATGAGATCACGCAACTCCTTGACACCGGAGGAATGCCTTGTGTGTATCAAATGTCACAATGTAACTAGGTGACTATAAATGTGCTCTACAGGTATCTCCGAGGGTGTCTGTTGGGTTGGCGTGCATCAAGACTAGGATTTGTCACTCCGTATGACGGAGAGGTATGTCTGGGCCCACTCGGTAATATAACATCACAAGAAGCTTGCAAGCAATGTTACTAAGGAGTTAGTCACGGGATCTTGTATTACGGAACGAGTAAAGAGACTTGCCAGTAACGAGATTGAACTAGGTATGGAGATACCGACGATCGAATCTCGGGCAAGTAACATACTGATGGACAAAGGGAACTGCATACGAGATTGTCTAAATCCTTGAGATCGTGATTCGACCGATAAAGATCTTCGTAGAATATGTAGGAACCAATATGGGCATCCAGGTACCGCTATTGGTTATTGACCGTAGAGTTGTCTTGGTCATGTCTACATAGTTCTCGAACCCGCAGGGTCTGCACACTTAACGTTTAGTGACGATTTGGTATTGTTGAGTTATGTATGTTGGTGACCGAAGGTTGTTTGGAGTCCCTTATGTCCATGCTAGAATTGTATTGATCGGAAACTCAAATACATGTGTGGATACATAGACAACCCCATGTCCCTAGTGAGCCTCTACTAGACTAGCTCGTTGGTCAAAGATGGCCAAGGTTTCCTGACCATAGACATGAGTTGTCATTTGATAACGGGATCACATCATTAGGAGAATGATGTGATGGGCAAGACCCAACCATAAGCATAGCAGTTGATCATGTCAGTTTATTACTACTGCTTTATCCATGTCAAGTATCTGTTCATACGACCATGAGATCACGCAACTCCCTGACACCGGAGGAATGCCTTGTGTGTATCAAACGTCACAACATAATTGGGTGACTATAAAGGTGTTGTACAAGTATCTTCGAGGGTGTCTGTTGGGTTGGCGTGGATCGAGACTGGGATTTGTCACTCCGTATCACGGAGAGGTATCTCTGGCCCACTCGGTAATACAACATCACAAGAAGCTTGCAAGCAATGTGACTAAGGAGTTAGTCACGGGATCTTGTATTACAGAACGAGTAAAGAGACTTGCCGGTAACGAGATTGAACTAGGTATGAAGATACCGACAATCGAATCTCGGGCAAGTAACATACCAATGGACAAAGGGAACTGCATACGGGATTGTCTGAATCCATGACATCGTGGTTCGACCGATAAAGATATTCGTAGAATATGTAGGAACCAATATGGACATCCAGGTCCAGCTATTGGTTATTGACCGTAGAGTTGTCTCGGCCATGTCTACATAGTTCTCGAACCCAAGGGTCTGCACACTTAACGTTACGGTGACGATTTGGTATTGTTCAGTTATGTATGTTGGTGACCAAATGTTGTTCGGAGTCCCAGATGAGATCCCGGACATTACGAGGAGCTCCGGAATGGTCCGGAGGTAAAGATTTATATATGGTAAGTCATATTTTGGCTACCGGAAAAGTTTTGGGTTTTCCAGTATTGTACCGAGAAGCTTCTAGAAGGTTCTGGAAACTTCCGAAGGAGTCCGGAAGTCCACCAAGGGTTCCACCACGTCCCGACGGTTTGCATGGGCTGAGGGGAGGTGCCCTGGCCTTATTAGGCCACACGCAGAAGTCCCTCAAGGCCCATGTGGCTTGGGAGAGGTGGAAAGTCCACCTCGTTTTGGAAAGGGAGGGAATTGGACTAGGAGTCCAACTCCTCCCCTTGGCTGCGCCCTAGGGCTTGGAGGGGCTGATCTCCCCACCCCTCCACCTATATATAGAGGGGAGGGGGCGCCCAAGAGCACACACGAAGCCCTTGACGCCCCTCTCTCTCTCTCCCTAGATCATTTTCTCCTCCATTCGTGGTTTCGGTAGAGCTAGGCGTAGTCCTGCCGGGATAGCTCCACCATCATCGCCGCCGTGGCATCGCGTTGCCAAAGAACTCATCTACCTCTCCTCCCCCGCTTTCTAGATCAAGAAGGCGGAGACGTCATCGAGTTGTACGTCATGCGGAGGTGCCGTCCGTTTGACGCTAGATCGGGACGGATTGTGATTGGATCGCGGGACGGACTGCAATTTGGATCGCGAAGACATTCGACTACATCAACCGCGTTTCTTAATTATTTTCGCTCAGCAAACTACAAGGGTATGTAGATCCACTCTCCCTCTCGTAGTTGTTGATCTCCATATGTACATCTTGGGTATTCGTAGGAATTTTTTTGTTTTCCATGCAACGTTCCCCAACAGTGTCATCATGAGCTAGGACTATGCGAAGATAACATGCACGAGTAGAACACAAAAGAGTTTGTGGGCGTTGATGTTAAGATTTCTTACTTACTTAGTCTTATCTTGATTCAGCTGTATTGTGGATGAAGCGGCTCGGACCAACCTTACTCGTCCATGTACGAGAGACCGGTTCCATCGACTGACATGCAACTTGTTGCATAAAGATGGCTGGCGGATGTCTGTCTCTCTCACTCTAGTTGAATCGGATTTGACGAAGGCGGTACTTGTAGATGGTTAAATAGCAACTTTTATATCACCTTTGTGGTTTTTGTAGGTACGAATCATTCTTTCTATATAGCCATAACAACCACGTAAAACAGGCAACAACAAATTAGAGGACACCGAACTTGTTTCTGCAGGGTATGTTGTGATATGATATGGACAAAGACATGATGAAATATATTTTATGTATGAGATGATCACGTTTTGTAATAACTTATATCAACTTGCATGTCGATGCAACCGGCAACCGGCATGAGCCATAGGGTTTTCTTTAATTATTGTATGACCTGCGTGCCAATCATTAAGCGCTATGTATTGCTTTACTTTATCGCTAAACATTAGCAATAGTAGTAGAAGCATGGTTGGTGCGACAACCCCGATGGCAACACAATGATGGAGTGCATGGTGTCATGCCAGTGACGGTGGAGATCATGTCGGTACTTTGGAGATGGAGATCAAAAGCACAAGTTCATGGCCATATCATGTCACTTATGATTTGCATGTGATGTTAATCCTTTTATGCATCTTATTTTGCTTAGGACAACGTAGCATTATAAGGTGATCCCTCTCTAAAAAAATTCAAGATAAAATTGTGTTCTCCCCGAGTGTGCACTGTTGCGAAAGTTCGTCGTTTCGAAGCACCACGTGATGATCGGGTGTGATAGATTCTACGTTCACATACAATGGGTGCAAACCAGTTTTGCACATGCGGAACACTCGGGTTAAACTTGACGAGCCTAGCATGTACATACATGGCCTCAGAACATAGGAGACCGAAAGGTCGAACATGAGTCATATAGTAGATATGATCAACATGGAGATGTTCACCATTGAAACCACCTCATCTCACGTGATGATCGGACTTGAGTTGGTGCATTTGGATCATGTCACACTTAGACAACCTAAGGGATGTTGAGTTGAGTGGGAGTTCTTTAGTAATATGATTAATTAAAATCATTATCATGAACACAATCAAAATGTATTTAGAAATTATGTTATAGATCACTAGCTCACGTTGTAGCTCCCCTGAATTTTGATACTTCCCTAGAGAAAAACTAAGTTGAAAGATGGTAGTAGCAATTATGCGGACTGGGTGTGTAAACTGAGGATTGTCCGCATTGCTGCACAGAAGGCTTATGTCCTTGATGCACCGCTCGGTGCGCCACCCCATCTAGCATCGTCTGTGGATGTTGTGAACATCTAACATGCATGTTTGTGATGACTACTTGATAGTTCAGTGCGCCATGCATTACGGCTTAGAATTGAGGCTCCAAATAAGTTTTGAACGTCACAGACCATATGCGATGTTCCAAGAGCTAGAATTGAGATTTCAGGATCGTGCCCATGTTGAGAGGTGTGAGACCTCCAACAAGATTCTTTGCCTGCGAGATGAAGGAGAATAGCTCAACCGGTGAGCATGTACTTAGATTGTCTGGATGCTACAATTGCTTGAATCAAGTGAAAGTTGATCTTACAAATAAGATAGTGATTAACATAGATCTCCAAGTCACTATTGGGGAACGCGACAGAAAACAAAAATTTCCGGTATAGCGAGCACGCCCAGGACCACTATGGAGACTGCATACAAGGTTTGATCTGATCCGTACCGACTCGAAGCGCAGCGGAAGAAGAGTCGGTGGAGATCGTTGGTGCAGATCCCCGCAGCTAGGATTTTACAACCTCCCAACCGCGAGGATGTACTCCCTCGTCGGACAGCCCTTCGGGAGGCGGTCGGACAGTCCCCCGGACGATGTCGCGGACAGCCCTTCGGGAGGACCCTCGAAACTCGAACGAAGACTCGGACAGCCCTACGGGAGGACACACGAACAGCCCCTCGGGCAAAAGATAGAAACTACGACCTCTCTATGGGGTTGCACACATACAGTGTCATCTATCCGGCAGGGCTTCGCCGTCCAGAACTAGTTCCTGCCGGAACCCAGACAGCCTTCGGCTCTACGAAAGACTCTTTTCGTGGGAGGGAGAGAGAGAGCTTGCAAAGCAAAGCATGTGTATGAGAGCACAAGGATGAAGAAATGGCAGCCCACTCACCTCCTATTTATAGGAAAACCAAGGGGTAGGGTGGTTTTACAATAAAACCCAAAATGCACATGAATGAAGTCCTTCCACAAGGGCATAAAAGTGAAACCAAGGAACAAGAGGGACTCCATGAAGGAGTCCACCATGTGGCCGGACACAACCTCATGTGGGGCCCCAAAAATGGCCCCAATCCATCCATGTCATCCCCAAGATCTTTTGGAGCAAAGCCCCAAAAGGTGGCTTTCCATAAAGTAGTCCAAAAAGCACTTTCACTATTCACGGCGACATTTTTCAGCGTCCGCTCGAACTAAAAATATTTATGTGGGCTTAGAACAATTCTAGTACCCCACTAAAATAATTTTCAATGCGATCCGGAACAATTCCGGAATAGTGATTTTCATCTGCGAAAAGCATCTGAAGTGGTTCCGGCAGCTCCGGAACATTTCCGGTTTTCATCCCGGAAAATTCCAGAAAGTTTCCAGAACGATTCTGGCACCCTTCAAGAATTATCAGGCATGTGCCAAAACCAATTTGACTTTTTGGTATCCCCTGAAACAACTTTTCAGTTTCATCGAAACTGTTCCGGTGACCTGTCTGCGGAACTTTTCCGCTGTCCGAAACTTTTCCGGTGTCCGAAACTTTTCGGTGATTTTCTCTCAGACTCCCTATCTAGTATTCAACAGATAGATGAACCTTAAGCGTGTGACCCTATAGGTTCGGTGAAGCATAGACATGACCCGGAACCCCTTCCCATCAATGATCAACATCGGAGCCGTGGACACCCATATTGACCCCTATACCCACACGAATGAATATTCGAGTGAACCTCTAGTTGTCGTGAGCTATTCCTGTTGCTTCGCGATATGTTAACAATTACCCGAGGTGAGACATGTAGGCATCCTCGTGGATCAACAACTTGTCCACTATGCCAGTTACCTCGTTGTCGGTATTGTTCTCTTTTCTCGTTCCCGTGTTCCGGCATCCTCGTGATCAAATCACAAAGTGTCTGGCCAGACGATGATGGATACCGTAACACCGAGAGGGCCCAGAGATATCTCTCCATCGTCGGAGGAGCAAATCCCAATCTTGAGCTATCAAGTTACTTGACATACTTTTCCATGAACCCGTAAGCCGCCGTAATAGCCACCCATTTACGGATGACGTTTAACAAACCCCAAAGTTCATGAAGCAAGCATGAAGAAACTCGATACTCTCATGGTCTAAGGAATTATGCAAACGTTAACCATCTCTGTGTTATTAACCATTAACTTGTGACAAATGTATCTCATAGCATAACATCAATTCGGATCGATTCAACACGAGTGTTCTACCAACATCGCATCCTCAAAATTGCTGGCATAGCCATGCCCATGATCAGGAAAACAGGACCAACATGCAACACTTGAGCCAGTCTTAGAGGCAAGACTAGGAATACAATTCACCGTTTATTATACCACACGTGCACATGAGTTTCCCTCCAAGCCTCGTTTAATTTGTAGACTCGAGAATCATTGCAGTTATAGCATGGAACATAAACATTCATTACAAACTTTGGAGATACAAAATAACTGTTATTACTGCCTCTAGGGCATATCTCCTACAGACTCCCACTTGCACTAGAGTCATAATCCAGTTACATGGCTTCCCTAACACCAATGGCTATCCGGTGTTGCTCATGCTTTGCTCGTGGTAGAGGCTTTGTCATCGGGTCTGACACATTCAGATCCGTGTGAACTTTGCGTACTTTCACTAAACCTTCTTCGACATGATGTCGAATGAGTTTATATTTGCGTTGAATATGCATTGTCTTATGGTGCGAACATGGCTCCCTTGCCTGAGCCACGGCGCCACTATTATCACAATAGATCTCCACCGGGTCCAGAGCACTTGGAACCACACCAAGGTCTTCAAGAAATTGCTTGATACCCACAGCTTGCTTGGAGGCTTCAGAAGCAGCAACATATTCCGCCTCCGTCGTAGAATCTGCCACAGTCTTTTGTTTGGAACTTTTCCAATCAACTGCACCGACGTTCAATATGAAAACATAGCCAGATTGAGATTTGAAGTCATCTGGGTCTGTCATGAAGCCTGCATCGGTGTAACAACTTACAATGAGCTCTTCATCACCTCCGTACACAAGGAGTAAATCCTTGGTCCTTCTGAGGTACTTAAGAATACCCTTGACTGCGGCCCAGTGTTCCAATCCTGGATCACCTTGGTACCGGCTGCTAACACTTAGCGCATAGGAAACATCCGGTCTTGTACATAGCATGGCATACATAATAGAACCAACTGCTGAAGCATATGGAATATCATTCATTTGTACTCGCTCATCGAGGGCCCGAGGACTCTGATTCTTGCAAAGCACTGTGCCAGGTGACATGGGGAGTAGGCCTTTCTTGGAGTTCTCCATGTTGAACCTTTTCAACACCTTGTCAATGTACGTGCTTTGGCTAAGAGCTATTAGGCGTCTTGATCTATCTCTATAGATCCTGATGCCCAATACATATGCCGCTTCACCTAAGTCTTTCATTGAAAAATTCCTTTTCAATGAGTCTTTTAGTTCGCTAAGAAAATTCACATCATTTCCAATCAACAATATGTCATCCACATACAAGATTAGAAATGCTTTTGCGCTCCCACTAAACTTCTTGTAAACACAAGATTCTTCATCGTTCCTGATGAAGCCAAACTCTTTGACCACTTCATCAAAACGAATGTTCCAGCTCCTTGATGCTTGCTTCAGACCATAAATGGCTTTCTGAAGCTTACATACCTTTCCAGCATTCTTAGGATCGACAAAACCTTCTGGCTGTATCATGTATACATCCTGTTCAAGGTTTCCATTTAGGAAATCCGTTTTGACATCCATCTGCCATATTTCATAATCGAAATAAGCAGCAATTGCTAGTAATATCCGAACAGACCTAAGCATAGCTACGGGCGAGAAAGTCTCGTCGTAGTCCACTCCTAGAACTTGCGTGAACCCTTTCGCGACAAGTCTAGCTTTGTGGATAGTAATGTTACCATCCGCGTCCGTCTTTCTTTTGAAAATCCATTTGCAACCAATGGGTTTTACGCCATCTGGAAGTTCTTCCAAGTTCCAAACTTGGTTTTCGTACATGGATTCCATTTCGGATCTCATGGCCTTGTGCCATTGCCTTGAGCTAGGCCCCGCCATCGCTTCCTTGTAGTGCGCAGGTTCATCGTCTTCAAGAATGAAGATTTCGTTATGAAACCACTCAGGTGGCTGGATAGCCCTACCTGATCTGCGCGGTTCAGTAACAACATTGTCTGAAGTTTCCGCATCACATGCGACAACTTCCGGCTCGGTTGTAGGGATAATTTGTGGAATTACTTCCAGTTCCTTAGCCATATCAACGGTTGCCAAAGATTCACTAATCTCATTAAGTTGTAGTGTCCTCCCACTCAATTCTTTAGCGAGAAATTCTTTCTCGAGAAAGTGTGCAACCTTTGCGACAAACATTTTGCCTTCGGACTGGTGGTAGAAGGAATATCCAATGGTGTTATTTGGATAACCTACAAAGTAACATTTGTCTGATCTAGGTTCTAGTTTGGTTGGCTGTAAACGTTTTACGTATGCCTCACAACCCCAAACCTTGAGATGCGACACACTAGGTATCTTCCCACACCACATCTCATGTGGTGTCGTCTCAACAGACTTAGACGGTGCTCTGTTTAATGTATAAGCGGCAGTGAGTAGTGCGTGACCCCAAAAAGATATCGGTAGATCTGTAAGAGACATCATCGACCTTACCATGTCTAACAGGGTTCGGTTACGTCGTTCCGACACTCCGTTTCGCTGTGGAGTTCCGGGAGGCGTAAGCTGTGAAACGATTCCACGGTCACTCAGATGTTGGCCAAACTCATGACTAAGATATTCGCCTCCGCGATCAGACCGCAGAAACTTAATCTTTTTGTCACGATGATTTTCTACCTCATTCTGAAAATCTTTGAACTTTTCAAAGGTTTCCGACTTATGCTTCATCAAGTAGATATAGCCATACCGACTTAAATCATCAGTAAAAGTCACGAAGTAAAAATACCCACCCCGTGCGGCCGTGTTCATTGGACCACATACATCACTATGTATTATTTCCAATAATTCACCCGCCCGTTCAGGATGACCCGTGAACGGCGTCTTGGTCATTTTTCCCATCAAGCAAGCTTCACATGTGTCAAATGATTCAAAATCAAGGGACGGTAAAACTCCATCTTTATGGAGTCTTTGCATGCGTTTCTTTCCGATGTGGCCAAGCCGACAGTGCCACAAGTAAGTGGTGGTGGTATCAGCCTTCTTAAGGCGTTTAGCATTCACGTTAAAGACATCATTTCCACAATCAAGATTCAGTATGAAAAGGCCCCCAACAATGGGTGCAAATCCATAAAACATATCCTTACAATAAAGTGAACAACCATTGTTCTCGGACTTGTAGGAGTACCCATCGTGTACTAAATATGATCCAGAGATAATGTTTCTACACAATAACGGAACAAAATAACAGTTACTAAGTTCCAAAATAAATCCTGAAGGGAGACGTAGAGGCATAATGCCGACGGCTTGAGCGGCGATCCCAGCGCCGTTCCCGACACGCATCACGACTTCATTCTTTGCCAGCTTGCGCACCTTCTGAAGCCCCTGTATCGAGTTGCAAATGTGAGCAACCGATCCGGTATCAAATACCCAAGACTTAGAATTTTCGCTAGCAAGCAAAACGTCAATGACATTAACTTGTATAACAATTATACCTTTTCCGGTTTTTCCGGACTTCTTATCTTCCAGATACTTCTTGCAGTTTCTCTTCCAGTGTCCTGTGCCCTTGCAGTAGAAGCACTCAGTTTCATTCTTGGCTCCGCCCTTAGATTTGCGTTGGAAACCAGTCTTACCGGCGCCCTTGCCCTTCTTTGGCTTGCCTTTCTTTTTGAAACTGGCAGTTTTATTCACAAGCAACACTTGCTTGCGATTTTTCTGCAGTCCTCCTTCAGCAGTTTTTAGCATGGCAAGCACCTCATTTGCTGTTTTGTCCATCCCATTCATGTTGTAGTTCATGATAAAACCGCCATAAGACGGGGGGAGTGAACCTAGCAACAAGTCCATAACATGCTCTTCTGGAAGTGGGAATTCCAGGATTTTAAGCCTTTCAGCGTAGCCAATCATATTGACTACGTGCTCGCCAACTGAACTGCCCTCAGCCATCTTGGTCTCCGCCATCATTTTCATGATGTCAAAACGTTCAGACCGTGCATTAAACTTGTAAAGAGCATCCAGATCCTTGATCATATCAAAGGAGTTATGGAATTCAAAACGTTTTTGAAGCTCTGAACTCATGCAAGACAGCATGAGGCACTGCACTAAGTTGTAATCATCATCCTTAGTGGCCCAGACATTTTGTATGTCTGCCGCGGCTGTTGCCGCCGGTTTAGGAGGAAGAGGTCCGTCAAGCACATACACTTTCTTAGCACCCCGGAGGACAATCCTCAGGGTACGGACCCAGTCCGCATAGTTGTTTCCATTCGCAGCTAACTTCTCTTTCTCTAACATAGGGCCTAAGTTGAACGCGGTGTTGCGAGCCATTTGATCTACAACGGAAAACACAAGTTCATTTAGACTTTGTTCATAATGATTTTTGGCACTAGTGAATAAATAATTTTTATTCTAAGGTGCACTCCCACTCAAATCAATATCTCTCATAATTGATTGTGAGTGATGCAAGACCCAACTTTCAATTCAGCGTCAAGGATGTAACCATCTCAAGTGACGAGAATTTCAATTGGTAGGCCAACTTGCCAATCACATCTCTGTGTGACTCTTGTTCATCTTTCGATGCATGTGTTCCGAGCTCATGACTTTCATGCCTGAACGTCAAGACAACCAAGTGATCTCGCTGCGAGGTCTCAACTCACCCGCCTCACACTTCTCTAATCGTTCGTACCCATGTAACCATGTGATACCCCGAAGAGATAGGTGCCGTGACGGTGCTACACTTGGGAGAACACTAACTACTTGATATTCTAAGTGAGAGATCACCCTAATAAAAAGCGACTACCGCGCAATTAAGAAGGGTGCATCAAGAGGGATAAACATCTCAGGCAATTCATAATAGCATGATATGGTGTAGCCCCTTCTGACGGAGAAGTCAAGTATTTCTTCGTCTTCGGCATTCGCTTCGGTGTTCACCTTTGCGAAGATTGCCACCACCTTGTCGATGCACCAGATAATATTGCTATCTCTACAGTTAATAAAATAAGTGCATTACATAAGGTTGACACGCAGGTCATTAAAGTGCAATCATATGGCTCCAGCCATCATGCCAAATCATGACACGCAGGTCATGTTAATTACATCATATAGCCATCTCATACATAATCAAAATTGAATATGAGCTTTGCTATACCACATCACATGCAAACCATCCTGCAAAACCAAGTTAGACGCCTCTAATCGGTTTATACAAAATTTTATTTTACGTGGCTTCTAAGGTTTTGACTCAAACCGCATCTACCAACGTTTATCATCAAGTATGATAACTCAAGTTGCTAGATTAACTTTCCAGGGTGTATGAAACACGAGATGATAAAATCTCGAGCCCCATACTAAACTTCGTCATACGCGTGAGCCCCGTGCAGATCATATCTGCATTGCCCTTTCATCTGCGAAACATCCATATTTCTTTTGACTATGGTGGAACCCAAAGAACTGTTAGCACTTCGTTGATCTGTCAATCAACATACTCAGGAGCAGCATGAAAGGATCGCGGATTGTCAGAACTTTGTAAGATTCCACCATTCCGTCAAGATATGGACTACGCAAATTCACGGGAAGCAACAGGAACATCGAGTAACAGATTTCATCTACTACCCGCACAAATAATTTTCAGCAATAGATCTCATCTACTACAAAATTATACTATGCAATACCCATACATCTCATGTATTCTAGATCATAACATGCATCTACTCATAGCCTGGCTCTTGATGCCACTGTTGGGGAACGCGACAGAAAACAAAAATTTCCGGTATAGCGAGCACGCCCAGGACCACTATGGAGACTGCATACAAGGTTTGATCTGATCCGTACCGACTCGAAGCGCAGCGGAAGAAGAGTCGGTGGAGATCGTTGGTGCAGATCCCCGCAGCTAGGATTTTACAACCTCCCAACCGCGAGGATGTACTCCCTCGTCGGACAGCCCTTCGGGAGGCGGTCGGACAGTCCCCCGGACGATGTCGCGGACAGCCCTTCGGGAGGACCCTCGAAACTCGAACGAAGACTCGGACAGCCCTACGGGAGGACACACGAACAGCCCCTCGGGCAAAAGATCGAAACTACGACCTCTCTATGGGGTTGCACACATACAGTGTCATCTATCCGGCAGGGCTTCGCCGTCCAGAACTAGTTCCTGCCAGAACCCAGACAGCCTTCGGCTCTACGAAAGACTCTTTTCGTGGGAGGGAGAGAGAGAGCTTGCAAAGCAAAGCATGTGTATGAGAGCAAAAGGATGAAGAAATGGCAGCACACTCACCTCCTATTTATAGGAAAACCAAGGGGTAGGGTGGTTTTACAATAAAACCCAAAATGCACATGAATAAAGTCCTTCCACAAGGGCATAAAAGTGAAACCAAGGAACAAGAGGGACTCCATGAAGGAGTCCACCATGTGGCCGGCCACAAACTCATGTGGGGCCCCAAAAATGGCCCCAATCCATCCATGTCATCCCCAAGATCTTTTGGAGCAAAGCCCCAAAAGGTGGCTTTCCATAAAGTAGTCCAAAAAGCACTTTCACTATTCACGGCGACATTTTTCAGCGTCCGCTCGAACTAAAAATATTTATGTGGGCTTAGAACAATTCTAGTACCCCACTAAAATAATTTTCAATGCGATCCGGAAAAATTCCGGAATAGTGATTTTCATCTGCGAAAAGCATCTGAAGTGGTTCCGGCAGCTCCGGAACATTTCCGGTTTTCATCCCGGAAAATTCCAGAAAGTTTCCAGAACGATTCTGGCACCCTTCAAGAATTATCAGGCATGTGCCAAAACCAATTTGACTTTTTGGTATCCCCTGAAACAACTTTTCAGTTTCACCGAAACTGTTCCGGTGACCTGTCTGCGGAACTTTTCCGCTGTCCGAAACTTTTCCGGTGTCCGAAACTTTTCGGTGATTTTCTCTCAGACTCCCTGTCTAGTATTCAACAGATAGATGAACCTTAAGCGTGTGACCCTATAGGTTCGGTGAAGCATAGACATGACCCGGAACCCCTTCCGATCAATGATCAGCATCGGAGCCGTGGACACCCATATTGACCCCTATACCCACACGAATGAATATTCGAGTGAACCTCTAGTTGTCGTGAGCTATTCCTGTTGCTTCGCGATATGTTAACAATTACCCGAGGTGAGACATGTAGGCATCCTCGTGGATCAACAACTTGTCCACTATGCCAGTTACCTCGTTGTCGGTATTGTTCTCTTTTCTCGTTCCCGTGTTCCGGCATCCCCGTGATCAAATCACAAAGTGTCTGGCCAGACGATGATGGATACCGTAACACCGAGAGGGCCCAGAGATATCTCTCCATCGTCGGAGGAGCAAATCCCAATCTTGAGCTATCAAGTTACTTGACATACTTTTCCATGAACCCGTAAGCCGCCGTAATAGCCACCCATTTACGGATGACGTTTAACAAACCCCAAAGTTCATGAAGCAAGCATGAAGAAACTCGATACTCTCATGGTCTAAGGAATTATGCAAACGTTAACCATCTCTGTGTTATTAACCATTAACTTGTGACAAATGTATCTCATAGCATAACATCAATTCGGATCGGTTCAACACGAGTGTTCTACCAACATCGCATCCTCAAAATTGCTGGCATAGCCATGCCCATGATCAGGAAAACAGGACCAGCATGCAACACTTGAGCCAGTCTTAGAGGCAAGACTAGGAATACAATTCACCGTTTATTATACCACACGTGCACATGAGTTTCCCTCCAAGCCTCGTTTAATTTGTAGACTCGAGAATCATTGCAGTTATAGCATGGAACATAAACATTCATTACAAACTTTGGAGATACAAAATAACTGTTATTACTGCCTCTAGGGCATATCTCCTACAGTCACTGCCACCATACTACTAGATCTTCGTGATTAACTATAACATGCCAGGGATAGAGGATCCCTGAGCTATTCGCGATGTTTGATACCCCGAAGGTAGAAATTAAGCAGGAGCATCAAGTGTTGATGGTTAGTAAAACCACTAGTTTCAAGAAGGGGAAGGGAAAGCAGGGAAACTTCAAGAATGGCAAACCAGTTGCCGCTTCAATGAAGAAACCCAAGGTTGAACCCACAACCAAGACTAAGTGCTTCTGTCATGAGGGGAACGATCACACGGAACTTCCCTAGATACTTGGTCGATAAGAAGGCTAGCAACGTCTACAAAAGTATACTTGATATACGTGTTATTGATCTATACCTTACTATTACTCCTAGTAGCACTTGGGTATTAGATACCGGTTCAGTTGCTAAATGTTAGTAACTCGAAATAAAAGCTACGGTACAAACAGAGACTAGCTAAGGGCGAGGTGACGATGTGTGTTAGAAGTGTTTCCAAGGTTGATGTGATCACCATCGCAGGCTCCCTCTACCTTCGGGATTAGTGATGAACCTGAATAAATGTTATTTGCTATTTGCGTTGAGCATGACCATGATTAGATTGTGTTTATTGCAATACGATTATTCATTTAAGTAAAAGAATAATGGTTATTCTGTTTACACGAATAATACCTTCAATGATTAGATCGTGTTTATTGCAATACGATTATTCATTTAAGTAAAGGAATAATGGTTATTCTGTTTACACGAATAATACCTTTAATGGTCATGCACCCAATATGAATGGTTTATTGAATCTCGATCATAGTGCTACACATGTTCATAATATTGATGCCAAAAGATGCAAAGTTAATAATGATAGTACAACATACTTGTGGCACTGCTGCCAAGGTCATATTGGTGTAAAGTGCATGAAGAAACTCCATGCTGATGGATCTTTTGAGTCACTCGATTTTGAATCAGTTGAGACATGCAGACCATGCCTCTTGGGCAAGATGACTAAAATCCCGTTTTCCGGTTTGATGGAACGGGCAAGTAACTTATTGGAGATGATACATGTTGATGTATGGGGTCCAATGAGTGTTGAAGCGCACAGTGGATATCGTTATTTTCTTACCTTCACTGATAATTTGAGTAGATATGGGGATATTTACTTAATTAAATACAAGTCTGAAATGTTTCAAAAGTTCAAGCAATTTTAGAGTGAAGTTGAAGATCATCGTGACAAGAAGACAAAATGTCTATGATATGATCGTGAAGGTGAATATCTGAGTTACGAGTTTGGTGTGCAAACTAAGACAATGTGGAGATTGTTTCACAACTCACGCCACCTGGAACACATAGTATGATGGTGTGTCCGAACGACGTAGTCGTGCTCTATTGGATATGGTGCGTACCATGATGTCTCTTATCAATTTGCCACTATAGTTGTGGGCTTATGCATAAGAGACAAATACATTCACTTTAAATAGGGCACCATCAAAGTCCGTTGAGACGACACCGTATGAATTATGCTTTGGCAAGAAAACTAAGCCGTCGTTTCTTGATGTTTGGGGCTGCGATGCTTATGTGAAAAAGGTTTCAACTTGATGAGCTTGAATCCAAAGCGGAAAAATGCATCTTCATAGAATACCCTAAGGAAACAGTTGGCTATACCTTCTATCTCAGATCCAAGGGAAAAGTGTTTGTTGCTAAAAATGGGTCCTTTCTTGAGAAAGAGTTTCTCTCGAAAGGATTGAGTGGGAGGAAAGTAGATCTTGATGAAGTTATTGAACCTTCACGTCAGTTGGATGGTAGGACGGCGCAGAAAGTTGTTCCTGTAGCGTCTACACCAAATGAAGAGGAAGTTAATGATGATGATCACGACACTCGGATCAAGTTACTACCGAGACTTGTAGGTCGACAAGGAATCGTACTGCCCTGAGTGGTATGGCTATCCTGTCTTGAAAATCATGTTGTTAGACAATGATGATCCTACGAACTATGAAGAAGCAATGGTGGGCCCGGATTCCAACAAATGGCTAGGATCCATGAAAATCCGAGATAAGGATCCATGTATGAAAACCAAGTAAGGACTTTGGTGGACTTGCCCGTAGAATGGCAGGTTGTTAAGTACAAATGGACCTTAAGAAGAAGACAGATGCTGATGGTGAATGTCACCATTTATAAAGCTCGACTTGTTGCAAAAAAGTTTCCGACAAGTTTAAGGAGTTGACTAAGGATCTCTCACCCGTAGCGATGCTAAAGTCTGTTGGAATTATGTTAGCAGTTGCTGCATTTTCAAATATGAATTCTGGCAGATGGGTGTCAAAACATCGTTTCTTTAATAGTTTCGTTGAGGAAAGGTTGTATGTGATACAATCAGAAGGTTTTGTCGATCCTAAGTATGCTAAAGGCATGCGAGCTCTAGCGATCCATTTATGGACTAGAGCAAGCATCTCGGAGTTGGAATATACGCTTTGATGAGGTAATTAAAGCTTTTGGGTTTATACAAAGTTTATAAGAAACTTGTATTTATAGGAAAGTGAGTGGGGGCACTATAGAATTTCTGATAAGTATATGTGGATGATATATTGTTGATCGGAAATAATGTATAATTTGTGGAAAGCTTAAAGGGTTGTTTGAAATGAGTTTTTCAAAGGAAGACCCGGATAAAGTTGCTTACATATTGGGCATCAAGATCTATAGATATAGATCAAGACGTCTGATAAGACTTTCAGAAAGCACATACGCTGACAAGATTTTGAAGGAGTTCAAAATGGAACAACCAAAGAAGGAGTTCTTGCCTGTGTTATAAGATGTGAAGCCGAGTAAAGACACAAAGCTTGACCACGGCAAAAGAAAGATAAAGGACGAAGGTCGTCCCCTATGACTTATACATAGCTCCATATAGTATGCCATGTTGTGTACCGGACCTATGTGTGCCTTGCCACGTGTCTGGAAAGGGGGTACACGAGTGATCGAGGAGTGGATCACTGGACAGTGGTAAAACATTATCCTTAGCAACAAAAGGACTAAGGATATGTTTCTCGATTATGGAGGTGGCAAAGAGTTCGACATAAAGGGTTACATTGATGCACGCTTTGACACCAATCCGGATAACTTTGAGTAGTAGACCGGATACATATAGGATCAGCCATTTGGAACAGCTCCGAGTGGGCCATCAAATCAAAGCTGGATGGATGTGTTGGAAATATGCCCTAGGCAATAATAAATTGGTTATTATCGTATTTCCTTGTTCATGATAAATGTCTATTATCCATGCTAGAATTGTATTGGTCGGAAACTTAAATACATTTGTGGATACATAGACAACCCCATGTCCCTATTGAGTCTCTACTGGACTAGCTCGTTGATCAAAGATTGTGAAGGTTTCCTGACCATAGACATGAGTTGTCATTTGATAACAGGATCACATCATTAGGAGAATGATGTGATGGACAAGACCCAACTGTAAGCATAGCAGTTGACCATGTCAGTTTATTTCTACTGCTTTATCCATGTCAAGTATCTGTTCCTACGACCATGAGATCACGCAACTCCTTGACACCGGAGGAATGCCTTGTGTGTATCAAATGTCACAATGTAACTGGGTGACTATAAATGTGCTCTACAGGTATCTCCGAGGGTGTCTGTTGGGTTGGCGTGCATCAAGACTAGGATTTGTCACTCCGTATGACGGAGAGGTATGTCTGGGCCCACTCGGTAATATAACATCACAAGAAGCTTGCAAGCAATGTTACTAAGGAGTTAGTCACGGGATCTTGTATTACGGAACGAGTAAAGAGACTTGCTAGTAACGAGATTGAACTAGGTATGGAGATACCGACGATCGAATCTCGGGCAAGTAACATACTGATGGACAAAGGGAACTGCATACGAGATTGTCTAAATCCTTGAGATCATGATTCGACCGATAAAGATCTTCGTAGAATATGTAGGAACCAATATGGGCATCCAGGTACCGCTATTGGTTATTGACCGTAGAGTTGTCTTGGTCATGTCTACATAGTTCTCGAACCCGCAGGGTCTGCACACTTAACGTTTAGTGACGATTTGGTATTGTTGAGTTATGTATGTTGGTGACCGAAGGTTGTTTGGAGTCCCTTATGAGATCCCGAACATCATGAGGAGCTCCGGAATGGTCCAGAGGTAAATATTTATATATGGGAAGTCATATTTTGGCTACCGGAAAAGTTACGAGTTTTTCCGGTATTGTACCGGGAAGCTTCTAGAAGGTTCTGGAAACTTCCGAAGGAGTCCGTAAGTCCACCAAGGGTTCCACCATGTCACAAGGGTTTGCATGGTCCTAGGGGAGGCGCCCTGGCCTTATTGGGCCAGGCGCACAAGTCCCTCAGGGCCCATGTGGCTTGGGAGAGGTGGAAAGTCCACCTGGTTTTGGAAAGGGAGGTAATTGGACTAGGAGTCCAACTCCTCCCCCTTGGCTGCGCCCTACGGCTTGTAGGGGCTGATATCCACACACCTTCACCTATATATAGAGGGGATGGGGTGTCCCAAGAGAACACACAAAGCCCTTGTCACCCCTCTCTCTCCCTAGATCGTTTTCTCTAACATTCACGGTTTTGGTAGCGCTAGGCGTAGCCATGCCGGGATAGCACCACCACCATCGCCGCCACACCGTCACGTTGTCGAAGAACTCATCTACATCTCTGCCCCCCGTTTGCTGAATCAATAAGGCGGAGACGTCATCGAGCTGTAAGTGTGCTTAACGCAGAGGTGTCGTCCGTTCGGCGCTAGATCGGGACAGATCATGATTGGATCACGGGATGGATTGTGATTTGGACCGCGAAGACGTTCGACTACATAAACTTCGTTTCTTAACACTTCCTGCTTAGCGATCTACAAGGGTATGTAGAGCCACTCTCGCTCTCGTAGCTGTTGATCTCCATAGATAGATCTTGGGTGGTCATAGGAATTTTTTTGCTTCCCGTGCAACGTTCCCCAACAGGATGAAGTGGTGTAAAGCTTGTTGAAAGGACGTGGATGTCGCCTAGAGGGGGGGGTGAATAGGCGTTTTAAAATAATTACAGTTTAGGCTTGAACAAATGCGGAATAAAACTATCGTCTAATTAGTCCATCACAAAACCTAAAAGAACTAGGCTCACCTATGTGCACCAACAACTTATGCTAAGCAAGAGAAAAAACTAAGTGATAGCAAGATATATAACATGAAACATTATGGCTATCACAAAGTAAAGTGCATAAGTAAACGTCTCGGGTAAGAGATAACCAAGACACACAGAGACGACAATGTATCCTTAAGTTCACACCCTTGAGGATGCTAATCTCCGTTCGGAGCGGTGTGGAGGCACAATGCTCCCCAAAAAGCCACTAGGGCCACTGTAATCTCCTCACTTCCCCGCACAATGCAAGATGTCGTGATTGCACTAAGGGACCATTGAGGGCGGTCACCTAACCCGTACAAACAAGGTTGGGGCAAACTCCACAACTTAATTGGAGGCTCCCAACAACACCACGAAGCTTCACCATAGTGGATTGTGGCTCCGAGGTGACCTCAAATGCTCGGGGCAATCTCCACAACCTAATTGGAGACCTCGAAGCTTGCCCAGAGCTTTGCACCACAATGATTGAGCTCCGAGGCACTACCAACCATCTAGGGTGCCAAAGCACCCAAGAGGAACAAGCTCTAGGGTGCTCAAACACCCAAGAGTAATAAGCTTCTCAACTTCTCACTTCCACGTATCACCGTGGAGAACTCAAACCTATGCACCAAATGCAATGGCAAGGGCACACGGAGTGCCCAAGTCTTTCTCTCCCAAATCCCACCACAACAACTAATGTTATGGAGGAAATGAGAGGAAGAATGAAGAAGAACACGAAGAACACCAAGATCTAGATCCAAGGGGTTCCCCTCTCTTAGAGGAGAAAGTGATTGGTGGAAATGTGGATCTAGATATCCTCTCTCTTTTCCCTCAAGAACTAGCAAGAATCATTGGAGGGACTGAGAGTTAGTAAGCTTGAAGAAGGTCAACAATGGGGGAAAAACTCGAGCTCTAAAAGTTAAGAACCATTGGGGAAGAAGACCCCTTAAATAGGTGGGGGTCCAGCCGTTATCCATACAGCATGCACACAAGCAGTAGTACCGCCCGTGGGAGTGGTACTACCACCCACATGCAGATCTCAGCAGTAGTAGGGGCAGCGGTAGTACCGCTTGGTACTACCGCCCTAACTACCGCTCATGTGGCGATGATCACCACACACCAGACAAGGCAATGTCTGGTTTCCCGCGTAAAGATCCGGAACCCCCAGCGGTACCACTACTGGGGACATCGGTACTACTGCCCTCGGGAGAGTAACAAAGAACCCAAGCAACCAGATGGAAACAGTAAAACCAGAACTGCCATAACCTTCGCATATGATCTCCAAATTGAGCAAACTCAAGCTTATTGGATTCAGGACGACAAGAGCTATCCAACAACAATAGTATACAAATGCCAATGATATAAAGATGTGAAACCTCTATCAATGAAGAACCAACAATAAATCCAATCATCGAAAACAACATAGAAGATGCATATGGACTCTGTTTTCGATGAACTTGAGCTTGTCATGAAGTTGACCATAAGCTGAAGAACCCACATAGAGAAAAACCAACCAAGGACCAAGAAATATGATGATGCCAAGAGTGCAACGTGGATTTGTCATGGCAGATGTCCTCATAGGAGAACTTCGGTGTGAGGCCATCACAACTAGTGGCTACTCGAAGGGGTTGATCGGGAACGAGAGACGAGTTTACCCAGGTTCAGCCCCTCTGGTAGAGGTAGAAGCCTATGTCCTGCTTTGTGTATATTGATGATGATATCGATTACAAGGGAGTGGAATCACTTAACCTGGCTATCGATGGATTGTAACTTGCCCTAAGCCGCCGCAGGGACTCGCCTTTATATACATAGGTCAAGGCCCTGGGATTACAAGAGTCCGGGTCGTGATATGATTCGTGACCCGACATGTATCTAACTCGCCTTGCCTCTTAAGCAAGGAAACTCATGGCAGCTCTCTACCAGTTGGACCAGAAGTCGCCTTCTTCACACCTTCGACCGCCAGGAGGCTTAATCCGTAAACCGCATTGTGTCTCTGGCTAAGGACTCCAAGGCCTATCATGAGCGTAGACTGATATGCCTCCCACGTATCTATAATTTTTGATGATGGCATGATATTATATTATCTGTTTTGGATGTTTTATATGCATTAATATGCCATTTTATATTATTTTGGTACTAACCTATTAATCTAGAGCCTAGTGCCAATTTCTGTTTTTCCTTGTTTTTGAGTTTTACAGATATGGAACATTAAATGGAGTCCAAACGGAATAAAAAATCCGGAAAGAATTTTTCTGGAAGTAAACAAATAAACCAGGCTTGGATTGCACGGCAGGAAACCTGCCAGGGAGTCACAAGCCTACTAGGCGCGCCCCCTGGCCGCGCCTAGCAGGCTTGCCGTCTCCCAGTAGGTCTCCTAATCCTAATCTCTGGCCTATAAATTCCTAAATATTCCCCCAACATAAAAACGAGCCACGCAAATACTTTTCCACCGACATAAGCCTCCGTTCCCGAGAGATCCAATCTTGGAGCCTTTTTCGGTAATCTGCCAGAGGGGGTTTCGATCACGGAGGGCATCTACATCAACTCCACTGCCCCTCCGATGATGCGTGAGTAGCTCACCACAGACCTATGGGTCCATAGCTAGTAGCTAGACTCTCTCTTTGATCTTCAATACCATGTTCTCCATGATTTTCATGGGGATCTATCTGATGTAATCTTCTTTTGTGGTGTGTTTGTCAAGATCCGATGAATTGTGAGTTTATGTTCAAGTTATCCATGAATCTTATTTGAATCTCCCCTGAATTATTATATGCATGATTTCATATCCTTGCAAGTCTCTTCGAGTTATTTGTTTGGTTTGGCCAACTAGATTGGTAATTCTTGCAATGGGAGAAGTGCTTGGTTTTGGGTTCAATCTTGTGATGTCCTCACCCACTGACATAGTAGGGGTAGCAAGGCACGTGTTGTATTGTTGCCATCAAGGGTAACAAGATGGGGTTTTCATTATATTTCTTGAGTTTATCCCTCTACATAATGTCATCTTTCTTAATTCGTTACTCTGTTCTTCATGAACTTAATACTCTAGATGCATGCAGGAGTTGGTCGATGTGTGGAGTAATAGTAGTAGATGCAGAATCGTTTTGGTCTACTTGATACATACGTGATGCCTATATGCATGATCATTTCCTTGGATAACTACATGATTATTCACTTTTCTATCACTTGCTTGACAGTAATTTGTTTACCCACCATGGTATTTTCCTAAGATTATTCACTTTTCTAGTGAAACCTATGGCCCCTGGGTCTACTTTCCATAATATACTTTTAGATCTATAAACCAAAAATACTTTGCTGCAATTTATTTACCTTTTACTTTCTGTTCTCATTTACATCTATCTCTATCAGATCTAATCCTTGCAAATAACCGTGAAGGGATTGACAACCCCTTTATAGCGTTGGGTGCAAGAGTTTGATTGTTTGTGTAGGTGCATCCATTGGTGACTTGCTTGTTCCTCCTATTGGATTGATACCTTGGTTCTCAACAACCGAGGGAAATACATATCTACTTCGCTGCATCACCCTTTCCTCTTCAAGGAAAACCAACGCAAGCTCAAGAGGTAGCATAGACTTTAAGACGCCATAACTATAAGTCGGCCCATCAGGACAGGTTATACCTCGGGGTTATATCCCCAACATTAGTCCCCAAATTTATTTGAATTTATTCATGTCAAGATATTTTACCTTTAATCTTGGCGGCTCATCTTCAAGTTGTGTTGATGCCTTTTCCAGGTCACAAAATGCCGGCTTATGATATGTGTGGATTCTGTAATTTCTTGACCCGCCCACTAATGACGTCCGCCATTGGAAATCCAAAGATTCGATAACGACATCGGTGGTGTCATCATAACGGCCTTTATGTGTATCCACTTAGCCCAAAAATTGAGGCGTCCATAGCTCCGAAATTTAATGTGTTGCATTGATTCTCGTGCCTGTCGGTCACACTTCCACCTTTTGCCCTTTAAATACTCACAGGGGCCCCGTCAACCATTTTTTCTATTGCCTCCTTTGCTTCTTCTTCCTGCTCGAGCTCGAACTGCTCATCACACCGCCGCTGCTATCTCCTCATCGCCAGCCAATTGTTTCCAGGGCCGCACCATCTTCCAACTCCGTCTGGGTGCAACGGGTCCTCTTTGCCGCCGTCGTAACCACCAGGTGAGTCCTTTCCTCTTTCTTTAGATCTGCTTTAATTCATCTCGTTTCATGGGAGTTCGTTGGAGTTCTTTGTGTGATCATCGCCATTGCAAGCCTATGCGCGTTCCTAATGAATTTTTTCACGTAGATGCCGCGATAGGAACAGTGGTTCTATTTCTCGTGTAATACTCCTTAAATCCCCTTTGAAACTCGCGAGATAGGCCACCATTGTTGCTGTATCTTGCTATTAGGGCTAGTAAATTACTTTCTTTTCGATCCATTTTGTAGATTTGTAATTGTAGATGCTTCGGTAGAAACCTGTTTGTCCTTCACTTTGTAGAAAATCCAGAAATGGTTTGTTGTAAGTCACCTCTATGTTTTGCCGATTCACCATTATGACATTAACCCGCCCATTTTGTAACTTCGATTCGCCTTGGACTATGGCTTATACTGGTGCGACTCACATGTTGTAGCTTATCATGCCGCCTTAAACTAGAGTCGCCGACATATTATTTGTCTTATTATATAGCTTATTAAACAATCCACCATTTCCTTTAGTAATCCGCCAAATATGCTTCTGCAACCTTTTCTCTTGAATAAACCACCATGACCAAACCCGCCTCATGCAATTGGGCACCTCTGAAGATATACTCCAGATCTTTGTGGAGCTGGGTCTTTTGCCATCTAAAGAAAAAGATGTGCGGTGAGCCGCCCTTGGAGAGGAAAGTCCACAACCCAGTGAAGGAGAAGTAGTGATTTTTACAGATCATCTTCAACGGGGCTTTTATCCTCCCGATTCAAAATTCTTCCGAGATGTTTTGCACTTTTATCACCTTCACCCTCAAGACCTAGCTCCAAATTCCATAACCAACCTGTGCCAGTTTCAATTGTTTTGTGAGGTGTATACGGAAATGGAGCCTACCGTCCTTTTGTTTAGAGAGTACTTCTATCTGAACTTGCAGACAGAGTTTGCTGATGGGCCCAGTCTGGAACTTGGCGGAGTCACGATTCAAAGGCGAAGAGACTATGGTTTTCCTGCTGCTATCTTACCTAGTCATCCCAAAGGATGGGCCAAGACTTGGTTTTATTGCAAGAGCACAACCCCGGTTGATGAAAATCCCTTGCCGGGTTACAGAGCAGAGCGTCTGTCTTTAAACTTTCATTTGCCTGACAGGCCTTCTGTAGAGGAACGTGCTCAACTTGCCTTCGTGTGGCCCAAACTCAGAGCTTTGACAGCCAACGAGTTAACCGAAGTTGATCTAACCCGGTGTTGGGTGTCTTGGCGGATCTTACCCCCGAGTCTTCGTGGCGGTTTAATGTGTGAGTATGATGGCAATTTGAACAACCCGCAACGCTATAACAACATCACCATGGAGACGAGCGATGCAAACAAAATCATGAAAAAATTGTTGGGCGAAAAGCAAGAAGTCTGTGATAAAATTGGTCTGGGACCCTTCTATACTGATAACCCGGCTCCTAAGGTGATAATCTTTGACACCTTTCACTTTGCTTCATCCTTCAAACTTGTTGTTTTCATCAATTCCACTACAGGCGGATTCTTCATTTTGGAAGAGGAGGCAACAAAAGGTTCCAACAAAGAAACCTAAAGCTACCATGAGCAAGAAAAAGAGAAAGGCGACTATAGAGGATCCGTCGATTATGGGCGAGTCACAGTCCGTTGATGACCAAATAGAGGTAGAATTTTCACCTTTTAACCATCTTTCTATTGAACTTGCTAACCCATGTTCAGTCTCAGGATGGTGATGCGACGAGCCAGGCCGGGGATGTTGAGGTAATTTCTGTTTCTTCCAACTCATAACTCTCATTTCCAAGGAAACCAATGCGGGTCATTAAAAAAGTACCTATGTCTCACCGAACGCTTATTTGGATCCTGATTTTCTTTTGAAGAAGGCTCAACATACATCAATACGCCAAACACGGAGCATCTCAGGTAACCTTGTGAAAGGTTTGCCTGAAAAGTCAGCCTCCCGAAAATGACCCAATGAGGTGGCTTATAGTCCATTCCTTTCTTTTCCAAGAGCTGGTCTTATCCAGCAACCTCTTAATCCTTCTACCCAAAAATGTCAGGAGTCATCACCTTCATCGGGCGACTCGACTGCTACAAAACTGCCGCCTCTTTTTATCAATCCAGGGTAACTTTTCTCCTTTGCGTCCAATGTTGCTTATTAACCCTTTATCCTTGCATATAACTTATCATGATATCTTTGTTCATAGGGCTAAAGCCAAGAAAAGAAAAATAGGTGGGTCAGCTGTCAACCACGATGCCCCTGAGCAGGAGAATCCAAACCTCATTACTCCTGAGAGTCGTGTTGAGCCCTCTGAAACTCATCAAGAAACACTTCAACATACTGAGCGAGCGAATGCTGATGTTATGAACATGGAGACTGACCTGGAGGTCAATCTAACCCGCCTAGTCCTCTAAAACTGGCTAAAGATATTGCTTCTCATGAGGAGGAGGTTATCATCACTGGACGGGTTATGCAACTCCCACTCCTTCCACTATGCTAACAAAGCATACTGCCAAAGAAGAGGCGCCTTTACCTGAGAAGGAGAAAGCTCAGCTTGATCTTCCCAATCTTGACAAACTCAGTGTTGAAGAATTGCATCCTGGATATTTGAATCGCCTCTCCACAAGCCGAGACATGGAAGCCAGCCTAGTTGGTACGATGAGGAAAATATATGAGGTACACTTAGCTTTCTCTAGTATTTTATATATACTTACGTAGCCCCCAAGGGCCGGCTTATCTTCTTGAAGATTAGTCGGGACTTTACTAACTTTAAACTTTGATGAATCATTGTGTAGCCCCCAAGGACCGGGTCATTATGAAAATAATGAGCCAGTACTTAACATGCTTATGAAAGAATTCCACCTGTAGCCCCGAAGGGTCGGTTCATTATGAAAATAATGAGCCGACACATCACATGCTTGTGAAAGAATTCCACCCGTAGCCCCCAAGGGCTGGCTTATCTTCTTGAAGATGAGACGGGTCTTCTTATATGACATATTGGAAAAAAACTGACATACATTACCCCCCAAGTGTCAAGTATATTGCTTGCAATCTGCTTGAGACTTGCAATAAATTCCTTCATAGCCCCCAAGTGTCTTTATGCACGTTGCTGGCAGTTTAGGATTGACCAATATCCACGTAATAATGTTATTTTGTATAGGAAGCTTTAAATGTGGTCGAGTCAAGTTTGGCCGACTTGAACAAACACCCAAGATGAAGCCAACAAACAACTGCGACTCTTCGTGGAAGGGTTAGAAAAAACCAACGCAGAGTTTGAAGCTTTCAAGAAATCCTCAGAGGCTAAGAAAGCTGCCCTGATCAAACGTGCAGAGGGCGCTGAAGGTCAACTGAAACCCACCACTAAAGAACTGACCAGTCTTAAACGACATCTTGCCCAGATGACCGAAGCTGACTTTGGTAAGTATTGTTGATTAACTTATGGTAACTCTTGTGCAGACGACCGCATATAAAAAGATATGCCCGATGCCTGATGAATTTGAACTGTTTGTAGGCCGTCGGACTCGCAATCTTCCAGACGACAGCTTATTGAAGCTTAAAGCTTTATATTCTTTGACTGACTAGCTATATGCTGGAAGTCTGTTCACCATCAGGGCTATTTGGGGTGAAAAAACCCAGTAAATTTCATCAAAGATGTGCTGAGATGCCTCCCAACGATTCCGAAGAAAATTGAAGAGTTGAAGAGATTAGCCGCCCGAAAAGGTGCAATAGCTTCGTTGAGCCAGGCCTTGGCTTATGCCCCAGAACTCAACCCGAAAGAGATGGTGGTGGTGGTGGTGGTGGGGTCCTGCAGCTCAAAGATGATGGGTCAGAATTCACACAGGAGGATTATGCTTGATGCATCAAGGCGTCTCGAGTGTTGGCAAGTTGACTGGCTGTAGAGCCAGGTCTGAAGACATATCAAGCGTCTTACAGCGACAATGATGCGCGAGTTCAACCGCCTACCTTTGAGCCGGTGAATCTCACTCCTCAATGTCGTAAGTGTATCTTTGCCCCTGATGTTGACCCGTGCCCCATCTTGCATGAAGAAGCTAAATTCCAAGCCCTAACCAACTGCAACTAGGATGTGGATAACCTTCAAATCCAGGAAACAAAAGACTTGATGCAGGATGAACGGAAGGCGATTTAGGTAAGAAGTGAGCCAAGGGCTAACCCAGATGAAGTTAACCCGGACAGGCTAATAGCCGGGTTATGTTAATGCCTTTTGAAAACTTTGGTCCAAGGATTTTTTGCTCCATGTAGCCTTGTAATAGCCTTAGGCGAAAACTTATTGCTTGTGTCATGCCTCCGTGCACATTTATGCTTGTTTACCTCGTCTTAAGTCGCCAAGGGATTTTTATATGATCAAGTATCGCTCCTCCTCTTTATCCAGTTGATTAGGATTGGTACAACCTGTCATTTGCACTTAGTTAGCCTTGTGGCTAAGTCGCCATTGAGTTTTTGAGATTGATCAACTACTGTAGGCCAAACATGCTTGTCTCTTGTCTGAACTCTGCTATCCTTGCTCAAATGAGCTATAACTTGAAACATGATGGGCAAGTTAACGTAAGCCGCCCTTCTGAAATCCTTGCACACTTGTTTGTGAAATAATTGAACTTGCCATAAGAGGACTTTTAATAAGCCAGCTCAATGAGACTCGGCGGGGAAACTGGTCTTGAAGTTTGGCCGTAATAAGGCGGGTCTTATAACCCATAATTGTAAAAGTGATTTAATAAACTGGCTCAGTGAGACTCGGCAAAGAGACCGGCTTTCGAGGCTCAAGTCTTTCTGTATGCCGGCTCTCACGCGACGCATCTTGATGTTTTAACCTTGACAAGTTCAGGGTCCAAGATGGATTGACTTGTCGAGAGTACACGAGGTCACCTGATCGGAGTCGGACAAGCATACATGCAGTTTTAACCATTTTGTGGCGTTAATTTTTTGCCGGATCAAGAGGGTGAGAAAGCTAAACTCAATGAGTTGGAAGCCCCCCAAGTGACCTATGATTAGGGAAAAGCTCAGCCTAGGATTATAGGAGACAATGCTGCTACTGCAAAACATCTGTTGTCTAGATAAAACCGGCTTGATTCCAGTGATCATAATAGAATACCTATGTTTGAATCGCGCATCATGGTAGCTGATCCTCTTTGGCATCTTTTAACCATTAGAACAGGGGCACTCATGTTTGAGCAGCCGCATCATGGCGACTTGCCCTCTTGGGCGACTTTAGCCTCCCATTAATAAGACATGGCGCTCATGTGTGAATGGTCGCATCATGGCGGCTCGTCCTCTTGGGCAACTTTAAATATCATGTCAATAAGGCATGGTGCTCGTGTGTGAACAGTCGCATCCTGGCGGCTCATCCTTTAGGCGACTTATGTTTCAATGAATAAAGACTCAAACTTAATATGTAGGCTGAAACGATAGACCCCGAATTTCGGGGTGCTATTTTATTGTTTTTAAACATAAGGATGTAGGTACAAAAACTAAGGAAGATACATAGGTAAGGAGCTAATAGCTCTAAGTATAATAAGGCCAAAGGTGAGCAATGTTCCATGGGTGGCTTGTCTCCTCTTGAGAGGTATATGTATGCGGTCGAAGGTCTATCAGGTAATATGAACCGTTGTTGAGGTTTTTGCTCATGACGAAAGGACCCTCCCAAGGTGGTGAGAGCTTGTGCATGCATGTTTGATCCTGAGTCAACTGAAGCACCAAGTCGCCCTCTTGAAAAGTGCGGCTCTTAACTCTACGACTATGATAGCGACGTAGGTCTTGCTGATATATAGCCGATCTCGCCGCTGCCAAGTCACGTTGTTCTTCCAAGGCATCCAAGGAGTCTTGACGTGCTTGTTCATTTTCAGCTTCAACATAAGCGGAAACTCGAGGAGAGTCATGCCGAATGTCACTTGGTAATACTGTCGTGGCTCCTTACACCAGAAAAAGGGGTGTAACCAGTGGACCTGTTTAGAGTTGTCCTCATACTCCAAAGCACTGTGGGGAGTTCCTCGACCCAACAGCCAGTGGTGCGCTGTAATGGAACCATGAGCTAGGGCTTGATTCCTCTCAAGATGTCCTGGTTAGCCCGCTCGGCCTGTCCATTGGACTATGGATGTGCCACGACAGCTAAATTGAGCCGAATATGCTCACGCTGACAAAACTGCTCCATGGCTCCTTTGGAAAGATTCGTACCATTATCAGTGATAATGTTGTGTGGGTCGCCAAAATGGTGGATTAATTTTTTCAAAAACTTGACTGTTGTCTCCGCATCACAGTTGCTAACAGGCCTCGCCTCAACCCACTTGGTGAATTTGTCAACTGCCACCAACAGTGAGTCTTCTTATCACAAGACATCTTGAACGGGCCGACCATGTCGAGGCCCCAAACCGCAAACGGCCAAGTGATTGGCATCATGCATAGTTTTTGATGTTGGGGAATGTCGCATGGGAAACAAAAAAATTCCTACGCACACGCAGATCTATCCATGGTGATGAGCATCTTCGATAGGGAGAGTGGATCTACATACCCTTGTAGATCGCTAAGCGGGAAGCGTTAAGAAACGCGGTTGGTGTAGTCGAACATCTTCGCGATCCAAATCGCCGAGCGTCCCACGATCTCATCACGATTCGTCCCGCGATCCAATCACGATCCGTCCCGCGAACACATCATGATCCGTCTCGCGAACTCATCACGATCCGTCCCGCGATTTCATCACGATCCGTCTCGTGAACTCATCACGGTCCTTCCGATCTAGCGCCAAACGGACGACACCTCCGCGTTCATCACACGTGCAGCTTGATGACGATCTCCACCGTCTTGATCCAGCAAGAGGAAGTGGAGAGGAAGAAGAGTACACCGGCAGCATGACGGCGCTCCGGCGATGGTGGTGAAGCACGGCAGGGCTTCGCCTAAGCACTGCGGAAATCCGATCTAGAGGAGCACTGGTGGAACGGGCAGCACGTGGCCGTAAAATCAGGTGCAAAACAACCAATCCCACCAGTATATATAGGAGGGATGGAGAGGGAGGGCTGGAACAAGGGCCAAGCCCCATAGGGTCGGCCGAATCCACTAGGATTGGAGGACTCTCCTCCAATCCTAGTAGGACTAGGATTCGTCCCTTTTTTTTCCTTTTTCCACCTTTTCCTATTGGGTTTTCTTCTCCAGACACATGGGCCTTGTGTGGGAGTTTCCACAAGCCCACTAAGGGCTGATATTCACTCTACCACAGCCCATGAAGCCTCTTGGGTCGAAATACCACACCCGATGGTCCCCCGGTACACTACCGGCACTCCCGGTACACTATCGATGAGCCCGAAACTTTTTCGGCGACCAAAATAGGACTTCCTATATATGAATCTTTACCTCCGGACCATTCCGGAGCTCCTCGTGATGTCCCGGATCTCATCCGGGACTCCAAACAACCTTCGGTCACCACCATGCATAACTCTATACTACCGAAACGTCACCAAACCGTAAGTGTGCAGACCCTACGGGTTCGAGAACTATGTAGACATGACCGAGACACCTCTACGGCCAATAACCAATAGCGGGACCTGGATGACCATATTGGTTCCTACATATTCTACGAAGATCTTTATCGGTCGAACCTTTGTGTCAAGGATTCAGTTAATCCCGTATGATGTTCCCTTTGTTTTTCGGTATGTTACTTGCTCGAGATTCGATCGTCGGTATCTCCATACCTAGTTCAACCTCGTTACCGGCAAGTCTCTTTACTCGTTTTGTAATACAAGATCCCGTGACTAACACTTAGTCACATTTCTTGCAAGGCTTGTTGTGATGTTCTATTACCGAGTGGGCCCTGAGATACCTCTCCGTCACACAGAGTAACAAATCCCAGTCTTGATCCATGCCAACTCAACAGACACCCTCGGAGATACCTGTAGAGAAACCTTATAGTCACCCAATTACATTGCGACATTTGATACACACAAGGCACTCCTCCGGTGTGAGTGAGTTGCATGATCTCATGGTCATAGGAACATACACTTGACATGTAGAAAACAGTAGCAATAAACTGACACGATCATATGCTACGGTTCTAGTTTGGGTCTTGTCCATCACACCATTCTCCTAATGATGTGATCCCGTTATCAAATGACATCTCATGTCCATGGCTAGGAAACCTTAACCATCTTTGATCAACGAGCTAGTCCATTAGAGGCATACTAGGGACATGGTTTTGTCTATGTATCCACACATGCATCTAAGTCTCCGATCAATACAATTATAGCATGGATAATAAACGATTATCATGAGCAAGGAAATATGATAATAACTAATTTATTATTGCCTCTAGGGCATATTTCCAATAGTCTCCCACTTGCACTAGAGTCAATAATCTAGTTCACATCACCATGTGATACGCATTGTTATGAATCTAACACCCAATGAGTTCTGGGGCTCGATCATGCTCTGCATGTGAGAGAGGTCTTATAGTCAACTGGTCTGCAACATTCAGATCCGTGTGTACTTTGCAAATCTCTATGTCAAACCGTAAACACTGCTACCACGCTCCACTTGGTACTATTCCAAATGTCTGCTCCACTATATGTATCCAGATTGCTACTACGGGTCATCCGGATTGGTGTTAAAGCTTGCATGGACGTAACTCTTTACGGCGAACTCTTTATCACCTCCATAATCGAGAAACATCTCCTTAGTCTTTTAGTTACTAAGGATAATCTTGACCGCTGTCTAGTGATCCACTCCTGGATCACTCTTGTACCCCTTGATGGACTCATGGCAAGGCACACACACAGGTGCGGGACATAGCATGGCATACTATACAGAGCCTATGGCTAAGGCATAGGGGACGACATTCGTCCTTTATCTTTCTTCTGCCATGGTCGAGCTTTGAGTCTCACTCAACCTCACACCTTACAAAGTAGGCGAGAACACTTCTCTCTGACTTAATCCATTTTGAACTCTTTCAAAATCTTGTCAAGGTATGCACTCATTGAAAGTCTCATCAAGCATCTTGATCTATCTTTATAGATCTTCATGCTGAACAATTAGGTAGCTTTATACAGGTCTTCCATTGAAAAACTCTTTTCAAACAACTGTTTATGCTTTCCAGAAATTCTACATCTTTTCTGATTAACAAAATGTCATCCACATATAATTATCAGAAATTCTATAGTGCTCCCACTCACTTTATTGTAAATACAAGTCTCTCGTAAACTTTGTATAGACTCAAAAATTGTGATCACCTCATAAAAGTGCATATTCCAACTCCGAGATGCTTGCTTCAGTTCATAGAAGAATCACTGAAGCTTGCACACCTTTTAGCATCCTTAGGACTGACAAAACCTTCTGGTTGTATCACATACAACCTTTCCTCAAGTAAACCATGAAGGAAACGATGTTTTGACATCCATCTGCCAGATTTCATAATTGAAAGTGCAGCAACTGCTAACATAGTTTCAACAGACTTTAGCATCGCTACAAGTGAGAAAGTCTCATCACAGTCAACTCCTTGAACTTGTCATAAACTTCTTTGCAACAAGTCGAGCTTTACAAATGGTGACATTTACCATCAGCGTCTGTCTTCATTTTAAACATCCATTTATACTCAACGACCTGCCGTCCAGCAAGCAAGTCTACCAAAGTCTACACTTGGTTTTCATACATGGATCCTTTCTCGGATTTCATGGCCTCTAACCACTTGTCGGAATCCGGGCCCATCATCGCTTCTCCATAGCTCGTAGGTTCATCGTTGTCTAACAACATGACCTCCAAGACAGGGTTGTCGTACCGCTCAGGAGCAGTACACATCCTTGTCACCCTACGAGGTTTGATAGTAACTTGATCCGAAGCTTCATGATCATAATCATTAACTTCCTCTTCAACTGAGATAGGTTCCACAGAAACATCTTTCTGCGCTGCGCTACTCTCTGGTTGAAACAGAGGTTCAATAACCTCATCAAGTTCTATCTTCCTGCCACTCAATTCTTTCAACAGAAACTTTTTCTCAAGAAACGACCCAGTTTTAGCAACAAACATTTTATGCATGGATCTGAGATAGAAGGTTCACCCAACTGTTCTTAGGGTATTCTATGAAGATGCATTTGTCCGCTTTGGGTTCGAGCTCATTAGGTGAAAACATTTTCCACCCAAGCGTCGTAGCCCCAAACGTTAAGAAATGACAGCTTAGGTTTCTATCAAACCATAATTCACACGGTGTCATCTCAACGGATTTAGATGGTGCCCTATTTAAAGTGAATGTAGTTGTCTCTAATGCATAAACCCAAAAATATAGTAATAAAATGATAAGAAACATCATAGCATGCACCATATCCAATAGAGCATGACTATGACATTCGGACACACCATCACACTATGGTGTTCCAGGTGGCGTGAGTTGTGAAACAATTTTCACATTTTCTAAAGTTGTATGCCAAACTCGTAACTCAGATATTCACCTCCACGATCATATCGCAAACATTTTTATATTCTTGTCACGATGATCTTAAACTTTACTCTGAATTTGCTTGAACCTTTCAAATGATTCAGACTTGTGTTTCATTAAGTAAATATACACTATATCTACTCAAATCATCAGTGAAGGTATGAAAATAACGATATCCACCGCACGCTACAAGACTCATTGGATTGCATACATCAACATGTATCATTTCCAATAAATCACTTGCCCACTTCATCAAAACAGAAAACGGGGTCCTTAGTCATCTTGACCAAGAGGCATGGTTCGCATGTCTCTACCGATTCGAAATCGAATGAGTCCAAAGATCCATCAGCATGGAATTTCTTCATGCGCTTAATACCAATATGACATTTAGCGGCAGTGCCACAAGTATGTGGTACTATCATTATTAACTTTGTATCTTTTTGGCATCAATGTTACGAACATGTGTATTACTATGATCAAGTTTCAACAAACCATTCTTACTGGGTGCATGACAATTGAAGGTATTATTCATGTAAATAGAATAACCATTATTCTCTAACTTAAATGAATAACTGTGTTGCAATGAACATGATCTAATCACGTTCATGCTCAACAAAAAAACACCAAATAACATTTATTTAGGTTCGTGACTAATATCGAAGGTAGAGAGAGCGCGCGATGTTGATCACATCAACCTTGGAAACATTTCCAACACACATCGTCACCTCACACTTAGCTAGTATCCGGTTATTCCGTAGCTTTTACTTCGAGTTACTAACATTTAGCAACCGAACCGGTATCCAATACCCAGGTGCTACTAGGAGTACTAGCAAGGTACACATCAATAACACGTATATCAAATATACTTCTGTCGATTTTGCCAGCCTTCTTATCTACCAAGTATCTAGGGTTGTTTCGCTTCAGTGACCGTTCTCCTCATAATCGAAGCACTTAGTCTCGGGTTTGGGTTAGACTTTGGGTTGCTTCACTGGAGCTGCAACTGACTTGCTATCCATGAAGTTTCCCTCCTTGCTCTTGCCCTTCTCGAAACTAGTGGTTTTGACTAACCATCAACACTTGACGCTCCATCTCGATTTCTACCTTCGCGGTGTCAAACATCGCGAACAGCTCAGGGATCATTATTTCTATCCCTGGCATTTTATAGTTCATCACTAAGTTCTAGTAGCTTCGTGACAGTGACTTGAAGAACTATATCAATCACTATCTTATCTGGAAGATCAATTCCCACTCGATTCAAGCGATTGTAGCACCCAGACAATCTGAGGATATGCTCAACGATTGAGCTATTCTCCTTCATCTTACAGGTCAAAGAATCTTTTTGGATATCTCATATCTCGCAACATGGGCACGAGTCTGAGATCCTAATTTCAGCTCTTAGAACATCTCATATGTTCCATGACGTTCAAAACGTTTTGGAGCCTCAATTCTAAGCTGTAATGCATGACGCACGAAACTATCAAGTAGTTATCAGAACGTGCCTGTCAGATGTTCACAACATCTACAAACAACGCTAGAGGGGTTGGCGCACCGAGCAGTGCATAAAGGACATAAGCCTTCTGTGCAGCAATGAGGACAATCCTCAGATCACGGAGCCAGTCCACAATATTGCTACCATCATCTTTCAACTCTATTTCTCTAGGAACATATAAAAATTCAAGGGAGCTACAGCGCGAGCACGTAATCTACAACATAATTTGCAAAGACACTACTGACTATGTTCATGATAATGATTTCAATTAATCATATTACTTAAGAACTTCCACTCAAATTGACATCCCTCCGGTCATTCGAGTGATACATGATTGAAATTCACCAACTCAAGTCCGATCATCACGTGAGTTGAGGTGGTTACAATGGTGAACATCATCATGTTGATCATATCTACTATATGACTCATGTTTGACCTTTCGGTCTCTTGTGTTCCGAGGCCATGTCTGTACATGCTAGGCTCGTTAAGTTTAACCCGAGTGTTCTGCATGTGCAACACTGGCTTGCACCCATTGTATGTGAACGTAGAGTCTATCACACCCGATCATCACGTGGTGTCTCAACACGACGAACTTTCGCAACGGTGCACACTTGGGGAGAACACAATTCATCTTGAAATTTAAGTGAGGGATCACCTTATAATGCTACCGTCGTCCTAAGCAAAACAAGGTGCATAAAAGGATTAACATCACATGCAAATCATAAGTGACATGATATGGCCATGAACTTGTGCTTTTGATCTCCATCATGAAAGCACAAACATGATCTCCATCGTCACCGGCATGACACCATGATCTCCATCATCTTGATCTCCATCAACGTGTCGCCATCGGGGTTGTCGCGCCCACCATGCTTCTACTACTATTGCTACCGTTTAGCGATAAAGTAAAGCATTACATAACGCTTAATGATTGACACGTAGGTCATACAATAATTAAAGACAACCCTATGGCTCCTGCCGGTTGCCGTACTCATCGACATGCAAGTCGTGATAATCTATACATCACATGATCATCTCATACTTCACATATATCACATCATGTAATTGGCCATATCACATCACAACATACCCTGCAAAAACAAGTTAGACGTCCTCTAATTGTTGTTGCATGTTTTACGTGGCTGCTACGGGTATCTAGCAAGAACAATTCTCATCTACGCAAAAACTACAACGGTGATACACTAGTTGCTTTTCAACCTTCTCAAGGACCGCCTTTGTCGAATCCGATCCAACTAAAGTGAGAGAAACTGGCACCCGCAAGCCATCTATGCAACAAGTTGCGGTCGAGGGAACCGGTCTCTCGTAAGCGTATGAGTAATGTTGTTCCGGGCCGCTTCATCTCACAATACCGCTGAACCAAAATCCGACCAAGGGAGGAAGCAATCTAAGCATCAACGCACACAAACCTTTTGTGTTCTACTCGAGATCTCATCTACACATAGACCTAGCCATGATACCACTGTTGGGGAACGTTGTATGGGAAACAAAAAATTTCTTAGGCACACGCAAGATCTATCCATGGTGATGAGCATCTACGAGAGGAAGAGTGGATCTACATACCCTTGTAGATCGCTAAGCGGGAAGCATTAAGAAACGTGGTTGGTGTAGTCGAATGTCTTCGCGATCCAAATCGCCGAGCGTCCCGCGATCTCATCACGATCCGTCCTGCGATCCAATCACGATCTGTCCCGCGAACTCATCACGATCCGTTCCGCGATCCAATCACGATCCGTCCCGTGAACTCATCACGATCCGTCGCGCGAACTCATCACGATCCGTCCCGTGATCCAATCACGATCCGTCCCGTGAACTCATCATGATCCGTCCCACGAACTCATCATGATCCGTCTCGCGATCTTGATCACGGTCCTTCCGATCTAGCGCTGAAGGGACGACACCTCCGCGTTCAGCACACGTACAACTCGATGACGATCTCCGCCTTCTTGATCCAGCAAGAGGGAGAGGAGAGGTATACGAGTTCATCAGCAGCGTGACAGCGCCGCGGTGATGGTGGTGGAGCAATTCCGGTAGGGCTTCGCCTAAGCACTGCGGAAATCCGATCTAGAGGAGAAACTATGCACTGGAGGAACGGGCAGCACGTGGCTGAAAATCTTGTACCAAAACCTTAAAACCCTCTAGTATATATAGGAGGAGAGGAGGAGGAGGCTTGCCTCCCAAGGAGGCAGCCCTTGGGTCGGCCGAACCAGGAGGGAGGAGTCCTCCTCCTCCACTCCTAGTAGGATTAGGACTCCTTCCTAATTTAGCCCTTTTTGCCTTTTTCCACCTTTTTCCTTTTGGGCTTTTCTTCCCAGCCGCATGGGCCTTGTATGGGACTTCCACCAGCCCACTAAGGGCTGGTATTCATCCTCCCACAGCCAATGTAGCCTCTTGGGTCGAAATACCCCTCCCGATGGTCTCCCGGTACACTACCGGCACTCCCGGTACACTACCGATGAGCCCGAAACTTTTTCGGCGACCAAAATGGGACTTCCTATATATCAATATTTACCTTCGGACCATCCCGGATCTCCTCTTGACGTCCGGGATCTCATCTAGGACTCCGAACAACCTTCGGTCACCACCATGCATAACTCTATACTACCGAAACGTCACCGAACCTTAAGTGTGCAGACCCTGCGGGTTTGAGAACTATGTAGACATGACCGAGACACCTCTACGGTCAATAACCAATAGCGGGACCTGGATGCCCATATTGGTTCCTACATACTCTATGAAGATTTTTATCGATTGAACCTCTATGTCAAGGATTTAGTTAATCCCGTATGATGTTCCCTTTGTTCTTCGGTATGTTACTTGCCCGAGATTCGATCGTCGGTATCTCCATACCTAGTTTAACCTCGTTACTGGAAAGTCTCTTTACTCGTTCCGTAATACAAGATCCCGTGACTAACACTTAGTCACATTTCTTGCAAGGCTTATTGTGATGTTGTATTACCGAGTGGGCCCTGAGATATCTCTCCGTCACACGGAGTAACAAATTCCAGTCTTGATCCATGCCAACTCAACAGACACCCTCGGAGATACCTGTAGAGCACCTTTATAGTCACCCAGTTACATTGTGACGTTTGATACACACAAGGCACTCCTCCAGTATCCGTGAGTTGCATGATCTCATGGTCATAGGAACATATACTTGACATGCAGAAAACAGTAGCAATAAACTGACATGATCATATGCTATGTTTGTAGTTTGGGTCTTGTCCGTCACACCATTCTCCTAATGATGTGATCCCATTTATCAAATGACATTTCATGTCCATGGCTAGGAAACCTTAACGATGTTTGATCAACGAGCTAGTCTATTAGAGGCATACTAGGGACATGGTTTTGTCGATGTATCCACACATGCATCTAAGTCTCCGATCAATACAATTATAGCATGGATAATAAAAGATTATCATGAACAAGGAAATATGATAATAACTAATTTTTTATTGCCTCTAGGGCATATTTCCAACATTTATATGCATGAACTACGTTGCATGATCAAATACGTGTGAAATATGTACTACCTCCGTCTTGATCTATTAGTCTTTATATTCAATGACATATGTGAACTAATAAAATATAAGGTAAATATGAAAAAATGGTATTATTAGAAACTACATTCATATACGAATCGGGCGATATAATTTTTGATGACATGCATTAACATTTTATTTGTTAAATCTATCATCAAAGTTTTACACAAAATATGAAAGAGATCAATAAATCAAAACGGAGATACTAATATCTTGCAAAAAAAATTACATCGTGAGACGGAGGAAGTATGATTGCATAAGCCTGTATGCATTTGAGGATGAATAGATGTTGCATGGACGAATGAATGAGTATCAATCGTCTTGTGGCCCAAATTAGCCAGACCGACCAAAGATGCTCTAAACACATTCTACGAAAAAGTTGGCACTAGGATTTCTACAATACCACAGTTGGGGAATGTCGCATGGGAAACAAAAAATTTCCTACGCACATGCAGATCTATCCATGGTGATGAGCATCTTCGAGAGGGAGAGTGGATCTACATACCCTTGTAGATCGCTAAGCGGGAAGCGTTAAGAAACGCGGTTGGTGTAGTCAAACATCTTCGCGATCCAAATCGCCGAGCGTCCCGCGATCTCATCACGATCCGTCCCGCGATCCAATCACGATCCATCCCGCGATCCAATCACGATATGTCCCGCGAACACATCACGATCCGTCTTGCGAACTCATCACGATCCGTCCCGCGATCTCATCACGATCCGTCTCGTGAACTCATCACGGTCCTTCCGATCTAGCGCCGAACGGACGACACCTCCGCGTTCAGCGCACGTGCAGCTTGATGACGATCTTCACCGTCTTGATCCAGCAAGAGGAAGTGGAGAGGAATAAGAGTACACCGGCAGCGTGACGGTGCTCCGGCGATGGTGGTGGAGCAATTCCGGCAGGGCTTCGCCTAAGCACTGCGGAAATCCGATCTAGAGGAGCACCGGTGGAACGGGCAGCACTCGGCCGTAAAATCAGGTGCAAAACACCCAATCCCACCAGTGTATGTAGGAGGGAGGGAGAGGGAGGGCTGGCGCAAGGGCCAAGGCCCCATAGGGTCGGCCGAATCCACTAGGATTGGAGGACTCTCCTCCAATCCTAGTAGGACTAGGATTCGTCCCTTTTTTTTCCTTTTTCCACCTTTTCCTATTGGGTTTTCTTCTCCAGCCACATGAGCCTTGTGTGGGAATTTCCACCAGCCCACTAAGGGCTCATATTCACTCTCCCACAGCCCATGAAGCCTCTTGGGTCGAAATACCTCACCCGATGGTCCCCCGGTACACTCCCGACACTCCCGGTACACTACCGATGAGCCCGAAACTTTTCCGGCGACCAAAATAGGACTTCCTATATATGAATCTTTTCCTCCGCACCATCCCGGAGCTCCTTGTGACGTTCGGGTTCTCATCCGGGACTCCGAACAACCTTCGGTCACCACCATACATAACTCTATACTACCGAAACGTCACCAAACCTTAAGTGTGCAGACCCTGCGGGTTCGAGAACTATGTAGACATGACCGAGACACCTCTACGGCGAATAACCAATAGCGGGACCTGGATGACCATATTGGTTTCTACATATTCTACGAAGATCTTTATCGGTCAAACCTCTATGTCAAGGATTCAGTTAATCCCGTATGATGTTCCCTTTGTTTTTCGGTATGTTACTTGCTCGAGATTTGATCGTCGGTATCTCCATACCTAGTTCAACCTCGTTACCGGCAAGTCTCTTTACTCGTTTTGTAATACAAGATCCCGTGACTAACACTTAGTCACATTGCTTGCAAGGCTTATCGTGATGTTGTATTATCGAGTGGGCCCTGAGATACCTCTCCGTCACATGGAGTAACAAATCACAGTCTTGATCCATGCCAACTCAACAGACACCTTTGGAGATACCTGTAGAGCACCTTTATAGTCACCCAGTTATGTTGGGACATTTGATACACACAAGGCACTCCTCCGGTGTCAGTGAGTTGCATGATCTCATGGTCATAGGAACATATACTTGACATGCATAAAACAGTAGCAATAAACTGACACGATCATATGCTACGTTTGTAGTTTGGGTCTTGTCCATCACACCATTCTCCTAATGATGTGATCCCGCTATCAAATGACATCTCATATCCATGGCTAGGAAACCTTAACCATCTTTGATCAACGAGCTAGTCCATTAGAGGCATACTAGGGACATGGTTTTGTCTATGTATCCACACATGCATCTAAGTCTCCGATCAATACAATTATAGCATGGATAATAAACGATTATCATGAACAAGGAAATATGATAATAACTAATTTATTATTGCCTCTAGGGCATATTTCCAACACTTGAACCAGAACATGAGCTTGCCTAGCGAATTTTTGACATCCATCGCACCTGCGCACAATGTCCTCTGCGTCTTCCTGAGCCGTTAACCAATAAAATCCATGACGGAAAGCCTTCACCACTAAAGATCATGATCTGGCATGGTGTCCACAGTCACCCGCATGAATTTCGTCGAGAATTTCCCGTCCTTCCTCAGGGGAAACACAACGTTGAAGAACGTCGTTGATGCTTCTCCTGTGTAGCTCGCCCTTGAGGATAGTCATGGATTTGGATCGCCAAACTATCTGTCGGGCAAGGGTTTCCTCTGTTGGGAGCTCGCCTTGAGCCAGATAAGCCAAGTATGGCACCGTCCAATCTGGAATAGCATGGAGAGTCACCATCATGTGTGATTTCGGGTCAGGAATAGCTATATCCTCTTTAGAGGGCAATTTTACTGAAGGGTTGTGGAGGACGTCCAGAAACACATCGGGGCAGGGAGACTGGTTTGCATTGAGAGTCGAGTTGTTATAGTGCATCTGCCACCTCATTATGCCGGTGATCGATCTGGTCCACTGGTAACCTTGGAAGTGACCCACCACATTGGTGACCGCACGTTGATAAGCCGCCATGAGGGGATCTTTTGAGTCCCGAGTTCCTAAGACCTGTTGAGATACCAGGTCTGAGTTGCCCAAGCACCTGACCCGACTGAGGTTCATCTCTTTGGCAATCCTGAGCCCGTGTAAGAGGGCCTCATACTCAACTGCATTGTTAGTATAGGGGAACATGAGCCGTAAAACATAACAAAAATTGTCACCTCTCGGAGAAGATAAAAGTACTCCAGCCCCCGAGCCATCCAACTGTCTCGACCCATCAAAATGTATTGTCTAGTACATGTTGTCCGGTCTATCTTGCGGGATTTGAAGCTCGGTCCAATCGTTGATGAAGTCCACCAAGGCTTGGGACTTGATTGCTGTATGGGGTGTGTACTTCACATGGTGAGGGCCAAGTTCGATTGCCCACTTGGCAATTTGACCAGTAGCTTCACGACTCTAAATGATATCACCCAGGGGTGCTGAGCTGACAACCCTGATCGGATGTTCCTAAAAGTAATGCTTCAACTTCTGACTTGGCATGAAGACTCCGAAAATCAGCTTTTGCCAATGTGGGTATTGTTGTTTGGACAGGGCCAGGACCTCACTGATAAAGTAGACCGGTTGCTGGACCGCGTACTCCTTCCCTTCCCCTTACGCTCAATGACAACCGCAACACTCACCGCTTTAGAATTAGCATCAATGTATAGGAGCATGGGCTCTTTGTTAGTCGGGGCGGCTAAAACAGGCGGCTCACACAACTACTTTTTGAGGGCTTCGAAAGCTTCATTGGCCGCATCAGTCCAAACGAAATTGTCCGTCTTTTTGAGAAACTGATAAAGAGGGATTGCCTTCTCTCCGAGGCGGCTTATGAAATGGCTCAATGCTGCGATACAACCCGCCATGCGCTGGACTTCATTGAGATTGGCTGGCTTACCAAGCGAGGTTACCTCCTTGATCTTGTGCGAGTTAGCTTCAATGCCTCGCTCGAAAACCAGGAAGCCTGGTAGCTTTCCTGCAGGAACACCAAAAACACACTTTGTCAGGTTAAACTTCATCTGGTACACTCGAAAATTTTCGAACGTCCCCTTAAGGTCAGCCAAGAACGTTTTCATCTTTTGAGATTTCACCACAATGTCGTCAACATACGCGTGAACATTGCGCCCAATCTGACTGTGCAAACAATTCTGAATACAACATTGATAAGTCACCCCCATGCTTTTGAGTTCAAAAGGCATAGAGATATAGCAGAAAGCACCGAAAGGCCTTGTGAAAGCCGTCTTCTCCTGATCCTCCTTAGCCATTTTGATCTGGTGCTAACCTGAGTATGCATCCAGGAAACACAGGTGCTCGCAACCCGCCGTAGAGTCAATAATCTGATCGATACGAGGGAGAGCAAAGGGACCTTTTGGACAAGCTTTGTTGAGATCGGCGTAATCAATACACATAGGAAAGGTGCCATTCTTTTTCAGAACAAGCATCGGGTTAGCCAGCCACTCCGGGTGGAAAACTTAAACAATAAACCCGACAGCTAGGAGCCAGGCGACTTCTTCCTTGATGGCCTTGCATCTCTCCTCGTTAAAACGACGGAGGTATTGCCGGACTGGTTTCATTTTTGGATCCACATTAAGGTGGTGCTCAGCGAATTCTCTCGGTACTCCTGGCATGTCAAATGGTTTCCATGCAAAGATGTCCCGATTCTCATGGATGAATTCGATGAGCGTGCTTTCCTATGCGGGGTCCATACCGGTCCCAATGGTGAACTATTTAGAAGAGTCACCTTCGGTGAAATCAACTAGCTTGGTGTCGTCAGTCGATTTGAACTTTAGGGGCAGCTCAGACTCTGTGGTGGGTTTCTTGAGAGGGCTCATGTCCGCCGGGTCAACATTGGTTGTGTAGAACTTGAGCTCCTCAGCTACGCATGTCGATTCTGCATAAGTTGCATCCCCTTCCTCGCACTCCTGAGCTATTTTCTGGCTTCCATCCATGGTAATAGTACCTTTGAGACCTAACATCTTGATTTTGATGTACACATAGCAGGGCCGAGCCATGAAACGAGCATAAGCCAGCCTCCCAAATAAGGCATGGTAGGGACTTTTGATCCTGGCCACCTCAAACATCAAAGATTCACATCGATAGTTAAACTTGTCCCCGAAGGCAACGTCTAGCTTAATCTGCTCGATCAGATATGTCGACTTCCCCGGCATGATACCATGAAAGACCGTGGTTGAAGGTAATAAGCTGTTTTCAGAAAGGTTCATCCGTCGGAAGGTGTCATAGTACAGGATGTTGATATTGCTTCCCCCGTCCATAAGAACCTTTGTGAGTCTGTAGCCACCACGAAAGCCAAATCGCCTGGGTTATCCACCCCAGAGGGGTGATCCGCCCTGCTCCAAGTGACCTCACATTTGGACCAGTTGAGATACATGGGAACTGCCGGCTCAACCACGTGAGTGGCTTGTTTTTTTAGTTTGTTGTCCCGCCTGCAAATTTGGGTGGTGAAGACGTGGTATTGACCGCTGTTCAACTGCTTGGGGTTGCTTTGAAAACCAATTTGGCCATTATGTTGTTGGTTGTTCTAACCTGAGCGCTGCCCGTTGCCATTACTTGAGTCGCCCTATCCGTGGAAGCCATATCTTGGGAAACCGCCAGACGAGCTGCCCTGGAAACCGACTGGTCCAGGCTGACCCAGATGTCCTCCTCCATTGCCAGCTTGATGGTTCCTAGTGGCCTTGTTACGGAACTCCTGCATAATATAGCAGTTCTCCCATGAATGAATAGGCGGGATATCAGGGGTACTATGCTTGGAACAAGGCACTTTTAATGCCTACTCATAATTGTGTGGATTTCTCCCATTGTATGCTCCTTCAGGACGATTATTTCGATATTGGTTCTTGAAACCAGTATTAGTGTTGGCAACAAACTCTGACCCGTCGTCAGGCTGCTGATAACCCACAAGTATAGTGGATCGCAACAGTTTTTGAGGGTAGAGTATTCAACCCAAATTTATTGATTTGACACAAGGGGAGCCAAAGAATATTCTTGAGTATTAGTAGCTAAGTTGTCAATTCAACCACACCAGAAAGACTTAATATCTGCATCAAAATATTCAGTAGCAAAGTAATATGGTAGTAACGGTAAATGTGGCAAGGTGATAGTAGCAGTTTGTAGTGATTGTAACAGTTGCAACGGAAAAGTAACTTAACAAAGATCAATGTATGGAAAGCTCGTAGGCAATGGATCAGTGATGGATAATTATGTCGGATGGCATTCATCATGCAATAGTTATAACATAGGGCGACACAAAACTAGCTCCAATTCATCAATGTAATGTAGGCATGTATTCCATATATAGTCATACGTGCTTATGGAAAAGAACTTGCATGACATATTTTGTCCTACCCTCCCATGGCAGCGGGGTCCTATTGGAAACTAAGGGATATTCAAGCCTCCTTTTAATAGAGAACCGGACCAAAGCATTAGCACTTAGTGAATACATGAACTCCTCAAACTACGGTAATCATCGGAAGGAATCCCAGTTGTTATCACCCTGGGGAATGCGGATCATAACTCATAAGGTGTCTACAACTTGCAAGATAGGATCAAGAACACACATATATTCATGAAAACATAATAGGTTGAGATCTGAAATCATGGCAATTGGGCCCTAGTGACAAGCATTAAGCATAGCAAAGTCATAGCAACATCAATCTCAGAACATAGTGGATAATAGGGATCAAATCCTAACAAAACTAACTCAATTACATGATAAATCTCATCCAACCCATCACCGTCCAGCAAGCCTACGATGAGATTACTCATGAACGGTGGAGAACATCATGGAATTGGTGATGACAAAGGCATCGATTTCCCCTCTCCGAAGCCCGAAACGGACTCCAGATCTAGTCTCCCGAGGAAGAACAGGAGGTGGCGGCGGCTCCGTATCATGAAACGTGATGAACTCTTCTTTTCAATTTTTTCCTCCCCGAATAGGAATATATAGAAGTGGAAACGAGGTCGGAGGAGCAGCAGGGGGCCCACAAGCCTGCCCGGCGTGCCCTAGGGGGGTGGGCGCGCCCACCAGGCTTGTGCCGAGGTGGTACCCCTGCAATTGATTTTTTCGACAGTATTTTTTATTAATTGCAAAAATATTCTCCGTAAATTTTCAGGTCAATCCGAGAACTTTTATTTCTGCGCAAAAATAACACCAAGGCAATTCTGCTGAAAACAACGCCAGTCCGGGTTAGTTCCATTCAAATCATGCAAATTAGAGTCCAAAACAAGGGCAAAAGAGTTTGGAAAAGTAGATATGTTGGAGACGTATCAACTCCCCAAGCTTAAACCTTTGCTTGTCCTCAAGCAATTCAGTTGATAAACTAAAAGTGATAAAGAAAAACTTTTACAAACTCTGTTTGATCTTGCTGTTGTAAATATGTCTAACTTATGTTCAGATTTTTCAGCAAGGATTATAGACTAACCACATTCACAATACCATTTAGGTCTTACATTTACTCATATCAATGGCATCAACTAGCGAGCAATAATGATAAGTCTCAGATGACAACAATTCTATAAAAACAAGCATGATACAATATGACATAATGGTATCTTGCTATCCCTTTCTAAGATCGCAAAACATAAATGCAGAGCACCTCTAGAGAACAAGGACTGACTAAACATTGTAATTCACGGTGAGAGAGATCCAATCATGCTCATACTCAATATCTATTAATAGCAAGGCATACAAATGATGATGGCGCTCTCTAACTGGTGATTTCTATAAGAGGATGATGACTCAACAATAAAGTAAATGGAAAGACCCTTTGCAGAGGGAAGCATTGATTTGCAGAGGTGCCAGAGCTCGAGCTTTTAAAATAGAGATAAGTAATGATTTTTAGAGCGGTATGCTTTCATTTCTCACATAACTACCAAGAGGTTTTCAATATCTTCCATGCTAGATACATTATAGGCGGTTCCCAAACAGAATGGTAAAGTTTTTACCCTCCCTCCACCAAATCAGTCACACTCCACGGCGGGCCGAATTCACGGGTACCATCCATACAAACATAGGTCTAGGGGAGTTTTGTTTAATTATATTTTGCCTTTTATTTTGAGCATGGGACTGGGCACCCCGATTACCAGTCACTTTCTCGTGAATGATAGTGAATCAACACATATCGTGAGAATAACCCACCTTGCATGGAAGATACTGACATCCCCTAGTCGCCACATGAGCGATTTGGGCATACAAAACAGAATATTTATTTGAAGGTTTAAAGTTTAGCACATGCAAATTTACTTGGAATGGCAGGTAAATACCGCATATAGGTAGATATGGTGGACTCATATGGAACAACTTTGGGTTTATTGAGATGGATGCACAAGCAGTATTCCCTCTTAGTACAAGTGAAGGGTAGCAAAAGACTGGGGAGCGACCAACTAGAGAGCGACACAGTCATCAACATGATTTGAGATTAACCAACATTGAATGCAAGCAAGAGTAGGATATAATTCACCATGAACATAAACATCGTGGATGCTATGTTGATTTGTTTCAACTACATGCGTGAACATGTGCCAAGTCAAGCCACTTGAATCATTCAGAGGAGGATATCATTCTATCATACTACATCACAACCATTTTAATGCGCATGTTGGCACTCAAGTCGAACCATTATCCACTCTTAGCTGGTTAAGCATGGCATAAATAACTATAATCTCTAATTAACATTGCAAACACATTCAACCCATAATGTACTAAATTCGGAATGATGAGCTAATCATATTTACAAAAGCAAGATAGGTCGAGTTCATACCAGCTTTTCTCCATCTCACTCTTTTCATCAAATATCATCATTATTGTCTTTCACTTGCATGACTGAATGATGTGAATAATAATAAGAGTGTGCGTGCATTGGACTAAGTTGGAATCTACAACCAATAAACCAAAAGAGAAGATAAGGCGATATGGGCTCTTTTTAAGATAAACAATAATGCATATGAGAGCCACTCAACAGGTCATCATGGTCTTCTCTTTACGACCCAAAGAAAAGAAAGGAAAATTATTTACACGGGAAAGCTCCCAACAAGCAAAAGAAGAACGAGAAATCTTTTTGGGTTTTCTCTTTAATGTTACAACTAAGCAACTAGGAAATAAAGCTAGAACTAATTTTTTGTTTTTTTCTCAAAGTTAATTAAATACACAAGAAGAAAGCAAAACAAGGAATAAACTACCATGGGTAGTACAATGAAAAAGTATGAACACCGACAACTGAAATAAGTGCGTGAACATGAATGTAATGTCGGTGAGAAATACGTACTCCCCCAAGCTTAGGCTTTTGGCCTACGTTGGTCTAGGGCCATGGCTGGAAATAACCTTCTCCGGGATACTCCGGAGGACACTAAGGATTCCATTGATTAGCGATCTCCTGTGGCTCCCACTGAAAGACCGGGACCTGATATGGATCAAGGGCCGGTGCCTGCTTAGGAGCTGGGGGTTGCGACAAACCCCAATATCGGTAGATGTCATTGGGCATAACAGTGTACCTACCTGAATGAATATCGAACAAAGAAGAAGCAAGAAGTGTAATAATCTCACAAGTACCCTGACTAAATACTAAATTGTAAAGAAACCTCCTATCATCATTCTTCTTAATAACATCGTGGGCTACCATACGGTCATAATCTAGAAACTTCATGGGTATCAGCCTCTCATCTTTCTTGTGAAGCCTAATGGGTATCTCAAAATGTTTAACTAAACGAGATGCATAGATACCTCCGAATATGGGCCACTTCGAACGGTTGGTGTTCTATTGTTGGGCCACCATAGATCCCAGACTAAAGGTTCTATCAGCAAATAAAGCATGGCACAAAATAGTGAGGTCAGAATCACTAAGGCTTCCACTCTCCCAGCAACCAACTAAACATCTTGTCGCAAATAATGAATAGTAGCACAGGAAAATGTAAACTAACTGCTCTTGCCTTTGCACGCCTCTCTCTTCTCCTACAGTGACCGCGACAATAAAATCTTCCATGTCTCGAGGACATGGTTCCCTGATGCTTCCCTTATAGGGTATCTTGCAAACTTTGCAAAAATCATAAAGGTTCATTTTCTTAGGAACATCATATAAGTGAAATTCTACTATAGGAGGGTCTTCCCTAGGATGAAGTGAAAATTTTGCACCAAGGTATTAGTGAGAAAGAGGTACCAGTCACATTTATTGTTGTGGAAGTCGGTGATGCCTGCATTCTCGGCCAAATAATAGAAATCTTCATAAATTCCAGCCGCCCTCAAGAATGTGTCACATGGCCATTCACATGGTTTAATTTCTGCGACGCGAGGAAGATTATATTTGGGTTTCTCCTTCATTTCATTTTCATCTTCCTTAGAACTCCGGCTTGAAGAACATCTTAATAATCTTCTCAACATTTCTGAAAGAAACTGAATTTTTTAGTGAACTAGAATAAGGGGTGCACAAAACTCAACAAAACTCATAGCAACTACTCCCTCAAGTGCCTAGAGACTATATCATGCATCAAAACTACTTTGGACCATATAAATTTGAAATGCAAGATCAAAAACATAGTCACCACGACAGCAAAAATCTGCAATATATAAGGCCCTAGAACAAAAACTAATTGGACCATTGGAGGAGTCACATATCGATGAGCAATCCCCTAAAACAGTTTTGCGAATGGAGCTTTGAGCAAGGAGATAAAAATGGCAGCAAGGTGAGCTAGAACACGGGTTTGAGAAATGGTGGGATTTTTTCTGGAGGAAGATTAAGTGGATGGGTGCTGGAATAAGTGGAGGAGGGCCACGTGGGACCCATAAGCCACCTTGGCGCGCCCAGGGGGGTGGGGGCGCCCTGCAGACTTGTGGCCCACTGGTGCAACCCCCTGATGCATATTCAGTGCCAAAAATACTTAAATATTCTAGAAAAGTTCATACTCCAATTTCAGGACATTTGAAAAACTTTTATTTTTAGCTCACTTTTTTATTGCACGGGAACCTCAGAAAACAAAAAAATAATGGCATTTTTACTTAATTTCATCTAGGTAACATAAAGTAAAAATTAGGTACAGGAAGTTGTGCTTTCTAAATTCATCCATCTCATGCTCATCAAAAGGAATCTATAAATAAGATTGATCAAGTCTTATTAACAAACTTCTTTTGAATAACATGAAACCGAAGAATTTTCGAATAACACTAAGTTACATCAATGGGGATATGCATTTACCCAACAATAAGTAATCATATTTCTTCTTGACAGTAGGAAGAGGGAACTCAAAGTCTCCAATAATAATCGTTGGAATTTTTTCAATAGAGTTGATACCATGAACTTGAGGTTGTTTCTTCGGAAAGTATACCGTATGCTCATTACCATTAATATGAAAAGTGACATTGCCCTTGTTGCAATCAATAGCAACCCCTACAGTATTCAAAAAGGGTCTACCAAGGATGATCAACATACTGTCGTCCTTGGGAATATCAAGAATAAGAAAGTCCATCAAGATAGTAGCATTTGCAACTACGACAGGTACATCCTCACAAATACCGATAGGTAAAGCAGTTGATTTATCAGCCATTTGCAGAGAGATTTCAGTAGGTGTCAACTTATTCAAATCAAGTCTATGGTATAAAGAGAAAGGCATCACACTAACACCAGCTCCAAGATCACATAAAGAAGTTTTAACATAATTTCCTTTAATAGAACATGGTATAGTAGGTACTCCGGGATCTCCTAATTTCTTAGGTAATCCACCTTTAAAAGTATATTTAGCAAGCATGATGGAAATCTCAGCTTCCAGTATCTTTCTTTTATTTGTCATAATATCTTTCATATACTTAGCATAAGGAGATATTTTCAAAACATCAGTCAAGCGCATACATAAAAAGACAGGTCTAAGCATTTCAGCAAAGCGCTCAAAGTCCTCATCATCCTTTTTCTTGGGTGGTTTGGGAGGAAAGGGCATGGGTTTGTAAACCCATGGTTCTCTTTCTCTACCATGTTTCCTAGCAATGAAGTCTCTTTTATCGTATCTTTTATTCTTAGATTGTGGGTTATCAAGATCATCAGCAGGTTCAATCTCCACATCATTATCATTACTAGGTTGAGAATCAACATGAACATCATTACTAATGTTATCACTAGGCTCATGTTCATCACCAGATTGTGTCTCAGGATCGGAAATAGAAATATCATTTGGATTCTTAGATGTATCTATAACAGGTTCACTAGCACTATGCAAAGTACTATCATCATTCTTTTTCCCACTCTTATTGAAATGGATAGGTGCATCAGTATTAACTATCTGAGAATCTTGCTCAATTCTCTTAGGATGGCCCTCAGGATACAAAGGTTCCCGAGTCATTCTACCTCCTCTAGTCACAACTTTAGCAGAACGATCATTGTCTTTACTGTTCATCTCATTAAGCAAATCATTCTGAGCCTTAAGTACTTTTTCTACTTGAGTGGTTACCATGGAAGCATGTTTACTAATAAGCTTAAGATCATTGATAGTTCTACTCAGATAATCACCCAAGCGATCAAGCATATAAGCATTATGTTTCAATTGTCTACTAACATAAGCATTGAAATTTTCTTGCTTCACAATAAAATTATCAAATTCATCCAAGCATTGGATAGCAGACTTATTATAAGGAATATATCTTTCATCAAAACTACTGAGAGAATTTACCTCTACTACCTGTGTCGGGTTATCAAGACCATGTATTTCTCGAATAGGTGGTAGATTCTTAACATCCTCAGCTTTAATAACCTTTTCTTTCATAGATTTCTTTTCCTCCTGCATATTTTCAGGACTAAGGATAGAATACCTCTTTTCTTCGGAGTTGGCTTTGACGGTGGTTTGGGAATGGTCCAATCATTATCATTGCTCAATATATTATTCAGTAGTAATTTAGCTTGTTCAACAGTTCTTTCCCTGAAAATACAACCAGCACAACTATCTAGGTAGTCCCTAGAAGCATCGGTTAATCCATTATAAAAGATATCAAGTATTTCATTTTTCTTGAGAGGATGATCAGGCAAAGCATTAAGTAATTGGAGAAGCCTCCCCCAAGCTTGTGGGAGACTCTCTTCTTCAAGTTGCAATAAGTTAAATATTTCCTGCAAGGCAGCTTGTTTCTTATGGGCAGGAAAATATTTTTTAGAGAAGTAATAAATCATATCCTGGGAACTACGCACACAACCAGGAGCAAGAGAATTAAACCATATCTTAGCATCACCCTTTAATGAGAAAGGAAACAACTTAAGAATATAGTAACAACGAATTTTTTCCTCATGAGTAAATAGGGTGGCTATATCATTCAATTTGGTAAGATGTGCCACAACAGTTTCAGATTCATAACCATGGAAAGGATCAGATTCAATGAAAGTAATTAACTCGGGATCGACAAAGAATTCATAATCCTTATCAGTAACAAAGATAGGTGAAGTAGCAAACTTTGGATCATATTGCATTCTAGCATCCAAAGATTTTTCCTTCCACGTGCGAAGCAATTTCTTCAGATCATCTCTATCCTTACAAGCAAGAAAGTCCCTAGCTACCTCTCCTTCCATAACATATCCCTCGGGTATATTAGGCAATTCATATATAGGAGAGCTAGGTCTAGAAGATGTATCATAGTGTTCAGTTTCAATAATTTCACCAGATTCAAAAATATTATCAGTTTCAGCATTGGCTCTAGCAATTTGTTCATCAAGACATTCACCCAGTGGCACAATATCATCAAGCAAAGTATCATCATAAGCATCATGCATAGCAGAAGTAGCATCATCAATTACTTGCGACATATTAGAATTACTAGCATGTGGTGGTGTCGCAAACTTACTCATAATAGAAGGTGAATCAAGTGCAGAGCTAGATGGCAGTTCCTTACCTGTCCTCGTAGTTGAGGGGTAGATCTTGGTTTTTGGATCTTTAAGATTCCTCATAGTGATCAACAGATATATATCGCAAGTGACTCAGAGAATAAATCTATGCTCCCAAGCAATGGTGCCAGAAAAAGGTCTTGATAACCCACAAGTATAAGGGATCGCAATAGTTTTCGAGGGTAGATTATTCAACCCAAATTTATTGATTCGACACAAGGGGAGCAAAAGAATATTCTCGAGTATTAGCAGCTGAGTTGTCAATTGAACCACACCGGAAAGACTTAATATCTGCAACAAAGTATTCAGTAGCAAAATATTCAGTAGCAAAGTAATATGGTAGTAATGGTAAATGTGGGAAGGTGATAGTAGCAGTTTGTAGTGATTGTAATATAGCAACGGAAAAGTAAGTTAACAAAGATCAATGTATGGAAAGCTCGTAGGCAATGGACCAGTGATGGATAATTATGTCAGATGGCATTCATCATGCAATAGTTATAACATAGGGCGACACAAAACTAGCTCCAATTCATCAATGTAATGTAGGCATGTATTCCATATATAGTCATACGTGCTTATGGAAAAGAACTTGCATGGCATCTTTTGTCCTATCCTCCCGTGGCAGCAGGGTCCTATTGGAAACTAAGGGATATTAAGGCCTCCTTTTAATAGAGAACCGGACCAAAGCATTAGCACTTAGTGAATACAGGAACTCCTCGAACTATGGTAATCACCGGAAAGAATCCCAGCTGTTGTCACCCTGGGGGATGCGGATCATAACTCGTAATAGGTGTCTACAACTTGCAAGATAGGATCAAGAACACGCATATATTCATGAAAACATAATAGGTTCAGATTTGAAATCATGGCACTCGGGCCCTAGTGACAAGCATTAAGCATAGCAATGTCATAGCAACATGAATCTCAAAACATATTGGATACTGGGGATCAAACCCTAAGAAAACTAACTCGATTACATGATAAATCTCATCCAACCCATCACCATCCAGCAAGCCTACGATGAGATTACTAACGAATGCTGGAGAGCATCATGGAATTGGTGATGAAGGATGGTCGGTGATGACGAAGGCGTCGATTTCCCCTCTCCGGAGCCCAAAACGGACTCCAGATCTGGTCTCCCGAGGAAGAACAGGAGGTGGCGGCATCTCCGTATCATGAAACACGGTGAACTCTTCTTTCTGATTTTTCTCCTCGAATAGGAATATATAGAAGTGGAAACGAGGTCGGAGGAGCAGCAAGGGGCCCAGAAGCTTGCCCGATGCGCCCTAGGGGGTGGGCGCGCCCACCAGGCTTGTGGCCTAGTGGTAGGCTCCTTTAGTTGATTCTTTCGCCAGTATTTTTTATTAATTCCAAAAATATTCTCCGTAAATTTCAGGTCAATCCGAGAACTTTTACTTCTGCACAAAAATAACACCAAGGCAATTCTGCTGAAAATAGCGCCAGTCTGGGTTAATTCCATTCAAATCATGCAAATTAGAGTCTAGAACAAGGGAAAAAGAGTTTGGAAAAGTAGATACGTTGGAGACGTATCAGCTGCCTCCGCTTTCGGTTATAACCTTGGCCTCCTGGATTTCCATTGTGCCCGTGATTCTGATGATGACCCTTGCCACGAGTGCCTTTTTTTCCTTGCTAGCCTTGTCCTCGTTTGAGCCGATATCCTTCGTGCCATCTGACTCGGCATACCTGGTAACAATGTTCATTAACTCGCCCATATCCAGTACCTTTCATTTCAAACGGCCGAGTTTCAGAACTAGCGGCTGAAAGTGGTAATTCTTCTCCAAGATCAGGACAGCTTGAGCCACTGTGATGCCATGTGACGAGTGAATAATTTCGGATACCCGGCAAGTCCAATGACGAGCCGACTCGTCCACATGCTACACTCAATGCTGAAGGTCCACAATTGTCATAGGTTGTTTGCACGTGCCCTGGAAGTTTTTTATGAAACACTCTTTCAGCTCTACCCAAGTGTTGATGGAATTAGGCGAAAAGGTTTTTAACTAGGTTCGATCCGGCCCTTCCAGCATCATCGTCAAGTACTTAGCGCACACCGCATGACTGACATCGAGCATATCCATGGCCAACTCGTAGCTCTCAATCCATGATGCAGACTCGAGATCCGCCAAATAATTAGGCACCTTATGGGGTCCCTTGAAGTCCTTGGGCATGCGATCACTACGGAGAGCCAGGGACAAACAAGGAGCCCCCATGGTTCTGTTGCTTGACTTGCCCATGGCGAAAGCCGACTGAGGGCTAACTGGGGCAACTTGACCCACGTGTTGCTGCCGCTTCCTCTTCTGCCTTGCGTGCGGCTCGCGCCGCGTGAACAAGTGCTTGAGCGTTTGATGGGGGAGGTCGGGTTGGGGGAACCTGAGGCGATGACCGGCGTCCGTTGCTGGAAACAGCCGACGACTCCTCATGGCGGCTCTTACTACGACTAGCGTATGGCATGGAGTGCATAAGATCCTGGCTGTAAGAATATTGCGCCTGTTGTGCCACCGCATTTTTCAGCATCTCGATGGCGTTCCTAGCCTGAATCCCGACCGGAGTGTTCCCATAAATAGGGAGTGCATCCAGGTTGCATGTCTCCGCCAACATATTATCGATGGGGTTGGAGAAGTGGCCATGTGGTGTCACGAAGCCCTACTCCGGTGATTGAACCGGTGAAGGTTGAGTCGCCTCTACATGTCAATCCGTGCGACGTGGCAGGTCCTGCTTAGCCCCCGGAGTGTGCAGGATTGTGAACAAGCGAGTCAGCTCGAGGTTTCCCGGTAGTCGGATCCGATGTCTCCTTTGGTGCACTGCGTCAGAAGCATTTCGCTGCAACCCTAATTGCCAAGCCTCGACCTTCAGGCGTTCCGACTCATTATGGATCTAAGCATGCAACTCCGCCATCTGAGCGTTCTCGAGGTCAATCTGTTGTTGAACTCTTGCCATCTCCTCGTGAAGTTTCGTCAGTTCAACATTGCGCTCCTCCTGGTTCTCCGTGGTAACCGGCATTGCCATGAGTTTGGTCATCTTTGCCATCAGATCCATCGTGACTTGAGCCGGTGTCTTGCCTGAACCGAATGCTCTGTTTGTGGGCGCTGCCTCTGGCGGATTCTGAGCCGCTGTAATCCCATACATGTAGATGGTGACTTAGCGGGGCGGCTCGGGAGACTCCTCGGTGACTTCCGTCTCCAGAAAGCCCCTCAATCTCTCATCATGAAGAGGATAGATCGATAGGGTATCTCCCATGGATGACTCGCCATCGGAGTTAACGGGGGTGTCTTCATCACCCGTCGGCCCGTCTTGGTAGCTAAGTCCTTGGGTAAAACCAACGAAGGCGTGACGTCGGCCGGCTTGATGCCGGCCGGGTTGGGCGTGCCGAGCTGACTCGACGATGTTGGTGTAGATGTACGGCTTGGGTACTGGCGCGCCGATTTTGCCGATGGAGATGTGGATCTTGCCGAAGGGGACCCGGTACCCGGACTCAACTGAGTCGGCCTCGGGACCCCAGCTCAAATTGTCGATGTAGAGCTTCCATAGAGGCTCTTGGTCAACAAACCTACCGCGTAGCTCCTGAACCCTGGAATGGCTCCCTCCGAGAACTCAACTCCACTGTGCGACAGTGTAATAGCCTAGGACGGAAGCACCAGAAGATCCCCCTTTTCTTTCCATTCTCGTCGTGTGATTCGTTTGGTTGTTGCATTCATCATTGCATCATTCGCATCATCTGCATAGCATGGTCTCTCGTTTTTCAAAAACTTGCATCCGTTCGTGTTCGCCAGTTCTCTCCGTTCTTGTCGCTGACCATTTTGAGACCAACCACACACGCACGCATCCGCGATAGTGATAAAATTATTGTTTTTAAAAGTGTGTATAAAATATTCTCGAATTAGGTCGAAAGTTGGAATGCAGTCTTGTTTTATTATAGGTAGGCCGCCTGCCAAATTTCGTCGCAACCAGATGTCGTTTGATACCCGAACGGTCGACCGTAATGGCACCATCATCGATTTATTCGTCGGACGTTTGGGTTTATAAAACTCCGTGCCAGGCCGCAATCTCCCTCTCATCCCCACTTAGCCCAACTACACAGCTCCCTAGCCCAACTGAGCTTGCCCGTCCATTCATGATCATCGGATCGCGGTCGGACGAACAAGGTCCAACCCCCCTAGTCCATACCCTATTTATAACCACCCCATGGAGAGATCTCTCTCACTCTCTAGGGTTCCCGCTAGCTAGTTTTGTAGCCACCCTCCTAGAAAACCCCACCTGCTAGAGAAAACCCTCCAAATCCCGTAGCCCCATCAGCGACCATCGGATCCCCATCCAATGGCTCAGATGTAGCCAAAATCCCACCTACCAGACATATCCGTGGTCAAATCGGACATGTCAAGCGACTGCAGCCTCCCCGAGCTCGCCCCGACTCTGCCTGCTGCCCGTGGCCGCCTCGCATTCCCGTCGGAGCCACACGTCGCCGGCATCCGAGCCGCCCCGCCTCCAGGCCGGTGCCCCGCGATCTCTCCTTCGTCTCCCAGTCTCTCCTCTTGCCTCTAAGCTCTCTCTCTCTCTCTCCATGGGATTTGTAGGAACTGCCCCGCCATTGACGCATCCTGCTCGAGCTTGTTGCGCCTCCGTTCGTGCTCCGCTGACTGGATCCGGTGACCTTCGCCCCGGATCTCCTCGTCCCGTGCCCCTCACGAGCCCCCGTTGCCGGAGCCCTGCAGCCGCCGCCTCTGCCTCTGATCTGGGCGAGATCGAGGAGGAGACGAGGCCAGCCAGTGCCGCCCGCTCGCCCATTGACTAGCGCCCTCATGGGCCTCTCCCCGCGGCCCAGCCATCCCTCCACGTCCGGCCCAGCTCCACCACTGCACTGCCCGGCCTCCTCTCCGACTGGGCCAAGCCCACTAGGTGAGCCTCTGCCCAACCCACCTCCCTGCTGCTATGCATCGCCCTGGTTTAGCCATCCAGCGCCCAACTGTTTCGGCCCGACTGTTTTTTTACGTTCTGTGAATTATCTATTAATCCATGGCATTGCATATTTTTAGAAAAATGCATCATTTTAACATGCTAATATAAATAACCATGCATCGGATCCAAATGTTTTGTACATGTAGAAGCGTTTAGAATTTTGTGTAGATTCATAATATGCCACATTCATCCATGTTTTAAAATGTTTAACATGTTGTTTTCTTTATTTTGCCTAAATATCATGTTTGTTGCATTGCGCATAATTATTGAATTATGCATCCAAATTAACCAAACCTTGCATGTAAAAATGTGTAGCATTTTTATATGTCTTTGCCATGCATGCTAAAAATATGTGATGTATTGGTTGCATTTATTTTGCGTACATAACTTGATAAAACGGTTTATGTCCTAATCTCGCTTATATGTGGTGTCATGTGTTTTATAATAAAAACCCTCATGTTATATATGATTTTGGGGTAGAAAAATTCATGGAATTTATCTGTGCATTTAATTTTGTCATTTGAGTGAGTTTGTGTGCATGTCATTTTTGCCATGATGCCCTTTTGTTTATTTCGTGTGATTTAATCCATGCATATTTTGGAGTAGTTGCCAACATGAGATATGTCCTTTGACATGTGCACTAGAGCCTGGTCATTTTGTTTTCCATGATAATCCATGTTTAGGTGTTATTTTCTTGTTGACAACATGCTATAAAATATTGCTGTTTTGAGGGTCCAAAATATTTCTAAGTCTGAAATCTGTAATATTTTGTTGTTGTCTTGCCATGTGTTTTGCTTGTGACCTACAGTCCCTTTGGGGTTGGTGTAGTGGAGTTATTTGTAGTTTATAACATCTTCTAGCATGCGGTTAAGTTTCACACCATAATATGCCTTGTAGCTTATAATTTTACTGTTGTTAATATGACTTCGTGAGAAAAACTGCACTATTAAAAACTGCTATTTTTACTAAGTCTGAAATTGTTTCCAATTAGCCATGTTGTGAGTTTCCTACAATGTGATCCATGTGTTATATGATACTACCACATGCTTAGTTTATGCATTTTAGGATCTTGTATCTTGTTGTTTTCATGTGTGCAAAATGCTATGTTGCTGTTTTGGGCAGATTTCATATAAAACTTATGTTGGTTGTTGTGGTTGAACCGTAGCTCCGTTTTGGACATGCCACATATGAAACTTGATTTGAATTTCATGTGGTATCATAATATCATGTTGCATCCATGTTTTGAAGGGTTGTGGTTGTTATTTACATGCATTTTGCATTCATGTCATGTTCATTTTGTGTGTGTCGTAACTTTTAGATCGTAGCTCCGTTTGAGATATTACATATATGTAAATCGACTAGAATGACGTGTAGAATCACATGACACACTTTATGTTGTTGTTTAACATTTACAAAACATGCTTAGGACAGATCTGGACCAAAATCATAATATGCATATGAGGTCATTTCGGAAATGCTATAGGTTGTTTCCGGCCTCATTTAAGATGCCTAGATAGAGTAGTTTATTTATGCTTCACCCCTTGTCATGTTTAAAAACATTTAATATTGCCGTGTAACTAATCGAAAATGAACTAAGTAACTCAAGCGTGGAGTTTCGTCACTATGCAACTCGTTGCATATTGAGCTTCACTTAATGTGTAGGAGTTGTTGTTGTGCTTTGCCATGTCATGCATAACATGCATCTTCATACATCATATTGTTTGCGCATCATGTCATGAATATGTTTTGGTGTATCATGTGTTGATTGTTTTCGGATTGTTCCTTCTCGATAGAGTTCCGAAAGCATTCGGAGTGTGAGGATTCGTTCGACTATGTTGGCTCGTCTTCTTCATGAACCCATTCTTATTCTAAGCGGGATCTCAGGAAAGATGACACATTTCCCTGGATACCACTACTATCATTGCCATGCTAGTTGTTCTCGCTTCTATCCTTATGTCTTGTTACCTACCACTTGTATGGCACGCCTCCCAACAGTGCCATGATAAGCCTCGAACCCCTCCACATTCCAGCAAACCTTTGTTTGGCTATGTTATCGCTTGCTCATCCCTTCTTATAGTGTTTATAGCTACAGGTGCAATTGCTTCCATGTGTCAACATGGACATTCTTTTGTTATCACAATATTATTGCTATTTAATTTAATGCACATGTATATACTTGGTAAAGGGTGAAAGGCTTGACCTTTTGCTCGGTGTTTTGTTCCACCTTTGCCGCCATAGTTATTTGTGTACCGGTGTTATGTTCCATAATTGAGTGCTCCTAACATGCTCGGGGTTGTTATGGGGACCCCTTGATTTTTGTTTTAGGATAAAACTTGTCTGGCAAGGCCCAACATTGGTACTACATTTGCCCAACATAATCACACTAATTATTAATTTGACGCATAGGGAGTTAGCGCTACCCGGGGTTCGTTATTTGACATAATACAGGGGGGCAGTATTGCTGGTGCCGGTCCAAACTAGAGCACTGTGCATGACCACCCCGGGGGAACTTGAGGGATTTCTATCAGTCCACTGTATGCGTCGCTTATCTGTCATGTCCTGAGAACGAGATACGCGGCTCCTATTGGGATCGTCAACACATCGGGAGGCCTTGCTAGACTTGTTTTTACCTTTCTTGAACGTCTTGCGCATGGGATTTCGATGACACTTCAGGCTATCTCGAAGTTGAGATTTTCCATCGGGATTCCGCAAATACTACGGGTGATTCTGCGGTTGAGAAATTCCGACGCGACGTGTGGTTAATTTGTGATGGATGAGTTGGAGCACCCCTGTAAGATTAAATCTTTCGGAAAGCCGTGCCCACGGTTATGTGGCAACTTGGAAACTTTGGTTAACACTCTGTCATAGCAAACTTGAAGTAAACTCAAATAAAATACACCAACTGTGTGTGTAACCATGATTGTCTCTTGTCGTGAGTCCTTATCCGAGAGAGAACGCGGTGGGGTTATGTTTGATGTGAGTAGGTGTTTAGGATCACTTAGTGATCATTACTAGGTCACGTCCGTTATGCGTAGACCGCCATACTTTATTTTTTGTATTCGTAAGTTAGCCACTCAAATAAATGCTTAGTTGCTTGCTGCAGCCTCACCACTTAACCATACCTCATCCATTAAGCTTTGCTAGTCTTGATACCCTTGGAAATGAGATTGCTGAGTCCCTGTGGCTCATAGATTACTACAACAACAATTGTAGGTACAGGTAATGCGATGCTTTGACGTGAGCGCGATGCTTGTTTTGATTTGGAGTTCTTCTTCTTCTTCATCAATCGAGGATGGCTTCCAGGCGACAGCCTGGGATAGCAAGGATGGATGTCATTTTATCGTTTGATTTCGTTCATAGTCGGATCCTGCTCTTCTGTATGATGTTTGAATATGTTGTTGTATTGATGTGATCTTGATGTAGCTTATGGTGAGTGTAAGCCAATTCCATATACTCACCTCTTCTGTACATGTACTTGTAATGATATCCATTCTTGCGCTTCTATCCCTATCGAAGCCCTCAAGCCAAAATAAGGATAGGATCGCATCTTGTGCGTGATACACAACCCCATGGTGGGCGCCAACTATCATGGTTTTGTCACGACAGATGTACTCATAGTAGAACTTCGGTGTGAGGCCATCGCAACTATGTGGCGACTCGAAGGGGTTGATCGGGAACGAGAGATGAGTTTACCCAGGTTCAGCCCCTCTGATAGAGGAAAAAGCCTACGTCCTGCTTTGTGTATATTGATGATGATATTGATTACAATGGAGCGGAATAGCTTAACCTAGCTATCGATGGATTGTAACTTGCCCTAAGCCGCCGCAGGGACTCACCATTATATACACATGTCGAGGCCCTGGGCTTACAAGAGTCCGGGTCGTGATATGATTCGTGAGCCAACATGTCTCTAACTCGCCTTGCCTCCTAAGCAAGGAAACTCCTGGCGGCTCTCTACCTCTTGGGCAAGCAGTCGCCGTCTTCACACCTTGGGCCGCTAGGAGGCTTAATCCGTAAACCGCCTTGCGTCTCTGGGATAAGGACGCCAAGGCCCATCTTGAGCGTAGACTTTAAGCCGCCATAACTATAAGCCGGCCCATCAGGCCGAGTTATACCTCGGGGTTATATCCCCAACACAATGGTTTGAGCTCTCAACGAATGATACGATCAAGATACTCAGTTGAGAGCCCCCCTTGATAATACGGCTATCGATCCTATAACCCGGTCTCCCAACTACCACCATGAGACTAGTAAAATAGAAAACCCTATCAAGGACAAACCTTTGCCTTGCGCATAGTCCAGTTGAGCTAGATGATGACGATCTTATCCTCCTCAAGACGAACCACCTTTCTTGATTGCGTCAGCTGGATGAAGACTAGATGATTGCTCCCCCATACTCCACTATGGATGATCCACTCTTCGGCACATCTTCACAAGTCCATTGTCACCACAATGGATGGCAAGCTTCAAGCATGATCTTTCCGTGACGCTTCACTTGAACTTGCACATCGCAACCTTGATGATGATCACCACTTGATGTCATCTTCCATGGGTTGAATGGGATATTCCTCTTGATGCAATCCCATGGAAATATACCTAACTCCACAAAGAACTCTCATGTAGAGCATGGGTTAGTACACAGAGCGTAATGAACAATGCTTGCCATACCATGGGATCACTTGATCCCTCTTGGTACATCTTTGTACGCTTTGTGTGTTGATCGGCTTGATTCACTCTTTGACTCAGTCTTGATCAACCTTGTATCTTATCTTATCTCTTCACAAATATGATGTCTTGAAGGTACACATGAATGTTCACACAATCTTATTCTTCAGGACATGCTTGCAATAATAGGTTCAACTCTCCCATGACCAATCTTTGGATAAAACCTTAAATACGACCTTGGTCACCATATAAACTCCTTGAAACCAACAGATGGACTTCAAGAAGTGCCTATGGACAAATCCTTCGAATAAAACTCAAGACAGCCATTAGTCCATGGGGATTGTCAACAATTACCAAAACCACATATGTAGAAATATGCTCTAACACTTGTAACACTCTGTTTGACAAGAGAGTGCCATAAAAGTTAAGAGGCGGGTTCTATAGGACGAAGGATTTCGCATGTGATGTTGTATGACGTTGAATGTTGATCAATCAAAATGTGACATTTCCAATAATTAGGTGTAGTAGATATGCGCATGTTGAGAATGATATGTGGCCACACAAGAAAGGACCGAGTCAAATATACATGATAAAGTTGGAGTATCGCCGATCGTAGAGAAGGTTATCCAACATCGTTTGAGATGGTTTGGGCATATACAACGCATGCCGCTAGAAGCGCCTATTACAACATCCCAATTGTTCGTCCACTAAGAACAACCAACCTATTTCAACATGATTTGCATTTACATGCCCCATTAAAGATATATCTTCACCAAGTAGGCGATAAAAAGACCCTTGAGTCATTCACACCAAATAATCAAAGGTTCTCAAGTGACACCTAACAGTCTAGGATGCACACGACATCTAAGAATGACAATGAGAGTCACTTGACTAGAAATCCACAAATGATCTTCAATCAAAGCTCCTTCAAGGATAAAAGAACACTCTTTCACAAGGATGGAATTATGGTGAAAGAAGTAGACTTGAGGTGTATGAACTCAATAAAGAATAGTTCTTAGCCAAATCCAAATAAGTGAACATTGAATCACCCAGACTTCTTCTCTTCTAACCTTTCCTTGATTCTCATCCTCTTGGTGGTATATAGATGGAGTGGTATGGAGTGGCATGCAAGGCGCGGAATGAGTGAGTGAAATGACTGTGGATTAAATGGAATGATTGTACTCATGAAAGGATACACACGGGGTTTTTTGTAATGAAGATTCCAAATTTAGAAAATAACCGGCTCATAAGTATTGGAAGAAAATTTGTGGAACTACTGCAACTGTTCAAATAGTTTTGAATAGTCATGGCAATGTTTAGAGACCAGACACAAATTCACTATTTGAAAGTACCTTTTGAAAGATGAACGGCAATTCCAAAGGAAAAAAGGTGTCCCTTTTCTGCAAAAATAGAACAACTCTAGAGTACTAGTTAAGCTTAGAGGTGCTGGAGCAAATAGCGTGTAATTTGCTCAATAGTTTCAAAACAAAATGAACAACAGTTCCAAATTATTAAATATGGGCTTGCCCTTTGACAAAGAGAAAGACGAAGTGGTGACTCGGCAGTACTGGAAAATTAATCTTCCAATGTATCAAGGCGTATAAAAGCTCTAGAATAGGATGGCTAGAGAGTGGATATTAAGAACTTTTCAATAGGATCTATTCTTAGAGTTCAAACTGTAGTACGTTGCTTGTTCCCATTTTTCTAGTACGGTAATCCTACTCCCAATGTAACTTTTTTACTTCACCAATATCCTATAAAACACATACTACAAATTTGAGGAACACGATAACTTGAAAAGATGTTTGCTTGAAAAGATCTTTGTAGGAGTGACCATCAACGTTCCACTTATAGCCAGACATGACACAAAATTAGTCACTTTCTATATTTGAGATAATCCCATTTAAACATCATTAGTACTCTCAATGTTTTTGCCACAAATCCTCAAAACCACTAGGGGTCTTATGTGAAAGAAGGGCCAACGCTCAACAATCTCCACTGACACATCGGGCTTTGTGGGTGCAAGGTGTCCATCTCTCTCGAGGCTTGTTGTAGAACTCAGATATACCTAGCCTTGGACGTGTTTGATCGACTGGTGGGCATGGGTCAGAAATGTTGTCGTGTGTCCGCCGCGATGAGGGCATCTTTGTTGGTTGTCATAGTATATTCTGAATTTTATGGTCGGGGAGAGGTGATGACAATGGTAGTTGACAACCAACCTCAATAGTGTTCCTCTCCTTGGTGGAATATGCGGATCATTGTGGGAGCCAGGACGACGGGGTCTGCCTTACCCCTTCAATGAATTATGTGCGTGGTCTAAAAGTTCATCCGGGTTTTCACTAACTTACAAGATTATTCTCTTTCTCATATTTAATAAATTGAGCTCTAAGGGTCCTAATTTTGAAAAAAACATGGGTCTAATCGTACATAATCTTGACAAACGTATCATGATTTAGGTCCAACTATCTATCTCCATGAGCACCTAGCCGGCGCTTCAGATGCTTGAATGGTCGTTGGTGCCCCCTAGACTATACATAGGCCATGCATCCATGACCCAGTAGCTCTTCCTCGCCCGTCTCGCTCGGTGATCTTGGCTCACGTCCCGCAGTTGCCTTCACCGGCTAAAACAACAATTATTTGTTCATGAACAAAACTGACTTCTGGTTTTCATCATCATAGATTAGAAAACCCATACATTAAAAAAATGTTTGTAGAGTTAAACAAGTTTATTATTTAAAAAATACAGTTCAATTTTGTTTTGGATTTAAAGAAGTTCACAAATTGGAAGAAGTTCATGATTTGAAATACAACTCACATATTCACAAAAAAAGTTCACAAATTTGAGAAAATGTTATGAAATGCTAAAAAAATCACTAATTTGACAAATGTTCGTCAAATAAAACAAAATATTTAGGAGTTTTCTAAAATAAAATAAAATGACAAAACAAATAATCTAAAGAAAGGGAAAGGAAAAAATAAATAAAACCAAGTAAAACCCCTCAAAAAACACCTGCAGCCTTATGGGCCAACCGTTTACGTCAAATTCTCTAGGTGCATCCTATTTGGTGGTTGAGGCGTACATTACTATGCATTTTGCAAATGGGTGCCTGAAGCCTTCCAAGCTGGGTCCGCCCGTTTAGCATTTTTATTTCCTTTTTCTTTTTCCCTTTACTTCAATTCCGTGGACTTTTTCAAAAATTGGCAAAGTGTTTTTAAAAATGATGATCTTTTTGAATTTGTGAACCTTTTACAGAATTTGACGAATAGTTTTTCGAACTCGATGAAGTTGTTTTAAAATCAATGGATTTTACAGAAAAAATTATAAAATTGATGAATTGTTTTTTAAATTGCATGAATTCATGTTTGAAAACCGTTCAATAATTTTTAAATGAATGAATTTTTTAAAAATCGGTGCTTTTTTTAGTTCTTGTCTTTTTTGTTGGTTTTAGTTCGTTTTTGTCTCAAATATGAACGTGTATATGGGCTGGCCAACTAGCGTCGTCGCACCAGGGCCGAATAGGAGCTCCCTTTCCTCTATATCCAGCTGAAAAACAAAGAGTCCAACTATCAATTAGTCGTTGTCGTGGCAGATCATAATTTCGCCAGTTGGGTGAATAGGACTTCGATCGTGATTCATCCCGCAAACAAAGAAACCTGCCGTTAAAAACAGCCCCGGAGCCGCGCGCGGATCCTGACATCGATCGTTTCTATGCATCGGTAAGCTAGGGCTCATGGACAACGCCGGGCTGCTCGCCGCTTGCCTCACCACCGTCGTGTCCTACCTGCTCGCTGGACATCGATTGGTGGCTGCCGCCGACGCGCGGTGGCGGCACCTTCTGATCGTTCCCATTGGCCGGAGAGCCAAACACGTGGCGCTCGCCGTCACGTTGTGCGTTCACGCGGCGCTCCTCCTCTCGTCCTTCACCACCAGCAGGGACCTCGCGATGGACCTCCACGAGACGGAGGCGAAGCTAACTCGCATGGAGATTATTATCCGTAAATGTCGAGCCAGAAATTAATCATTATTCGATCGATGTACATTACCGTACTTAAGCAATAGTACTAAATTTGTGATCGTTTTCCTGTGTTTAGAGAACCAAGAAAAACACCAGATGGAGATGATGAACAGCATAGCAAGTATGTTGTCCAATAATGCCGATGACATAAAGTTGCTGACCTACAAACTCACCAAAGCCGACGGCGTGCCGAACTCTGAATTCACTATCGCAGCGGAAGATGATTTCCAGCCTTCGCAAGGTGAAACCATGGTAAGGAATAAGGATACCACCCTATTCCCTCTCATTTTGCACACAGCTGAAGACATCAGAAAGTCAGTATACACGACGACTTTATCCTGCATACTACTCCCTTCGTCTCATAATGTAAGACGTTTTTTAACACTAATACTTCTACTGTTACTTGGTTGTACTTCCTTTGAGTTTGCTTCGCTCCTGAATCATGATCACCTCATGGCAGGATCAGGAGTTTCCCAGCATTAGTGATGCCCCGGAGGATGCACATGCACCGGTACCTGATTAGCAAGACAAGCAACAGAACCACACAAGCCATGGAGATTCATACAGGTGCCCGAAGGCCACGTTCTTTCTGCCAGAATGTGTCGGCGACGAGCTCATAGTGCACATCCGACTGTCCTTGCAAAGTCACTCCGAGCACGGTGCCACCGTTACCGACGACCAACAGCTCCCCTTCATCAATAGGGACAAAGGTTTCACCATAGTCGATACCGTCGACTTGGGAGTAGCCTTGAGCCACCAGTCTTGCCTTGTTGCAAATAATGATACCATGTGCATCTTGCTTGTTCTTAAAGATCCATATGGTTCCTATGACATTGTGCTTCTCCTTTGGCCTTGGCACCAACGGCCACACCTTCTTGCGCTCAAAGTTGTTGATTTCTTCATGCATGGTTTCAAGCCATTCCCTGTCTTCAAGCGCATCCTGTACCTTGAGGGGTTCAAAGCAAGAAACAAACGCATGATGTGCACAAAATTTTGTTAATTGACAACGAGTAGTTACCCCTCTCTTCAAGCTTCCATAAACATTTTTTAATAGGTGTTGCTTGACTCTTAGTTTGGAAGCAATCTTGGCAGCTCGTCTTTCAGGAATTTCCTCCATGGAGAGTTGAGGCTTGGTAACTTGACGAACTTCGATACTAGCACCGGCTTGCTCTTGATCTTTAGCTTGACCTTGATCTTGAGATTGATCTTGGTCTAGAGATTCATCTTGATCTTGAGCTTGCATGGGTGTGTGACCAAGATCTTGAGCATCGTGTGATGAAGAATCATCATCATCCAGTTGATCTTGCTCTTGATTTGATCACGGGGTTGAGGGCCTTCACTTTGTTCTTCGTAAACGTGTGGGTCGTGCGTCGGTGACGGTTCCACTTGAGTGAAACATTGTCCTTCTCCTTTAGCCACAAGGGGTTCCTCAATGGGTAGGAAGTATCCCTATCACGCCCAAGATGCGCGCCTATCCATATTAAGGTACGAGGGCCTCACAAGGGATAGATGCGCATCTTGTCGTTCACAAGTATATCATCATTGTATCATACATTACAGAAGAGATGAGAATACAAGTTGGCTTACACTCGCCACATACTAAATTACAATTCCACAAAGAGTTCAAATCATCAAGATGAAGACAGGGGCCGACTACGGACGAAATCAAACGATAAAACAGATGAAAATGATACTATCTTGCTATCCCAAAGATCACGACCATGGTCCTCCTACTCGTCTGGATAAGTCACGTACATCCTGCCTCTTTCCTCATCATATTCCCACTGGAGCTGCGTCAGATCATCCTGCATGTACTCATCTATACCTGTACCTGGAGTGTTGTAGTAATCTGTGAGCCATAAGGACTCAGCAATCAAGCGCCTGGGTACCGAGACTATTCAATCTTAAGGTTGAGAAAGGGTATGTGTTTAGTTTGCAGCAACACTAAGCATATATGGTGGCTAAACTTACGTAACATGAGAATAAATATGAGTGACCTACGATGAACGATCGAATCTAGTATGACCTCTTTGAGATCCTAAACACTTACTTACGTCAATCATAACCCCACCGCGTTCTCTCTTGGATCATGTTCACGAGCAGAGACGATCACAGTTACTCACACAGTTGGTGTATTTTATTTAGAGTTTACTTCAAGTTAACTATAACCGGGTGTTAAACAAATATTCAAGTTGCCACATAACTGCGGGCACGACTTCTCGAAAAGATTTAACCTTGCAGGGATGATCCAACTAGTCCATCACAAATTAACCACACTCCGCGGGAATAGCCTCGACCACGGATCTCATGATCATCATAGGTAACTCCAAAGGAATTCCAACACCACGAGACAACCCGAAGAAAGTCAGACTCCACACGCAAGACACTCGATAAAGGTAAAACAAATCCGGCAAGACCTCCCGACGTGTCGACGAACCCAATAAGAGCCGCATATCTCGTTCTCAGGACATGACGGATGAGCGATGGTTACCACGCCAATCACCGAGTTGCCCCGAGCGACGTTAATAAGCTGCTCTGGGTTGGGCCAACATTCATGAGGAGCACTAGCCCGGGGGTTTATTATTTATCCACGAGGTTGCAAAACCCTATGCAAATTTTATTAAGTTATTAAGCAAAGGTAGTACCAATGTTGGGTCTTGCCAGACAAGTTTTAATCTCAACCGAAGAAATAAGGGGGTCCCCATAACAACCTCGAGCATGTTAGGAGCGCAAAGTATGGAAAACATAACACCGGTAACAAGAAACTATCGCGGTAACAGCGGAACAAAACACCTAGAAAAAGGCCAAGCCTTCCACAAATACCAAGATATATATGTGCATTAAATTAATAACAGATAATATTGTGACATCCAAATCCATGTTATCACATGGAACAACCTGAACCTGCAACTAAGAACGCTATAAGAGGGGCTGAGCAGCGGTAACTTAGCCAATCAAAGGTTTGCTAAGACATGCATGAACATGGAAAATATGGATGCATCATGTGAAAACGATGAAAATACATATGAAGAACGTAAGAAACGGAGTTATGGTTGTCACGATACACCCATGACAAGATACAAAGGCAAAACACAGAACAAGAAGGCCATGGGCTAATTCTTGGCATTACAAGGTAGCCATTGGTTAGGCAATGAAAAACCAACCACAATAGACCCAAAGATCTAGCAATTCCATGGATTATAGCTCCCACAAGTCACAAAACAACAAAACAAAAAATCTGCCACAAAACAGCAACATAGCAACTTACACAGCCCACAACTTGGGCTAGAGGAATCCTACAGACACAAACAAGGTATTGACAGAAACTACACAACATGCTTATCAAATTATCCAACTACACAATCTGGAAAGGAGGCACACATCAATAAGCATGAAGCTATCAAGTTGGCATAATGAAACAGTTTTTTGGGACTTAGTGAAAATAACAGTTTTCTGGAATCTGAGTTAATCTGATAGCATGTTGACAACAGAAGTTAAAGGGGTTGGAGACCACCTCTTGGCATGAAAATTAATAGGGTGGTAGTAGACAACATCTACTCCAAAATACTAGCACTGAGCATGAGCTATTTATCAACATATCACAAGATGTCAACCACTCTTCATGGCATAAAAATAACAGCAGATTCTCAGACAAATATTTAGCATGGTGAAACAGAAACATCAAGTTAGCTACTTTGCAGCAAGTTTACCACTTATATGGGTGATTCTCATGTTAAACAAAATACCATGGCATAATTGACATAAAACACTAGCACTTTCATGTTGGCACATGCCCCAAAGCAAGCATGGATTAATTCATGCAAAAATGACAAAGTAGCATCACAACAGAAAATGAGAGTTTTCTAAACTTGCTCAAAAGTGAAATCTGAAAGCACCAATGGATTCCTTGGCTCATTCTACCCCAAAATCATGTGTCATACTCATATATACAAGTGAAGCAACATGGCACAACTATACTAGCAAAACCACCCCATCTCTTATAAGTTAAAATTACTCTAAATGGACATGAGCATATTTGGACATAACCAGATTTGGAAACTCAGTTTAACATGTCAATAACTAATAATCCCTACAACACATGCATGTACTAACAAGGGTATGTCAAGTGGGGGAACCCACTAGTCACCTACACACACACACTCTCTATACACACACACACACTACCAAGCAAGCACACACATGGCTTCATATGCCTAAGGACATATGAGCACAATCCCTCTCATGAACATACCACCCATGAGGGGGGTGTTCATCCACACGCACACTCACATGCACCATATATGCATAATGCATATAGACACATACACACCACCACACATGCACAAGTGCACATGGGCACACACACTCACACACATGCTCATGTGTGTGTCGGTGATCATCCACACACATATGCACTCATATATGCACAAGGCATATATGCATATGCATATGCATATGACTACACACTCTCACTCACATATATGCAAACAGCCCACACACACATATGTGCAACACACACATGCACTACACACCACACTCATATGTATACTCATACACACACTCATATACATACACATGCATAAATACATACCACATACACACATATATATGTGCATCTATGCATACTCACATTCATACAACAAAAAATAAAACATACATACATGCACAAGTTGCACCTACACACATACACATATATATAGCAAAGGGAAAAACAAAAGAAAACAAAAGAAAATAAAAAAACAAAAAAGGGGGAGGGGTTCGGCTCGAACCCACGACCTCAGGTCGTTTTCCCGAGCCGGTTGCCACTCTTCCATCGACACGACACTTAATAGAGGAGGGGCATAGACTCACTAATACACACATACACGCGCCTAACCTGACGAAACTGACGGAATCGACACCTACGGCGACAGAGCACGACGGCGCGTAATTCTGGCGAGCACACGGCCTCACCGGCGAGGGGAAATGGAGCACGGGGAAGCTTCACCTACGAGGGCCGCATCCCTACCTCTAACGCCAACGAGAACGCACGACAACATCACCTACAACTACGGAAGAGCCACTACGGACACGAGCACGGGCTCATCGGGCACGACGAGCTCGCGCATGCCTCGGGACAGAGGGGCACGGTGGAGGATCGGCTGCTCACCACGGGGTTGCCGACGGAGAAGACGACGACGGAGGGAGGGGTCGTAGACGCATGCCGTAGTCGAAGCAGGGGAAGAAGACGAGTGGAACGTCGTCGATGAAGACGACAAAGGGGTCGTCGCTACAGAGCATCTTCGGGGCTCCTAGCGGCGGGAATTGAACGCGGGGAGGATCCCCAAGCTCCTGGATGCCATGGTCGTCGACGAGGTCGACGGAGACGACGAGCGAACGCCAGCGAACTTCTCTGAACTCTGTGAACTCTCTCTGAAACTTACCTAACAGAGGGGAAGAAGAGAGGAGGGAGAGGAATGGAGAGGGAGAGGGGAGCTGCGGCAGCTGGAGGGGGAAGAGGAACCCTAGCGGAGGGGGCACGCACGCTGAGGGGGTTGAAATACCCTCGGGGCTGACGGCGACGGACGGCGAAAGGATACGACGGAGGCGCTCCCCTCTCTGCTCTCTGACGGAGACGATGGATGGGAGCAGGTGGCCGTTCCCTCGACCGGGCTAGGGCGCGGGGGAAGCAAGGCCCACTGGCACACACACTCACCAAACCAATAAAACAGAGGAGCTTATATATTTTAAAGAAAAAACTACACTCAAGAAAACCTCCCAGATGAAAATAAAAGGACTTGCAAAACAAAAAATATTTCTTACATTAGAAATAAACTACACTATTTACTAAAAATATCAAGATGATTTTTAGGACAAGTAATTTAAATACCTTTTAAAATAGACAACCCCCTCTTATTTAAAAACTCCAAAACATAAAATCTCAAACAACAAAAGACCAACACTCACATGCTCAAAATATTTTAGGCTAAAACTTGAACATCTTTAAACAATTTTTAAAGCAAGTTAAATCTGTTGATAAAATAACATGGGAAATAAAGGGAATTGGGTTGGGTTTTGTTGAAAAGAAAAAGAGAGGGGGGGGGGGAGAAGGAGGTGCACCACACATAAACCAACCACATCACACAACACAAGGCCACACACACAAACAAGGTCACTACAAAAGCAAAGACATGGCATGATGGATGCATGATGCATGATGCATGAATGCAAGAACAAGACATGGCATGACAAGGTGCAAAATCATTTCATTAACCTCATGGTAACAAGGTTCATACAAGACACATGCCATAAAAGGTAGGGACAACACCTGGGCTATCACAACTCTCCCACACTACAAGAGGATCTTGACCCGAGATCTAGGAACGAAAGATGTCTGGAAATTCAGAACGGAGAAGGTCCTCACGTTCCCAAGTAGCTTCTTTATTAGAATGTTGAGACCACTTCACCTTGAGGAACTTGATAGACTTGTTGCGAGTCTTACTCTCAGTTTCTTCGAGAATTGCAACTGGATGCTCACGATAAGAGAGGTCTTCTTGGAGATCAATGTCTTGGAGGTCAATGGTACGCTTAGGAGTCTTGAAGCATCTCCGGAGCTGAGAAACATGGAAGACACCATGCACATTTGCGAAATTTGGAGGAAGCTCTAGTTGATATGCAAGTCCATCTCTCTTGCCAACAACTTTGTAAGGACCAACAAAACGAGGAGCTAGCTTCCCTTTAATTCCAAACCGCTGAGTGCCCTTCATGGGAGAGACTCTGAGATAGACTAGATCATCCACTTGAAAGGAAACATCTCGATGTGTGTTATTGTAATAACTCTTCTGTCGGGATTGAGCTGCTTTGAGGTTCTCACGAATGGCACGGCACATTTCTTCTACTTTAGTGATCATGTCATTGCCCAATATCTGACGCTCACCAGTTTCAGACCAGTTAAGAGGGGTATGACACTTTCTATCGTAGAGAATCTCGAAAGGGGCCTTGCCTGAGCTAGCTTGAAAGCTATTATTGTATGAGAATTCAGCATATGGAAGGCAGTTCCCACTTCATGCCGAACAAAATCACACAGGCTCTAAGCATATCTTCAAGGATCTGATTGAATCTCTCAACTTGACCACTTGTCTGCGGATGGAATGCAGTGCTGAAACGGATCTTGGTACCCATAGCAGTCTGGAAGGACTCCCAAAACTTGGAAGTAAAGAGGCTTCCACGGTCAGAAGAGATGAGCTGAGGAATACCATGCAAAGACACTATCCTTGAAGTATACAACTCTACAAGCTGAGCTGCCGAGATAGATTCTTTGACTAGTAGGAAATGAGCAACTTTTGACAGCTTGTCGATAACCACAAGGATGGCATCGTTGCCTCTCTTGGACATGGGAAACCCAGTGACGAAATCCATCTCCACATGATCGAATTTCCACTCTGGGATAGGCAAAGGCTGAAGAAGACCCACTGGACATTGATGCTCTACCTTCACTCTGCGACAAACATCACACTTGTTCACGAATTGAGCAATTTCACGTTTCATGAATTGAGCAATTTCACGTTTCATGCGAGTCCAGCAGAAGGTTTTCTTGAGATCCTGATACATCTTGGAACTGCCTGGATGAATGGATAGAAGAGAATTGTGTGCTTCGTCCATGATAACCTTTCCGAGATCACCTTTTGGAACCACAAGACGGTCCTCAAAGAACAAGGTGTCTTTGTCATCAACTCGAAAGCACTTATACTTCGGAATGCTCTTGGCCACACCTTTCTTCACTTTCTTCACCATAGTGTCAAGAAGTTGCGCTTGGTGACCCTAATCTTCCAGAGTCAGAGAAACTTGAAGATTGGCAAGAAATCCTTGCAGAATCATCTGAAGGTCGAGATTGTGGAAGGCTTCACAAAGCTCGGGTTGAAGGGGCTTCAAGATGACACTATTGCAGTACGCCTTACAGCTGAGCACATCTGCAATGACATTTGCTTTCCCAGGAGTATACTCGGTGCTTGGATTGAAGTCCTCAAGCATTTCCACCCAATGAGACTGCCGAAGATTAAGATTGGGTTGAGTGAAAATGTACTTCAAGCTCTTGTGATCGGTGTACACCTCAACTGGTCTACCCAACAACAAATGCCTCCAAGTCATTAGAGCATGCACAACTACCGCCAACTTGAGATCATGAGTGGGGTAGTTCTTCTCGGTAGGCTTCAACTGACACGAGTTATAAGCAACAATCTTCTTATCTTGCATGAGAACAACACCAAGACCTTGGAGAGAAGCATCACAGAAAACTTGGAAAGGCTTGGACTGCTTAGGAGGAACAAGAACTGGAGCTGAAGTCAGTCTCTGCTTGAGCGTATTGAACGACACATCACACTCAGGAGACCAGACATACTTGACACTCTTCTGGAGGAGATTGGACATAGGCTTAGTAATTTGAGAGAATTTCTCCACGAATCTTCTGCAATAACTAGCAAGCCCAAGGAAACTCCGAAGTTGCTTCACATTCTGAGGAGGTTCCCACTTCAAGATTGCCTCAACTTTCTCAGGGTGCACTTTAATTCTCTCGGCAGAGATGACATGCCGAAGGTACACCACTTCATTGAGCCAAAACTCACACTTGGAAAACTTGGCATAGAATCGATGCTCCCTTAACTTGTCCAGCACAAGGCGGAGATGCTCTGCATGCTCTTCTTCTGTCTCCGAGAACACAAGGATATCATCCAGATAGACCAAGACGAATTCATTCTTGAAAGGAGAGAAAATGAAATTCATCATTCTTGAGAAGGTTGGAGGAGCATTAGCAAGACCAAATGACATGACAGTGTACTCATAAGAGCCAAACTCGTCCTGAAAGCGGTCTTAGGAATGTCTTATTTGCGAATGCGAATCTGATGATAACCCATGCGAAGATCAAGCTTCGAGAAAACCTTGGCACCTTTCAGTTGATCAAACAACTCATTGTTGTTGGGAAGTGGGTACTTGTTTCTGATTGTCTTCTTGTTCAATGGACAGTAGTCAACACAAAGACGATCCGTGCCATCTTTCTTCTTGACAAACAAAACACCACAACCCCATGGAGAAGAACTTGGTCTGATCAGACCCAGACGTTCTTGCTCATCTAGCTGCTGCTTCAACTCTTTCAGCTCTTCGGGGCCAAGTTTATAAGGGCGCTTGCAAACCGGTTCAGTTCCGGGCTCGAGATCAATCACGAACTCGACTGGTCGGTACGGAGGCATTCCTGGCAATTCTTCTGGAAAGACATCTTCATACTCATTCACCATCGGAATTTGAGAAATCGCCAAGATTTCACCCTTCTCATTAAGAGCAAAGAGATGGATTGAGTCATCACGAGCTGCAAAAATAATCACATCTTCTGAAGGATGAGTCATCTTGACTTATTTTGCTTTGCAATCAATATAAGCCTTATTCATAGCCAGGAAGTCCATGCCCAAAATGAGATCAATGTCGGAATTACCGAGAACAATTGGAGAAGCCAAAAAAGAATAATTTCCCATCTTGATAGAAGCATCCGAAACAATCATATGCGAACTCATGCGCATGCCCGGAGAGACCACGCGAAAAGGAGTAGCGAAATGCTCCACTGAAAACTCATGCATAACGACAAAAGGCTTGGATATGAATGAATGCGATGCACCAGAATCAAATAACACTTTTGCAGGAACAGAATTAACTGAGAGATTACCCATAATCACATCATGAGACTGCCCTGCTTCAGCTGCATTCACCATATTCACTCTTGCGGTCTTGGGATTATGCTTCACCATAGCAATCCTAGAGGCCTGACTGGAGGAGGGGGCGAAAGACACCGCTGGTTGCACTTGGTTGCATAGTGACCCTTCTGGCCACACTTGTGACAAGTCATCTCAGAAAGCGGACGAACATTGCCTGGAGGAGGAACAAGAACTACCTTGGATGCCTGGGGTCTCTGCTGAAATCCTAGGTTGGGTGGGTGGGAAGAACCACGGCCACCAAACTGCTTCTGCTGCCAAGGAGGACGAAACGGAGGAGGATTTGGCACCCAATACTTCTGTTGCTTAGGAACCGTCTGAGAGCTGGAAGAAGACGAATAAGAATCCCTGGAACGCTTCCTTGAGTTCTCCAACTTGAGCTGAGTTGCCTCGACCTTCAAAGCCATGTGGTAGAACTGATCAAACTCACGAGGCTCTTGAAGAACTAGGTCTGGCAGAAGCTCATCCTTGAGACTACCTCTGAACTGATAGATCATAGCCTTGTCATCTGGAACATCTTGCTTAGCATAGAGGGATAGATTCTGGAACTCGATGTTGTACTGATAGACAGACTTGCTTCCCTGCTTCAAGTGCCTGAACTTCTCACACATCACCTCGACAAAGCTTGTCGCAATGTAGTGAGCCCTGAAGTCATGACGGAAATTGTCCCAAGTAACAACATGATCGCCCCTGGAATCCTTGTACTGCTGCCACCAATCAGCTGCTTGACCCTTGAGATGGAACGATGCAAATCCGACAAAGTCCTCTGGCCTAACATTGCTGCACTCAAAATGCTTACTCATATCACGAAGCCAATCATCAGCATCAAAAGGCTGCTCACAACAGGTGAAAGACTTGGGCTGGTTGGCAAGGAACTGATTGAGCATCGCAAACTGAGGTTGATTCTGAAATTCCCTTGAAAGGCTTGCTGACCCTGCTCCCTTTCTTGCAACAGCCTGAGCAACATCTGAGTGTTCACGTTGGTTGCGGCCATCACAACTTGCCAAGCTTCTGGAGGAGGAGGTGGCGGCAGCAGGGTGGGTGGTGGAGGTGGAACATCAGCCTGCTCCTCATCACGACCCAGATTGTTGCGAGTTGATGGAGCCATCCTGAAGATGGACAAAACACATCAGCACCGCATTGAAAAGATGAATTCAAAGCTGAATCAAATGCTTGAAAGAAATTGAACAAAAACATCATAGCCTTCCTACTGAAAAATTAGTAAGAATGCTTCTTCGGTTTATGATAACATCATCAGATATAAGAAGCCGCTTGCAATAACACAAAAGTATTGAGCTAAGTGCTCAGAACAAATGTATATGCCCACATACATCTAAAGAAGATGCTCCTAGATAACTACAAGATTTCCCACCTAAGAACTTCCGAAAACTTTCTGGTTATGCAATCCGGTGTGGGGGATACAAGGAGGAAATATCTCACACAACTAGCAATCCTACACCCCAACTGTATCTATCCTTCAACACATAACCAGAGGCTTTCGCAAATTCATCTAACTCGACTCCTCGAACTCACAACGATACTAAACCATGGTGGTACCCCGGACGCCTCCCTAGTACTGGGTGACTCCGACCTTATCACACCACGACAAGTATTGAAGTAATTCCGAACATTCTCCGTCCTGAGATATCAAGGAAGCTGAATGATAACGATGTGCCAACATTCCCTGGAGCTCGACTCCCCGAAAGAAATCAAGTCAGACAGGAGGCACCAAGACAGAACCCTGTCACATCGGTATCATATAGACTCCAAAATACCCGCGTGATCCTAAAATTTTTTTTGAGCGAGAAGAGGAGTAGAATCAAAATTCCTAAGTCGAATACCTCACCAGAGCATAGAAGAGGAGTAAAAAGAATCCTACTCTCCGATATAACTAGACTCAAAATAATTTTCACTAGACTCGACTCGGCCAAATTCGATCAAGCAAAGGCTCCTATGGTCGTATGGCTCTGAATACCAACTTGTCATGCCCAAGATGTGCACCTATCCATATTAAGGCACGAGGGCCTCGCAAGGGATAGAGGCACATCTTGTCGTTCGCAAGTATAGCATCATTGCATCATACATTACAGAAGAGATGAGAATACAAGTTGGCTTACACTCACCACATACTAAATTAAAATTCCACACAGAGTTCAAATCATCAAGATGAAGACAGGGTCCGACTACGGATGAAATCAAACGATAAAACATATTCAAATGATACTATCTTGCTATCCCAAAGATCATGACCATGGTCCTCCTACTCGTCTGGAGAAATCACGTACATCCTGCCTCTTTCCTCATCATATTCCCACTGGAGCTGCGTCATATCATCCTGCATGTACTCATTTGTACCTATACCTGGAGTGTTGTAGTAATCTATTAGCCACAAAGACTTAGTAATCAAGCGCTTGGGTACCGAGACTATTCAAGCTTAAGGTTGGGAAGGGGTATGTGTTTAGTTCGCAGCAGCACTAAGCACATATGGTGGCTAAACTTACGTAACATGAAAATAAATATGAGTGGCCTACGATGAACGATCGAATCTAGTATGACCTCTGTGAGATCCCGAACACTTACTTACGTCAATCATAACCCCATCATGTTCTCTCTCGGATCATGTTCACGAGCAGAGACGATCACGGTTACTCACACAGTTGGTTTATTTTATTTAGAGTTTACTTCAAGTTAACTATAACCGGGTGTTAAACAAATATCCAAGGTTCCACATAACCACGTGCACGACTTCTCGAAAAGATTTAACCCTCCAAGGGTGCTCCAACTAGTCCATCACAAATTAACCACACTCCGTGGGAATAGCCTCGACCACGGATCTCATGATCATCATAGGTAACTCCAAAGGAATTCCAACACCTCGAGACAACCCGAATAAAGTCAGACTTCACACGCAAGACACTCGATAAAGGTAAAACAAATCCAGCAAGACCTCCCGACGTGTCGACGAACCCGATACGAGCCGTGTATCTTGTTCGCAGGACACGATGGATGAGCGATGGTTACCACGCCAATCACCGAGTTGCCCCGGGCGGCGTTAATAAGCTACTCTGGGTTGGACTAACACTCATGAGGAGCACTGGCCCGGGGGTTGAATAATTATCCACGGGGTTGCAAAGCCCTATCCAAATTTTATTAAGTTATTAAGCAAATGTAGTACGAATGTTGGGTCTTGCCAGACAAGTTTTAATCTCAACCAAATAAATAAGGGGGTTCCCATAACAACCCCGAGCATGTTAGGAGCGCAAAGTATGGAAAACATAACACCGGTAACAAGAAACTATGGCGGTAACTGCGGAACAAAACACCTAGCAAAAGGCCAAGCCTTCCACCAATACCAATATATATACATGCATTAAATTAATAACAGATAATAATGTGATATCCAAATCCATGTTATCACATGGAACAACCTGAACCTTCAACTACGAACGCTATAAGAGGGGCTGAGCAGTGGTAACTTAGCCAATCAAAGGTTTGCTAGGATGTGGAGGGTTAGAGGCTAACATGGCAATTAGGAGGCTGATATTCAAGTGGTAGGTAGCACAATTCTAATGATAAGAGTGAGAAACTAGCAAGCAAAAATAGTATCGGGATCCGGGTACGATCATCTTGCCTGTTGGTTCTTCACAGGAACAAGTAACGGGATCCTCGTAGTTGTACTCGTCTGGCTCTTCGTACTCAGGTTCAACGCTTGCGTCTACCCAAAGAAACAGCAAGAATAAACAAAAAACCATGGTGCAATGCACAAGCAAGAATGATGCATGCTTAGGTGAAGAGTTTTTAATATGGCAATCCTAACTAGTCATGTTTCACATGCAAGAATTGGATATTAATGAATCTGGACAGAACCTTATGTTAAGTTATTAAGACATGCATGAACATGGCAAATATGGATGCATCATGTGAAAACGATGAAAATGCATATGAAGAACGTACGAAACGGAGTTACGGTTCTCACGATACACTCACGACAAGATACGAAGGCAAAACACAGAACAAGAAGGCCATGGGCTAATTCTTGGCATTCCAAGGTAGCCACTGGTTAGGAAATGAAAAACCAACCACAATAGACCCAAAGCTCAAGCAATTGCATGGAGTATAGCTCCCACAAGTCACAAAACAACAAAACAAACAATCTGCCACAAAACAACAACATAGCAACTTACACAGCCCACAACTTGAGCTACAGGAATCCTACAGACACAAACAAGGTATTGACAGAAACTAATCAACATGCTTATCAAATTATCCAACTACACAATCTGTAAAGGAGGCATACATCAATAAGCATGAAGCTATCAAGTTGGCATAATGAAACAGTTTTCTAGGAAATATTTAGAAATATTTAGCATGGTGAAAACAAAAACATCAAGTTAGCTACTTTGCAGGAAGTTTCCCACTTATATGGGTGATTCTCATGTTAAACAAAAATACCATGGCATAATAGACATAAAACACTAGCACTTACATGTTGGCACATGCCCAAAACAAAGCATGGATTAATTCATGCAAAAATGACAAAGTAGCATCACAACAGAAAATGACAGTTTTCTAAACTTGCTCAAAAGTGAAATATTAAAGCACCAATGGATTCCTTGGCTCTTTCTACCCCAAAATCATGTGTCATACTCATATATAAAAGTGAAGCAACATGGCACAACTATACTAGCAAAACCACCCCATCTCTTATAAGTTAAAACTTACTCTAAATGGACATGAGCATATTTGAACATAACCAGATTTGGAAACTTAGTTTAACATGTCAATAACTAACAATCCCTACAACACATGCATGTACCAACAAGGGTATGTCAAGTGGGGAAACCCACTAGTCACCTACGCACACACACACTCTATACACACACTACCAAGCAAGCACACACATGGATTCATATGCCTAAGGGAATATGAGCACAATCCCTCTCATGAACATACCACCCATGAGGGGGGGGTGTTCATCCACACACACACTCACATGCACCATATATGCATAATGCATACAGGCACATACACACAACCACACATGCACAAGTGCACATGGGCACACACACTCACACACATGCTCATGTGTGTGTGGGTGATCATCCAAACACATATGCACTCATATATGCACAAGGCATATATGCATATGCATATGCATATTGTTGGAAATATGCCCTAGAGGCAATAATAAATTAGTTATTATCATATTTCCTTGTTCATGATAATCGTTTATTATCCATGCTATAATTGTATTGATCGGAGACTTAAATGCATGTGTGGATACATAGACAAAACCATGTCCCTAGTATGCCTCTAATGGACTAGCTTGTTGATCAAAGGATGGTTAAGGTTTCCTATCCATGGACATGAGATGTCATTTGATAACGGGATCACATCATTAGGAGAATGATGTGATGGATAAGACCCAAACTACAAACATAGCATATGATCGTGTCAGTTTATTGCTACTGTTTTCTGCATGAGGAGTACCTTGTGTGTATCAAACGTCGCAACGTAACTGGGTGACTATAAAGGAGCTCTACAGGTATCTCCGATGGTGTCTGTTGAGTTGGCATGGATCGAGACTGGGATTTGTTACTCCGTGTAACGGAGAGGTATCTCGGGGCCCACTCGGTAATGCAACATCACAATAAGCCTTGCAAGCGATGTGACTAATTGTTAGTTGCGGTATCTTGTATTACGGAACGAGTAAAGAGACTTGCCGGTAACGAGGTTGAACTAGGTATGGAGATACCGACGATCGAATCTCGGGCAAGTAACATACCGAAGAACAAAGGGAACTTTATACGGGATTAACTGAATCCTTGACATAGAGGTTCGACCGATAAAGATCTTCATAGAATATGTAGGAACCAATGTGGAAGTCCAGGTCCCGCCATTGGTTATTGACCGTAGAGGTGTCTCGGTCATGTCCACATAGTTCTCGAACCCGTAGGGTCTGCACACTTAAGGTTCGGTGACGTTTCGGTAGTGTAGAGTTATGTATGGTGGTGACCGAAGGTTGTTTGGAGTCCCAGATGAGATCCCGGACGTCACGAGGAGCTCCGGAATGGTCCGGAGGTAAAGATTCATATGTAGGAAGTCCCAGTTTGGTTTCCGGAAAAGTTTCGGGCTCATCGGTAGTGTACCGGGAGTATCGGTATTGTACCGGGAGTGCCGGTAGTGTACCGGAGGACCTCCGGGAGGGGTATTTCGACCCCAAGAGGTCCATGGGATGTGGGAGATTAATAACCAGCCCTTAGTGGGCTGGGAAAACAGCCACAAAGGCCCATGGCGCAGGAGAGAAAGTCCTAAAGCAAAAAGTGGAAAATCAGCCAATAGGAGGCAATCCTACTCCAACTAGGATTGGAGGTGAAGTAGGATTGCTCCCACCTCCTATTTAGGCCGACCCAAAGGCCTTGGCTGCCTCTCCTCTCCTCTCCTCCTATATATACTAGTGGATTGGGTGGTTTTTGGACAGAATTTCCGGCCACGTGCTACCCGTTTCACCGGTGCACAGTTTCTCCTCTAGATCGGTTTTCCGCAGCGCTTAGGTGAAGCCCTGCCGGAATCACTCCACCACCATCACCGGAGCGCCGTCACGCTGCCGGTGAACTCTCTCTCCTATCCACCTCCTCTCGCTGGATCGAGACGGTGGAGATCATCATCAAGCTGCACGTGTGCTGAACACGGAGGTGCCGTCCGTTCGGCGCTAGATCGGAAGGACCGTGATCAAGATCGTGAGAAGGATCGTGATGAGATCGCGGGACGGATCGTGATGAGTTCACGGGACGGATCGTGATTGGATCGTGGGACGGATCGTGATGAGATCGCAGGATGCTCGGCGATTTGGATCGCGAAGATGTTCGACTACACCAACCGCGTTTCTTAACGCTTCCCGCTTAGCGATCTACAAGGGTATGTAGATCCACTCTCCCTCTCGTAGATGCTCATCACCATGGATAGGTTTGCGTGTGCGTAGGAAATTTTTTGTTTCCCAGGCGACGTTCCCCAACAGTGGCATCGTGAGCTAGGTTGATGGTTCGATGAGATCTCGAGTAGAACACAAAAGGTTTGTGGGCGTTGATGCTTAGATTGCATCCTCCCTTGGTCGTATTTTGGTTCAGCGGGATTGTGAGATGAAGCGGCCCGGACCAACATTACTCGTACGCTTACGAGAGACCGGTTCCCTCGACGCAACTTGTTGCCTAGATGGCTTGCGGGTGACAGTTTCTCTCACTTTAGTTGGATCGGATTCGACAAAGGCGGTCCTTGAGAAGGTTGAAAAGCAAACTAGTGTATCACCGTTGTGGTTTATGCGTAGGTGAGAATCGTTCTTGCTAGATACCCATAGCAGCCACGTAAAATATGCAACAACAATTAGAGGACGTCTAACTTGTTTTTGCAGGGTATGTTGTGATGTGATATGGCCAATTACATGATGAGATATATGTGATGTATGAGATGATCATGTGATGTATAGATTATCACGACTTGCATGTCGATGAGTACGGCAACCGGCAGGAGCCATAGGGTTGTCTTTAATTATTGTATGACCTGTGTGTCAATCATTAAGCGCTATGTAATGCTTTACTTTATCGCTACGGTAGCAATAGTAGTAGAAGCATGAAGGGCGTGACAACCCCAATGGCAACACATTGATGGAGATCAAGATGATGGAGATCATGGTGTTGTGCCGGTGACGATGGAGATCATGCCGGTGTTTCGAAGATGGAGATCTTAAACACAAGTTCATGGCCATATCATGTCACTTATGAATTGCATGAGATGTTAATCCTTTTATGCACCTTGTTTTGCTTAGTACGGCGGTAGCATTATAAGGTGATCCCTCACTTGAATTTCAAGATGAACTGTGTTCTCCCCGAGTGTGCACCGTTGCGAAAGTTCGTCATGTTGAGACACCACGTGATGATCGGGTGTGATAGACTCTACGTTCACATACAACGGGTGCAAGCCAGATTTGCACGCGCAGAACACTCGGGTTAAACTTGACGAGCCTAGCATGTACAGACATGGCCTCGGAACACGAGAGACCGAAAGGTCGAACATGAGTCATATAGTAGATATGATCAACATAATGATGTTCACCATTGCAGCCACCTCAACTCACGTGATGATCGGACTTGAGTTGGTGAATTTGGATCATGTATCACTCGAATGATCGGAGGGATGTCAATTTGAGTGGGAGTTCTTAAGTAATATGATTAATTGAACTCATTATCATGAACATAGTCAAAGTGTCTTTGCAAATTATGTTGTAGATTACTAGCTCGCGTTGTAGCTCCCTTGTATTTTTATATGTTCCTAGAGAAATAGAATTGAAAGATGTTGGTAGCAAAATTGCGGACTGGGTCCGTAATCTGAGGATTGTCCTCATTGCTGCACAGAAGGCTTATGTCCTTAATGCACCGCTCGGTGCGCCACCCCCTCTAGCGTCATCTATAGATGTTGTGAACATCTGACAGGCACGTTTCGATGACTACTTGATAGTTTAGTGCATCATGCATTACGGCTTAGAATTGAGGCTCCAAAACGTTTTGAACGTCACGGAACATATGAGATGTTCTAGGAGCAGAGATTGTGATCTCAGGCTCGTGCCTTTGTTGCGAGATATGAGATCTCCAACAAGATTCTTTGCTTGTAAGATGAAGGAGAATAGCTCAATCGTTGAGCATGTACTCAGATTGTCTGGGTACTACAATCGCTTGAATCAAGTGGGAGTTGATCTTCCAGATAAGATAGTGATTGATATAGTTCTCCAAGTCACTGTCACTAAAGCTACTAGAACTTAGTGATGAACTATAATACACCAGGGATAGAAGTATTGATCCCTGAGCTGTTCGCGATGTTTGACATCGCGAAGGTAGAAATCAAGAAGGAGCATCAAGTGTTGATGGTTAATCAAACCACTAGTTTCGAAAAGGGCAAGAGCAAGGAGGGAAACTTCATGATAGCAAGTCAGTTGCTGCTCCAGTGAAGCAACCCAAAGTTGAACTCAAACCCGAGACTAAGTGCTTCTATTATGAGGTGAGAGGTCGCTGAAGCGGAACAACCCTAGATACTTGGTAGATAAGAAGGCTGGCAACATCGACAGAAGTATATTTGATATACGAGTTATTGATGTGTACCTTGCTAGTACTCCTAGTAGCACCTGGGTATTGGATACCGGTTCGGTTGCTAAATGTTAGTAACTCGAAATAAAAGCTATGGAATAAACGGAGAACTAGCTAAGGGTGAGGTGACGATGTGTGTTGGAAATGTTTCCAAGGTTGATGTGATCAACATCGCACGCTCTCTCTACCTTCAGGATTAGTGACGAACCTAAATAAATGTTATTTGGTGTTTTGCGTTGAGCATGAACATGATTAGATCATGTTTGTTGCAATACGGTTATTCATTTAAGTCAGAGAATAATAGTTATTCTGGTTACATGAATAATACCTTCAATGGTCATGCACCCAGTGAGAATGGTTTGTTGAAATCTTGATCGTAGTAGTACACATGTTCATAACATTGATGTCAAAAGATACAAAGTTAATAATGATAGTACCACATACTTGTGGCACTGCCGCTAAATGTCATATTGGTATAAAGCGCATGTAGAAACTCCATGCTGATGGATATTTGGACTCATTCGATTTCGAATCGGTTGAGACATGCGAACCATGCCTCTTGGGCAAGATGACTAAAGGACCCCGTTGGATGGAGCGGGCAAGTGATTCATTGGAAATGATACATGTTGATGTATGCAATCTAGTGAGTCTTGTAGCGTGTAGTGGATATCGTTATTTTCTTACCTTCACTGATGATTTGAGTAGATATAGTGTATATTTACTTAATGAAACACAAGTCTGAATCGTTTGAAAGGTTCAAGCAAATTCAGAGTGAAGTTTAAAGATCATCGTGACAAGAAGATAAAAATGACCGCGATATGATCGTGGAGGTGAATATCTGACTTACGAGTTTGGCATACAACTTAAGACAACGTGAAATTTGTTTCACAACTAACGCCACCTGGAACACCATGGTGTGATGGTGTGTCCGAACATCATAGTCATGCTCTATTGATATAGTGCATACTGTGATGTCTCTTATCGTTTTACTACTATAATTTTTGGGGTTATGCATTAGAGACAACTACATTCACTTTAAATAGGGCATCATCTAAATCCGTTGAGATGACACCATGTGAATTATGGTTTGATAGAAACCTAAGCTGTCATTTCTTAATGTTTGGGGCTGCGATGCTTGTGTGGAAAATGTTTTCACATAATAAGCTAGAACCCAAAGCGGACAAATGTATCTTCATAGAATACCCTAAGAACAGATGGGTATGCCTTCTATCTCAGATCCGAGTGCAAAGTGTTTGTTGCTAGAACTGGGTCCTTTCTCGAGAAAAAGTTTCTCTCAAAAGAATTGAGTGGGAGGAAAATAGAACTTGATGAGGTTGTTAAACCTTTGTTCAACCAGAGAGTAGCGCAGCGCAGAAAGATGTTTCTGTGAAGCCTACGTTAGTTGAAGAGGAAGTTAATGATGATGATCATGAAGCTTCAGGATCAAGTTACTATCAAACTTCGTAGGTCGACAAGGATGTGTACTGCTCCTGAGCGGTACGACAACTCTGTCTTGGAGGTCATGTTGTTGGACAACGATGAACCTACGAGCTATGGAGAAGCGATGATGGGCCCGGATTCCGACAAATGGTTGGAGGCCATGAAATCCGAGATAGGATCCATGTATTAAAACCAAGTGTAGACTTTGGTAGACTTGCTCGTTGGACGGCAGGTCGTTGAGTACAAATGGATCTTTAAAATGAAGACAGACACTGGTGGTGAATGTCACTATTTGTAAAGCTCGACTTGTTGCAAAGATGTTTGTGACAAGTTCAAGGAGTTGACTACGATGAGACTTTCTCACTCGTAGCGATGCTAAAAGTCTGTTGGAATTATGTTAGCAGTTGCTGTGTTTTCAATTATGAAATCTAGCAGATGGATGTCAAAACATCGTTTCCTTAATGGTTTACTTGAGGAAAGGTTGTATGTGATACAACTAGAAGGTTTTGTCAGGCCTAAGGATGCTAAAAGGTGTGCAAGCTTCGGTGACCCTTCCATGGACTGAAGCAAGCATCTCGGAGTTGGAATATACGCTTTGATGAGGTGATCAAAGTTTTGATGTTTATACAAAGTTTATGAGAAACTTGTATTTGCAATAAAGTGAGTGGGAGCACTATAGAATTTCTGATAAGTATACGTGGATGACATATTGTTGTTTAGAAATAATGTAGAGTTTCTAGAAAGCATAAAACGGTTATTTGGAAAGTGATTTTCAAAGGAAGACCTAGATAAAGCTACCTAATTGTTGAGCATCAAAATCTATAGAGATAGATCAAGATGCTTGATGAGACTTTCAATGAGTGCATACCTTCACAAGATTTTGAAAGAGTTCAAAATGGATCAGCCAGAGAAATAGTTCTCGTCTGATTTGTAAGGTGTGAAGTTGAGTGAGACTGAAAGCTCGACAACGGCAGAAGAAAGAGAAAGGACGAACGTCGTCCCCTATGCCTTAGCCATAGGCTCTATATTATGCCATGCTGTGTACCGCACCTATGTGTGCCTTGCCATGAGTCTGTCAAGGGGTACAAGAGTGGTCCAGGAGTGGATCACTGGACAGCGGTCGGAATTATCCTTAGTAACCAGAGGACTAAGGAAATGTTTTTGATTATGGAGGTGATAAAGAGTTCGTCGTAAAGAGTTACGTCGATGCAAGCTTTAACACCTATCCGGATGACTAGTAGTAGCAATCTGGATACGTATAGTGGAACAACCATTTGGAAATAGTACCAAGTGGAGTGTGGTAGCAGTATTTACGGTTTGACATAGAGATATGCAAAGTACACACGGATCTGAATATCGCAGACCCGTTGACTATAAGACCTCTCTCACATGCAAAGCATGATCGAGCCCCAGAACTCATTGGGTGTTAGATTCATAACAATGTGAATCACATGGTGATGTGAACTAGATTATTGACTCTAGTGCACGTGGGAGACTGTTGGAAATATGCCCTAGAGGCAATAATAAATTAGTTATTATCATATTTCCTTGTTCATGATAATCGTTTATTATCCATGCTATAATTGTATTGATCGGAGACTTAAATGCATGTGTGGATACATAGACAAAACCATGTCCCTAGTATGCCTCTAATGGACTAGCTTGTTGATCAAAGGATGGTTAAGGTTTCCTAGCCATGGACATGAGATGTCATTTTATAACGGGATCACATCACTAGGAGAATGATGTGATGGATAAGACCCAAACTACAAACATAGCATATGATCGTGTCAGTTTATTGCTACTGTTTTCTGCATGTCAAGTATATGTTCCTATGACCATGAGATCATGCAACTCACGGATATCGGAGGAGTACCTTGTGTGTATCAAACGTCGCAACGTAACTGGGTGACTATAAAGGTGCTCTACAGGTATCTCCGATGGTGTCTGTTGAGTTGGCATGGATCGAGACTGGGATTTGTTACTCCGTGTAACGGAGAGGTATCTCGGGGCCCACTCGGTAATGCAACATCACAATAAGCCTTCCAAGCGATGTGACTAATTGTTAGTTGCGGGATCTTGTATTACGGAACGAGTAAAGAGACTTGCCGGTAACGAGGTTGAACTAGGTATGAAGATACCGACGATCGAATCTCGGGCAAGTAACATACCGAAGAACAAAGGGAACTTTATACGGGATTAACTGAATCCTTGACATAGAGGTTCGACCGATAAAGATCTTCGTAGAATATGTAGGAACCAATGTGGACGTCCAGGTCCCGCCATTGGTTATTGACCGTAGAGGTGTCTCGGTCATGTCTACATAGTTCTCGAACCCGTAGGGTCTGCACACTTAAGGTTCGGTGACGTTTCGGTAGTGTAGAGTTATGTATGGTGGTGACCGAAGGTTGTTTGGAGTCCCGGATGAGATCCCGGACGTCACGAGGAGCTCCGGAATGGTCCGGAGGTAAAGATTCATATATAGGAAGTCCCAGTTTGGTTTCCGGAAAAGTTTCGGGCTCATCGGTAGTGTACCGGGAGTATCGGTATTGTACCGGGAGTGCCGGTAGTGTACCGGAGGACCTCCGGGAGGGGTATTTAGACCCCAAGAGGTCCATGGGATGTGGGAGAATAATAACCAGCCCTTAGTGGGCTGGGAAAACAGCCACAAAGGCCCATGGCGCAGGAGAGAAAGTCCTAAAGCAAAAAGTGGAAAATCAGCCAATAGGAGGCAATCCTACTCCAACTAGGATTGGAGGTGAAGTAGGATTGCTCCCACCTCCTATTTCGGCCGACCCAAAGGCCTTGTCTGCCTCTCCTCTCCTCTCCTCCTATATATACTAGTGGATTGGGTGGTTTTTGGACAGAATTTCCGGCCACGTGCTACCCGTTTCACCGGTGCACAGTTTCTCCTCTAGATCGGTTTTCCGCAGCGCTTAGGCGAAGCCCTGCCGGAATCACTCCACCACCATCACCGGAGCGCCGTCACGCTGCCGGTGAACTCTCTCTCCTCTCCACCTCCTCTCGCTGGATTGAGACGGTGGAGATTGTCATCAAGCTGCACGTGTGCTGAACGCGGAGGTGTCGTCCGTTCGGCGCTAGATCGGAAGGACCGTGATCAAGATCGTGAGACGGATCGTGATGAGATCGCGGGACGGATCGTGATGAGTTCACGGGACGGATCGTGATTGGATCGCGGGACGGATCGTGATGAGATAGCGGGACGCTCGGCGATTTGGATCGCGAAGATGTTCGACTACACCAACCGCGTTTCTTAACGCTTCCCGCTTAGCGATCTACAAGGGTATGTAGATCCACTCTCCCTCTCGTAGATGCTCATCACCATGGATAGGTGTGCGTGTGCGTAGGAAAATTTTTGTTTCCCAGGCGACGTTCCCCAACACATATGACTACACACTCACACACACTCTCACTCACAAATATGCAAACAGCCCACACACACATATGTGCAACACACACATGCACTACACACCACACTCATATGTATACTCATACACACACTCATATACATACACATGCATAAATACATACCACATACACACACATATATGTGCATCTATGCATACTCACATTCATACAATAGAAAAATAAAACATACATACATGCACAAGTTGCACCTACACACATACACATATATATAGTAAAGGGAAAAACAAAATTAAACAAAACAAAACAAAACAAAAAAGGGGGAGGGTTCGGCTCGAACCCACGACCTCAGGTCATTTTCCCGAGCCGGTTGCCACTCTGCCATCGACACGGCACTTAACAGAGGAGGGGCACATGCTCACTAATACACACATACACGCGCCTAACCTGACGACACTGACGGAATCGACACCTACGGCGACAGATCACGACAGCGCGCAATTCCGGCGAGCACACGGCCTCACCGACGAGGGGAAATGGAGTAGGGGAAGCTGCACATACGGGGGCCGCATCCCTACCTCTAATGCCGACGAGAAGGCACGGCAACATCACCTACAACTACGGCGGAGCCACTGCGAACACAAGCACGGGCTCGTCGGGCACGACGAGCTCGCGCACGCCTCGAGAAAGAGGGGCATGGCGGAGGATCGGCTGCTCACCATGGGGTTGCCAACGGAGAAGACGACGACGGAGGGAGGGGTCAGAGACGCGCGCCGGAGTTGAAGCAGGGGAAGAAGACGAGCAGAATGTCGCTGATGAAGACGACGAAGGGGCCGTCTCTGCGGAGCCTCTCCGGAGCACCTAGCGGCGGGAATTGAACGCGAGGAGGATCCCCGAGCTCCTAGATGTCATGGTCGTCGACGAGGTCGACGGAGACGACGAGCGGACAACGGCGAACTTCTCTGAACTCTCTGAACTCTCTCTGAAACTTACCTGATAGAGGGGAAGAAGAGAGAAGGGAGAGGAATGGAGAGGGAGAGGGGAGCTACGGCGGCTGGAGGGGGAAGAGGAACCCTAGCAGAGGGGGCACGCACACCGAGGGGGTTTAAATACCCTCGGGGATGACGGCGACGGAGGGCGAAAGGAGACGGCGGAGGCTCTACTCTCTGTGCTCTCTAACGGAGACGATGGACGGGAGCAAGTGGTCGTTCCCTCGAGTGGGCTAGGCCATAGGGGAAACAAGGCCCACTGGCACACACACTCACCAAACCAATAAAACAAAGGAGCTTATATATTTTAAAGAAAAAACTACACTCAAGAAAACCTCCGAGATGAAAATAAAAGGACTTGCAAATCAAAAAATATTTCTTACATTGTAAATAAACTGCACTATTTACTAAAAATATCAAGATGATTTTTAGGACAAGTAATTTAAATACCTTTTAAAATAGACAGCCCCCTGTTATTTAAAAACTCCAAAACATAAAAGCTCAAACAACAAAATACCAACACTCACACGCTCAAAATATTTTAGGCTAACACTTGAGCATCTTTAAACAATTTTTAAAGCAAGTTAAATCTGTTGATAAAATAACATGGGAAATAAAAGGGCATTGGGTTGGGTTTTGTTGAAAAGAAAAAGAGAGGGGGAGAGAAGGAGGTGCACCAAACATAAACCAACCACATCACACAACACAAGGCCACACACACAAATAAGGTCACTACAAAAGCAAAGACATGGCATGATGCATGAATGCAAGAACAAGACATGGCATGACAAGGTGCAAAATCATTTCATTAAGCTCATGGCAACAAGGTTCATACAAGACACATGCCATAAAAGGTAGGGACAACACTTGGGCTATCACAAACCCACTCCCATTCTTCTTATGGCTTGGGGAGGAATTTCATCACCTACATCACAAAGACAAATGGCTCCACTTGGGAGCCATTATTTTCCTCAAACTCTATGTTACTCGTCTCCTCAATGAGTCCCGTGGACTTGTTGAGGACACGGTAAGCATGAGAGTTTGCAGCATAACCAACAAATATGCCCTCATGAGATCTAGATTCAAATTTTGACAAACGAACACCTTTCTTGAGAATGAAACACTTACAACCGAACACCCGGAAGTACTTGAGGTTGGGCTTGTTCCCGGTAAGAATCTCATACAAAGTATTGTTCAAGGCTTTACGGAGATAGAGCCAATTTTATGCATGATACGCGATGTTGATGGCTTCGGCCCAAAAGTTGTAAGGTGATTTAAACTCTGCCATCTTGGTTCTTGCCGAATCCATCAACGTCCGGTTCTTTCTCTCTGCAACACCATTTTGTTGAGGGGTGTAAGGAGTGGAGTATTGGTGTTTGATCCCCTCATAGTTGAGAAACTCATCTAGGGTGTAGTTCTTGAACTCAGTGCCGTTGTCACTTATAATCATTAGGATCTTTGCTTCATGTTGACATTGGACTTCATTTGCAAAGTTGATGACGGTCTGTTGGGTCTCACTCTTCTTCTTGAAGAAATATACCCATGTGTATCTTGAGTAATCATCCACAATCACCAAGCAATACTTTCTCCCTCCAAGACTATCAAAAGATGGAGGACCGAAGAGGTCCATGTGAAGGAGCTCCAGGGTCCTTTTTGAGTATATCGTAGTGGTAGGACGATGAGCCTTTTCATGTAGCTTTCCTTCAATACAAGCACTGCAAGCACGATCTCTAGGAAAACTCACATTTGTTAGTCCAAGAATGTTATCCCTTTGAGGAGACTTTACAAAGATCTCATATTGACATGGGCTAGTCGACGATGCCAAAGCCAGCCCACATCAACTTTACCCATTAGGCATGTCGCGGTCTTAGTGGGTCGCTCCGAGAAGTTAACCACATAGAGACCATTTTCGACATGCCCAACAAAGGCTACTTTAAGAGTCTTGCTCCACAAAAGGGTCACAGTGTCAATGCCAAATAAAGTACAAAAACCCGTAAGTGCAAGTTGACGAACGGAAAGTAAATTGTATGCAAGGGTCTCGACAAGCATGACATTTTCAATGGTTAAGGTTGGAGAGATAACCACCTTGCCAAGACACAATACATTTGAGATTGTGTCATCGCCAAAGGAGACTTGAATGGCCACTACCAAGTCCTTGCTTCCATTCATATGATTTGTTGCTCCACTACCGAGAAACCACTAGACTCCTCCGGAAGCAAACTCCTACAATAGATCAATGCTTGATTTTAGGTACCCATTCTTTAGTGGGTCCTTTCATGTTAGTGAAAAGGGTCTTAGGAACCCAAATAGCCCCCTCAATGTACTCATAAGATGACCCAACATATTTGGCATAAACATGCCCATCGCTAGCACGACACAAGATATAAGAGGGGTTAAAGTCCCCGGTCATGTTGGAGGGAGTGGTGTTGACCTTCTTGTCACTACCACCCACACCCTTGTCCTTCTTCTTATCATGAGTAGCCCCCCTGCTTTGACAAAAGTTTCCATGAGCGGGGGAGCTTGCTTTGCCTTCACCTTCTTCTTTTTGGACTTGGGTGCAAACCCAACTCCTTCCTTTGCAACCACTTCCTTTTAATTGCTCAAAAGAACATTGAGAGTCTTCTCACCTTGGATACATGTCACAAGGCCTTTCTCAAGCTGCTCTTTCAGCTTAGCATTTTCCTCCACAAGATGTGCATGCTCACAACACGGGTTAGTAGCAGAGGCATTATCAATTAAAACAAAAGGAGGACATGTGGCAATTTCCTTAGTGAGTTTTACTTGAAGTTGATCATGCGACTCCTTAACAGAAGAATGAACACTCTTCAATGCCTTGTGAGCATTGTCAAGTGAGTCAAGCTCATCCTTGAGTCGATCATGGCCAACCCCAAGTGCAACCTTTTCAGATTTGAGCACAAACTTAAGAACGGTAGCATGATCATAATCTTTACGTAATTTGGCAAGGTCATCATTTTGTGACTCCTCAAGAGTCATACGAAGACCTCGCTATTCTTCAAGAGCAATAGAGAGATATACTATCTCGTCGGCATAATAATGACTATGGCCTCTCAACTCCTCAAGGTATTCTTCTTGAGACTCAATGGTGTCATTGGCCTCACCAAGTTGTTCCAAGAGATCAACGAAGTGCTTCTTGGATTCTCCCTTGAGTTTGCACAAGAACTTGTCAAACTCATTCTCACTCTCTTTTGCCTCCTCATGTTCATCCACACAATCTAACAAAGACGGAGTGGAAGAAATAGAAGTTTTAATGTTTGAGGTTTTGGCGTTGGAGGTTACCTTGGTGATACCTTTTGCCATGAGGCACCTAGCAATGTGGTTCTCGTTGGGGGCGTCGAAGAGTTACACCTTTGTTGGGGTAGAGGATGCAATTGCCACAGATGCCATTGCCATTCCTTCACCACTTGTGTATTCGTCATCAACATCATCATCTGAGACATACTTTTGTTGAGCCACCAAAAATTTGTGAGGAGTATTCTTGGTGAAGTTGGTCTTGTTGGGGAAATACTTGGAATTATCTCTGCGGATGAGCTTGCCACCATTGTCTTCCCTCTTCTCATATGGACAATCCACCACAAAGTGACTCACATTATCACAGTTGTAGAAGGTCCTCACACGTTGCTTGCCCTTTGACCCTCTTGATTTGTTCTTCGAGAAGTTAGGCCTTGTGTTTCTCTTGTTGCCCCCAAATTTCCTGGATGCTAGCCATATGCTCATGGTAAGCATATTTGGTGTCCTCGGGGCAACCCTCTTGTTCTTCTTCTTATTCTTATTCTTCCTCTTGACTAACCTTGGCCTCCAAATCAAGGTTGGGAGATGATTTCTTTGACCATTGCATGCGAGCAAGAGCATTGTATGTGATCGTGTTCAAGATGTTCATTGCAATAAATTCATCCAACACATCCCTAGTGGACAAGGTGTGAAAGTCTGGTCTTTGGCGGATGATGGTGTACATGGACTTGTTGAAGGGCATGATGGCCTTCAGAAACTTACGCTTGACCCACGTGTCATCCACATCCTTTCTGCCATGATATCGGAGGGCAACGGCAAGAGTAGTCACCCTCCTATAGTTGAATGATTGAGCTTCCCTTGTACATGGTGACAATATGTTCCCAACACTCTTTAGAAACAGTCAAGGGACGTAGGTGACCTAGGTCTTCGATAGGAACTATAGCTTGGAGTATGAACAAGGCAGAGGAATTTAGCTGTTTATCTGCCTCTTCTCTTGGAGTGAGGTTGCGTGGATCACGAGGATAATATCCTTCTTGAATGACTCACATGAGTTGAATGGAGCTGAGACTTGATACGAAAAATCCAATTAGCAAAATCATTCTTAACAAGTTTAGGAGGAGGACCGAAATTAACCATATAAGGTGGGTGCACCAGTCCTCCATAGACCAAGCGAGGGGGAACCGAGGCAAAGGTCCCCGACCCATTAATTCCTTGAGAACGAGTATCCTTCTCAGCACTAGCCCCCTCCTTACCGGAGTTGACATCCGATGTCGAGTTAGTGGGATTAGCCACTTGCACCTCATCGGTGGAAAGTTTAAGAGTATCAAGGAATTCTTTAAACATGGATTTGACCTCGGTTGTCATGGAGGATTTAAGTGAGGACATGGCATCATTCAAATCCTCGCGAAAGACCGTGTTCTCCCCATGGCCTCGAGAAGTTCTCCCGATGACTCCCCGTCGTCAACCATACTCTTCGGGTGGTGAAACCCTTAATAAAGAGACGTTGCTCTGATACCAATTGAAAGGATCGATATGGTTGACTAGAGGGGGCGTGAATAGGTAACTAATACTTTTTAATATTTCTTTAACAAGTAAGGCTTAGCAACATAATTGTTGTCTAGATATGCAACTAGGTGAGCAACCTATATGATGCTAACTATAATAACAATACAAGCTAGGAGATAAACAATACAAATAGCTTGCACAAAGTAAAGCTAAGAAGTAACCACACGTGGAACCAACGGAGACGAGGATGTGTTACCGGAGTTCCTTCCCGGTAAAGGGAAGTACGTCTCCGTTAGAGCGGTGTGAAGGCACAATGCTCCCCAAGAAAACACTTGGGCCCCCGTATTCTCCTCACACCCTCACACAATGCGAGATGTCGTGATTCCACTAGTGGTGCCCTTAAAGGCGCCAACCGTACCTTTACAAACAAGGTTGGGGCTCTCTCCACAACTTAACAAGAGGATACCAATGAAACCACGAAGCTTCACCTCAATGGAATATGGCTTCGAGGTGACCTCTTCCGTCTAGGGTGCTCAAACACCCATGAGTAACAAAATCCACACAAGAAAGTATGGGGAATCAATTTTCCTTTGGTGAAAGTGTAGATCTAGATCTCCTCCTTCAATCCCTAGCAAGACAACAAGTTTGGGTGGCTAGAGAGAGAGAACGGGCAAGAAAGCTCAATGGGCATCAATGGTGGAGAGAGAGGTGAGAGATCAGATAGAGGTGGAAGAACCACCTCTGTATATAGGTCCCCCGCTTTCCAACCGCTATAGCCAAAAATAAGTGGCAATGGTACAACCAAAGTTGCAGGCGGTACAACCGGTACAATCACGCTACTACGGCCCAACCACCGGACCACAACAGAAAGGTGACCAGGATGCAGCAACCCGACCAGAGCCCTGGACAACGCAAAGTTCCAAGTGGTACAACTGCTCGGAACCCCGGTAGTACCGGGCTATATAAAATAGCGGTACAGCCAGTCCAGGTCCGCCCAACAACCGGAGCTCAACAAGACTGAGTCCGTCTGTAGCCCGGTGTGGGCCGGTTCAACCGCCCATAGATGCCACCTTGGGTCACCAAGCAGTGGGCGGTACAACCGCCTGGAGGCAGTGGTACAACCGCTAGAGACTTCTCAGTGGCAGCACTTCTAGGGTATCACCCCTAATGTAGTGGTCAAACCGGATGTCCGAAGTGAGCGTTGCATTAGGTCGGGACAGCGATAGAACCGGCGAGCATGGAAGGAAAGAGGGGTCTCTCCTTCTTTGATGTGGATGAATGAGTTGGGTGTAAAAGGATATGCGAGAGAACTATTTCACCCAAGACCTTCCAATGTGGATTCCCTCTTAATAGTACGAGATCCCATGACCAAAGAGAATAAACACGTAGAGAACAACATCTTTGATCTTTTCCGTTTGGAGGGACTACCTGACTGTCTTGTGTCCCACACACAATACCTATATAACTTGACACACGGTTAGATCATAGTGAGTTGTGATCATCGCCAAAACACTAGGGTAAAAGAATGCCCTTACAACACTAATTCCCCAACATTATATTTTTGGTCTTCTCGCGACATGCTCTCAAATACATATGAATCATTATTATCACATGATGATAACTCCATGACAAAAGCAATGTGAGAGTAAACTTATAGTTGTAACCATCAAGTATAAAACAAAGAGAAAATTAATATTAACGAAATTCAATCCTATTGGCTACAAATCAATCAATTGCTAACTTTACTTTCACGCTTCCTGCAGAAAAAGCTTGAATTCCACACTGTCCTCGATGATTCATAATTCATTATAAAATTATAATATAAATATGGCCAAGCATAATTTATACCAACGTATATTTAGGTTACTTAGCATTTGCAGTCACACCATCTATTTAATGGATCCTCTCTCCCATCAGATAGAACACGGAATTTATTAGTTCTTCTAATTCCCTTTTTTCCTGCTCATAAGAGCGGAATATGTTACATAGCGGATTTCATGGGTACTTTCTCACAACCGGCCATGCAACCATAGACAAGTAATTTATTTACTCGTTCTTTTAATTTATTCCTTTCTCTCCTACCGAATTCATTTCCTTCTCTTAATCACTTATCTTTCTGCTCATATTTGTGAGCAGACTGGACCAACTTCTTGAGGCGGCTTCTAAATTTCAATTCATACACACAAGCGAGTTGGAATAATTCAATAACCGAGCGAACGACCTGTAGTTAAAAACATATATTTATTTCTTGAGACAAGGTGTGAAAAACAGATAAAAACCTGGTAAAAATGACGAGCTTAAATTACTTTTGATTGAGAGGCCCATCTAATTAGGCACATAACGGGTCGCGGGCTCATACATCGAATTAAGAACCAAGAAGGAAGGCCACACGTGCGTCACTGATCAATCTTCAATGCATACGCTTGAGGAGACCGAAACGATCCCAGGTTATTTCGTGCAAACTTGACGCTCCTCCTACATCGCTCCTATTATTTCCTTTGTTAATTGCATGCCAGTATGCCACCGCTGGGTAATTCCTTTGTGTCTTCTCTTTTTTTAGGAAACTCTCCTTCCTTATCTGATCACACCCTACTATTCCTTTTTTTCAAAACGCTCATTCATCATTTGTGCCCAGTGATCACGTGGGCCTCTGTAAACTCTCCTTACATTTCCTTAGGGTCATTATTATTCTCTCCTTCCTTCTTTTGTGGAACTCGTCTTCCTTATTTATGCCCTCTTATCACGCCACATATCCCATGAAATAAAGAGATGTATATGAGCCCACCTTTGTTTCCTACTTCTCAAGGCTGCTTATTGATTTTGAATCACAAACATATATAAATTAGTCAAACACAGTCTAAAGCAGCAAAGTGGTACTATTTAATAAGAGAATAATCGTTGTATTTCACGTAGTTATGTCTTAGCTCCATTGGTCGCGACCTGAAATGTTGAGAGTCTGGTTTCCCTGAAGGCTATTATTTTTGTGTGGGCCGCCTCTACTTAATATTTTTAAAGCCCAACAGTCCAGCTATGTGAGCCGATCACAATGTACCGAGTGAGGAAAATTGATGAGCCCAACAGTCCAACTATGTGGGTCGATAACAACGTACCGACCGAGGAAAATTGACGCTGTATCAATTAGTACCACCTCACATATCTAAAAAATCATCTATGGTACTAGATTTTTTTCTAAACGAGACAAAACCAAAAATATCACCTTGCTTTATTAGTAGGTATATATAAGATATTCTAACTTTTTTTGATACCAAATATATGTAAACACGTTTTATCTTCTTTGTTTACTCATTTACATCCTTGTGTAGTTCATATTAAAATATCCAATACACCTTATAATAGTGAACGGATGGAGTATCAAACATATAGTGTGAGTACCCAAAAAAGTTGGACCTGTACCCAAAATATTTAAGTTTTTATTTCATAATATTTATAAAAGGTAGGTTGTTACTTGAATTATGGTGACTGCACATATCTCCCTCACCTCAATCATAAATCTCTCTCTCTCTCCCAATAACTCTCTCTCCACACGTTGAATCATTGTCGTTCCTGCACAGCTACCTCGTCTGCCTCTGGTGTTCTCCCACACGAGCTCGCCCCTCATCTCTTTCTCCATCCTGCACCATTGTCACGCTCTTTTGGTCCCACACATGCCTAGACGACTAAAGCCACACTCCTTGGTCATTGAGTTGGTGTTGTGGTTCTCGCTGCAGCGCCGCACACTCGCTCGCTTGGCTATACTATACCTCTTCCTCCTCCATGCGTTTTCTAACTCCCTCAGATCGTCAACCAATGTCCAACATGGCTCGGGTGTTGGGCGTTTGTAACCGCATCCTCAAGCAGGAGGGTTGTATGTAATGACCAAGGATCTGGAGTTCATGGATATAACAAGGACAATTGGGGATTAGAGAGTAGAGGAGAATGAGACTTGGGAAGCAAGAAGACGCAAGAGAGAGATTAGAATAGCATTCTTTCATTCAATACCCTGAGCAACATTACACTATTGGTTATATACTCTAGCTAGGCCAAAACCCATTCTACTCACTCACGTGGCCCAAGAAGTCTCTTGCTTCGCTGTCTGAGGTGTGGGTTCTCCTTGATGATGTTCCCTCTGGGCTCCGCAATCCTCGCTTCTTGATGACCTTTGGGGATCTGATTGGTAAACCTGCTGAAGTTGACGCTTCATCTTTGGAGCTCCCCGGTCCTGTCCGCATGAAGATCTGGTGTCTGGATCCTTCCCATGTTCATGGCGCAATTGATATATTCATTGTCAATGATGCTTATAGGATTCATGTCAGCGCTGAGGGTTTGGCTGCTCAGCAGGCACCCCCGCCTCTCCCTCCCACAACTCCTCCAGGCCTGATCCTTCTGATGGTGGGGGCAACAATAGTGCGGGCAGCAACGCCAACCCTTTCACCACTTAGGAATGGGAAGCCATGGGTTCTGAGTCTCATGCCTGTTTGACTTTGGGGCGCTAGCTGCTGGTGGGGCTATGCGGCCAAGGATGGTGGTGGCAAGACGGCGCATGCCGAACCTGTGGATCTTGGTGGGTGTACTCTTTTTTCGAGTGCTTGCTCCAACAAGCCTGCCGCCCTGCGTCCCCTTCGGTGTCTAGCATTGTGGATGTGTCGCCGACTCCATCCATGCACCCTTCCAGTCCTAGCAGCAAGCTTAAGAAGAAGAAGCCATCTGTTAGGAAGTACTCTATGGCGCATCTGGAGCTATGTAGTCGGTGGCGGGCTTGTGAAGGCGCCCGGAGGCGGACCTTGGTGCTGTTGCTGCTGATCCGTCGCGTGGGGATGCATCCTCCTCGGCTGTCGGTGTCAAATCCAGCATATCTCGTAGTAAGGGTCCTAAGCTAGGCATCTTGGAGCGATGGTAACATGAACACGAGATTTTACCCACGTTCGGGATATGTTGAAGAGATAATACCCTACGTCCTGCTTTTGATTGTATTGATATGGGGGATAGTACAGAGTACATATATCTACCACGAGATTATGAGATGTAATATAATGATCTATTGACTAGCATGACCTCGGTTTATATATGCATCATAGGCCTAGGGTTTAGAGGATTCCCTGTCTTGTGCGCCAAGTCTTGTGGAATCCTCCTTGTATTCGACATGGGCTGCCCGAAGTGGCCCATTAGTGAATCATTACGGGGGTCCTCGGCCCGACCCACTGGTCGGGAGACGACGTGGCGAGTACCCCTAGTCCAGGACACCGTCAGTAGCCCCCTGAACCGGTCTTCAAGTTGGGGACGCTCCTCGGTTCTTTCGAATAATTCTTCGTCTTCGATCGTCGGTCTTGAAAACTGGTTCAACAAATCTTCCCATGTCCGATCTTGAGGATCTCCAAGCTAAATTCGAAGAGTTTACATGTCTAGGATCCGAGGAGCCCCTTTAAGTTATCGGCCTTTATCAATGCCTTGTAATTTTTTACGCCACACCCGGGGTTTGAAGTGTTTCCCGTGTGGCGGCGGCCTCTTGTGTCCAAGCTCCAACGCCGAACTACATCCAAGGCGTCTTTCCACAGCCGAGCTCCAACATTATTCGGCAATCAAGGTGTCCTCTTGCGTTCGAGCTCCAATGTCGGACTGCATCCGAGGTGTATTTTTAGGCGAGCTCCAACGCTGGTCGGCATCCGAGGTGTCATAGACCACCTCGGTCATGAAAAGTTTGGAGGAGTTCAACCGAACATAATGCCGGAAAATCCCTATATGGAGACAACCACTCGCGTCCGAGCTTGATGTCGGACTGCATCCGAGGTGTCTTTTTGTAGCCGAAGTCTAATGTTGTTCGACATCCGAAGTTTCATAGATTACCTTGGTCTTGGAAAGTTTGGAGGACTTCATCCGAGCTAAAATGACGGAATAGTCTTTTATGGAGACAACCATTCACATCCGAGCTTTATGTCGGACTGCTTTTGAGGCATCTCCGATCTTGAGCCTTATGACAGACTGCTTTCGAGCTCCAACGCCGGACTGCATCCAAACTCCAATGATGATGAGCGTCTGAGGTATCATAAACTACCTTGGACCTTAAAAATTAAAGGAATTCATCGGAGCTTAATGTCGTAAATGCTCTCTATGGAGCCGGCCACTTGCGCCTGAGCTTTATGCTGGACTGCTTTCGAGGTGGTGCACCACCCCGACCATGGGCTGGTTTTTTATGAATTTTCGATTGGTTAAATTTATTCTTTGCCGAGATATATAGCCAGTAGTTCTCAAGGTGTGTGTCGGTCTAAAATCCGAGATGCACCTGAAGGATGACATAAGACCGTTCATTGCAGTATCCCCTGAGACTCGGGTCGATTCGCGAAATCTGCCTGAGGATCAACTTCTTGTTCGGCAACATACTTAGGAACACAAAAGCAGTGTGCACAGACCTCGAGACTCAGGTTGGGTACAGCTGACTAACCTGAGGATCATAATCTCCTCGAAAACTATGTTACACTTAAATTTTCTACATTGAATTGTCAATGCAGTAGCCCTCGAGACTTGGGTTGGGCAACATGGCTGACCCTAGGATCGTACCTCCTCAGGAACTAGTTCAACCATCATGTATGTTTTGACAACACCGAGGTGGAGTTCAGCAGGAAAGATGTCGAACTACAGTTTAGAAAAGACTTTCCTAGCAAGACCATCACGCCGAACACCTCAACCAAGAGAATGTCTCGCTTACTGAAAGGAAAACATAAAATAGGTGAAAGATGTTATAAGCTCAAAAGACCCAAAACTTGCGTAAAAAACTTTACATCTAGATTGAACCAACTTTTTTGGTTCCAAAACAAAATTGATCTTAAAATTGTGTTTACATCACGCTTTGACATGACATATCCGATCTCTAGACTTCAAGTGGGTCAGCCATCGGCTTCAACTTCCCTATCCCAAAGGCGAAGTTTTTCTCAGGCCAGTTTAGCCAACTAAACGCGAGCGACTTTAGAGAGAAACCAGGCTACCCGGCTATTGATCATACACTTGGGTCGAGAAAGGAGTGGTAGAAAAAGACTTTGCAACGACTAAGAAGAAAACAACTATTATAAAACGGCTCATATTAGTTTAAGAGCATCCAAGTGACTTAGGTAAAAGAATTTTTTGTATAATGATTGTATGTACCAAAGTACTTATATAATATCTATGTTCGCCCGAACTTTGAATGCATCTTAACCGACCGTCGGCTTCTCCCTCTTCGGCCAAGAGCCAAAAAGTGTTATCTACTCCGCCTACCGAGAATATCGGCGACGTTTCGGATAACCAGGCAATTAGGCCATGAGGCTGTAACAGACAAAGCGCGCCCAGGGAACTTATGCTATATTACTTATGTAACGTTAGAAGCATCTTCAAAGAAAATAGTGCCCCCAACGGTGCCTTTCTTTGGTCGCTCATGATTACTATGAGACTTGTGTAATAGATTTGTGTACACGTGAGTTCCGTCGTGTGCCGACCATAGTTGAAAACAATAAGAGCACTAGCTTTTGGCTTCACCCGTCCGAGGTACGAATTTGGAGGACCCGATTGACGGGGTTATTACCCCTAGGTAGGCCAATGCAACGTGGTCTTCCCCCTTCCGCTTCGAAGAAAAACTACACGGCCGACTGGCCATGGCCGACTGGAGGACGTCCAGCGCAAGCCAGTGCCGGCCGGTTGATCAAGGAGTCGGTTGGGCTCTTGGCCGGCTGGGTACGGCCGGCTGCCCACGGGCCGGCTCTTCCGTTGACTTTAGGACGAACCAGCCCCGTCCCGTCCCTCTGCGCACGGGAACGACGACGCGACGTGACTGGCACGATGGGTGGCCCTGTGGCTATAGTGGCCGCTTACGCACTGCAACACGTGGCTACAGTCCAACCGTCCCGACCGCTGACCTTGGTGAGCGCGACCGGGCAGGGGAACAGTGTCGGCATGCCCTCGCCACTCGATTACGTACCCTGGCGTGGCTATAGTGCCGCTAGCTGTACCAGAGACTTCGGCCGGCTCGTGCTAGACGACGCTCCCCCAGGCAGCCCGTGTCGCGGTAGGTGGGCGAGGGCCAATCGCAAAGCCGGCTAGCGGGCCCCAACGGGAGATGGGACCGCTCGTCCGGCAGGCCCCGCCTACGATGAGACGGCGCGAGAGGCGGGACCCTCTAGCCAGCCAGAGAGACTGCCAGCCGGGTCCCCCCACCTTGGTACTTAAAGCATATTCTAACAGTCGGGGGGTTGGCCTATAAACCCCCCCCAAGCCCCCCATGCAACGGGGACGGATGATCACAGGCAGACACAGACACACACGAACGATCTTCCCCACACATCCCCTTATAGCAGTGGAGGAAGAGGAGCCGGTTGCCCCTTCTTCCTCCTCTAGACACAGCTCCAGGAGCATCCTTGTACTCATACCTAACCATCCAACAAAACCAAGCAAGACTAGGGGTATTACCTCCCCCGGAGGGCCTTGAACCTGGGTACATCGTGTGTCATCACCGCTTGTGCCCAATCTCGCACCCGGAGCCCGTCGGTGTCCTCCGGCCCCAACCACCTATGATAAGCCACCCCATGGCATCTGTCGTGAGAAAATGACGACAGTTGGCACCCACCATGGGGCCGTACGCGGTGCAGGCCGGATTCATGCTCCGGGCGGGACCCGTCGCCATTCCTTGCCATCGCTGCTTGTCACGGCAAAACTATGGGGAGCTCATGGGGCTTGCCCCGGCATGCCCTGCGGGCAACTCCGTCGGCCTCACGGCCGACATCAACGCGCTCATCGAGCGCTTCGGCAGGCTCAGCCTCGCCGAGGCTCCAGCCGCTGACGAGTACCCCACGGGGGTGCTCGTCTACGTTGGTCCGCCCATGGCAGCGGGCGCACTCGCTGCAGCTCAGCCTAGTGGGTCCCACAATCACATGGGAGTGATGGCCATCACTTCCTCCACTGCATCCGGACGGGCGCGGGTCGCGGCTACTACTGCCGCCGCCCGCGTCGGCATGTTCGACCCGCTCGGTGCGGCCCTCCGGGGTTTGAGCACTCCAATCGCCCTCACGGGGAACCCCGACACCGCCGCGGCCGATTTCGAGGATGCCACCGCCCTCGCTGCCACGCGGCGCCACATGGAGGCGGCACAGCGGGAGTTTGCTTCCGCCTATGGACTCACCCCGGTTGGCACCAAGCCCAGCTGGCATGGGGCTGTGCGCGACCGCGGCCGCATGGTCGGCGAAATCCTCGACGGCAGAATGCCCGTCTACGACACCCCCGCGGCTAACCTGCGGGCTCTCAAGGTGGCCTACGAGGAATTGGCCACCTTGGAGGGCAAAGAGCATGCCACCCACAAGCGTCACATCAAGGAGCTCATCGATGCTGCTGATGCACAGTAGCATCTGCTCGCGACGGGCGGCACCGCCACTGAAGGCCCCCGGCCCGAGCATGAGGGCATGGGAATTGCCGGCCGCCAGGCGACCCAGTACTCCTGCTCCCCTCGCGTCTCCGACCGCCGGGCCGAAGCGAACAACCCTCGGCCCTCTCAGACGCCGGGGAGTGAGCAGCCGGCCGTTAGCAGTCGGCGCACCAACGAGCCGCCTCGGAGCGGCCGCCAGCACGAAGCACCGGCATTCGGCAGCTGGCGCAACCAGGGGCACACGCCGCCTCCGTGGCGCTAGTCGCGGCAGTTGGCACCACCCACCGTCCGTCCCGAACTCTCGGGTCGGCTTGGTCCACGCGTCCCCCGCAGCGAGAACAATGCCCGCAACCGCATCGACAAACTCGTGCAATCCGCCCTCCTCGAGAAGGAGGGCTCGATTGGTCCGGCCTGCTTCGGCCCCCGGATTCGCACCGAGCCGTTCCCAACCGGCTTCACGCTCCCTAGGGACACCCCGAAATACAACGGGGCCGCCAAACCCGAAGACTAGCTGATCGACTACACCACCACGGTGGGCATCGCCACGGGGAATAAGCGTGTAGCCGTTCGCAACGCCCCCTCATGCTGATCGGCTCGGCCCGCACCTGGCTCAACAGCCTGGCGGCCGACAGCATCAACACCTCACTGGCTCCTTTGAGGGATGTGAGTTTCATCACGTCCCATGGGCGGACAACGAGGCGGCGGCGCTCGCAAAGATCGGCTCCACCCGACAAGCCATCCCAGCCGGCATCTCCCTCGAACGGCTGCTCAAGTTGTCGATCAAGCCTTCCCCAGAATCGGAGTCAATATTCGTGCCGGCGGGTATCGCCGGCCCATCGATGGCCTCGGTCGCCTCTCCGAAAACTTCACCATCACCTCCCGAACCGTCGGCCGGCTAGCCGGCTCCGGTCGAGTCGGCGGCGCTCGAGGCGGCCAGCCCCAGCGGCACGGCCGTCATGATGATCACCGACCAGCCGGCCCTAGGGGCCGGTGAGCCAAACCCGGGAGCTGACCAACCAGCCTCGGGGGCTCTCGAGCCGGTCTCAGGGGCTGGCGAGCCGGTCCTGGGGACTGATCAACCAGTCCCGAGGACTCCCGAGCCGGCTGCCGTCTCGACCCCCTCGTGGGCCCAACCCATCTTAGTGTTTCTTCTGCGAGGCAAGCTGCCTCCGGACGAGGCTCTGGCTAGTCAAATCCAGCTCCGGGCCACGGCCTACGGCATCATCAACAACGAGCTCATCCACCGCGGCACCACCGGCATCTTCCAGCGATGCGTCAAGCTGGAAAAGGGTTTGGAGATCCTCCTCGATATTCACCAGGGCGAGTGCGGGCATCATGCCGCCTCCCGGACCCTGGTGGCCAAGGCTTTTCGCCACGGCTTCTTCTGGCCAATGGCCCTCGAGGCGGCCAAGAAGTTGGTCGACGAGTGCGAGGACTGCCAACGCTTCAGCACACAAAGCCACCTACTGGCAACGGCCCTCCAAAACATCCCCCTATCATGGCCTTTCTCCGTTTGGGGGCTAGACATGGTGGGCCCGTTCAAGACCACTCGAGGCGACATGAAGCACTTGCTGGTGGTCGTCGACAAATTCACCAAGTGGATCGAGGTGCAACCAATCAAGAAGCTGGACGGCCCCATGGCCGTCCAGTTCATCGACGACATCATGGTATGCTACGGCGTTCCCCACAGCATCATCACCGACAACGGCACCAACTTTGCCAAGGGCGCACTCACGCATTTCTGCTCCAAGCAAGGAATCCGGCTCGACCTAGCCTCTGTCGCTCATCCACAGTCAAACGGCCAGGTCGAGAGGGCGAATGGCCTCATCCTATCCGGCATCAAGCCCCGATCGTGACGCCACTGGTAAGGTCGGCCAGCTGCTGGATCAACGAGCTGTTGGCCGTCCTTTGGAGTCTCAGGACCACCCCGAACCGGTCAACTGGCTACACTCCCTTATTCCTTGTGTATGGGTCCAAGGCGATCATCCCCACCGACATCGAGTTCGATACGCCTCGGGTCACCCTATACACGGAGAAGGACGCTAAGGAGGCAAGAGAAGACGGTGTCGATCTACTCGAGGAAGCTCGTGAACTGGCCTTGAGCCAGATGGCGATCTACCAACAGAAGCTCCGGCACTACCAGAGCAAGCGGATCCGGCCACTCTCGTTCCGCGAGGGGGACCTGGTCCTCAGACGGATCCAGCGAACTGCAGGACAACACAAGCTGTCCTCCCCATGGGAGGGCCCGTTCATCATCAGCAAGGCGCTACACAACAACATGTACTACCTGATAGACGCCCAGAAGCCGCAAAAGCGCAAAAGGGATGCTTCCGGTGAAGAGACGGAGCGCCCATGGAACGCAGCACTCCTGCGCCCGTTTTACTGCTGAGGAAAATCAATGTATGTATGTACCCCCATCCTTTTGGGCTTATGAATGCAATGGGCGCCCCAAGCCGGCTCTTGGGGCGTGCCCCGTTTCGTTTCTTTCAAAAGTGTTCCTCACTCATCGGCTCCCCGGCCCGGGGGCTAGCCGGCTGGGCCTAGAAGCGCCTCTCTGGAAAATGGCTAAGTAATGTGAGCCGGACGAACTTCCCCACCCTTACCAGCTCAAAACCGGCCCCCGGCTGTCCGGATGATGGGGCCCAAGGGCGGCAAGGTTTAGCTCACACGAAAGGTCGAAACAAAGGGAGACCCCTTCGGGGCCCAGCCGGACCATCGCCGCGTCTCTACCACTCTACTTATCCCAAAAAACCTCGTGATTCCTAAGTTTTGAACCGGATCCCTTAAGGCGAACGCCCCGACCCAGCTACAGACCGGTTCCCGGCTGTCAGGCTGGCGGGGCCAAAACTAAGGGAGAAAAGGAATAGAAATGGAAAGAGTCAAGGCGGGCAAAAAAGGATAAGGACGAGGCGGCATGAGTCACAAGGCAAACACGACAGAATATTCATGGTATAAATACTAAGGAAAAAGTGGCCCACGACCAGCATTCAGTTCATTACACAAACACCCCCAGTGGGTGGATTCAAGTTATACATGCAGGGAGAAAAAAGAGAAAGATAAAAAAGACACCTGGGGGCTCAGGCCACCGGTGCGTCGCCAACCGGCGTGCCCTCAGCCGGCGCGTCGGGGGACGGCTCAGTCCTCGCCTCGAAGGTGGTCGTGGCCTTCGGGTCGGCCTCCTTGGCCTTCGAGGCGGGCTCCTCGGTCTCGACCGTCTCGCCTCTCGAGTCGGTGCTATCGTCGGCGACTTTGTCATTCGCCGGGCCCTAAGGGATGCCGAAGGAGTCCTTGGGCATCGGCTCGCCATCCTCACCAAGGGCCAGCAGGAATTCATCCGCGTCAACATATGACACGAGCTCGTTGGCCCGCCGGACAAGGGCCGGCCCGCGGGCCTCCTGCTCTGCGGCCGGCACATGCCGCATGGTCGCCAGTCGGCCCAGGTCCACGCCACGGTACCAAGACGTGACGAACCGGAGCGCCATCTGTGCCCCGGCTCGGACAACCGACGCCTTCCAGGCCTCGAGGCGGGGGACGGCATGCTCCAGCCACTGAGCCATGCGGTGCGTCGGAGCTCCCCCGTGGCCCGGCCACAGCACGACGATGACCTCCTTGCCGGATGTCTTGAGCCGCTCCACGCTCCGCTCGAGATGAGTCAACCGCATCTCGACGGCGAGCCCAATCTCGTCCATTTCCCACGCGGCATGCTCCTCGATGGAGCGATCGCACTCCCGAAGGTATTCCCGGTGCTCCTCAACGGCGCGCGCAGCGCGGCGATGAGTTTCCGGGAAACGCCCTGGAAGGAAGAAGAAGAGAAGGAAAGGAAAAGCAAGATGAAACATGAGAAATGGCAAAGGAAAGAGCAACTGGCTGGGGAAGGAAAAAGATTGGCACCTACCTTCGATCACATCATCCACCCCAATGGCGAAGAGGAGCGCCGCCTTGCGCTCCGACTCCCGGGCCGCCTCCGAGGTGGCGAGGGAACCTTGACCTCCTCGAGCATCCTCTTCAGGCGGGTCACCTCGCCTTGAAGGGCGGCGGTCCTCAGGGCGGTGTCAGCCGCCTCCTTGACAGCCGCCTCCCGGGCCGCCACCTCCTTTGCCGCCTCGTCCTTGAGCCGGTCTCGGGCCACCTCCCTGTCAACCAGCAGCGCGGCCAGTCGGTCCATCTCCTGCGTGGTCGCCTGGACGTCTCGCGTCAGCCGGTGTCGTTCAGCGACATGCCCGGTCTTCTACCCCCAAAGGGTGGCCAGCTCACCTGCAAGACACAACCAACGTTAGCTGACTCTCGGGGGCTATACGCCTCTCCTACAAAGTGCAACCCACCTTGCACGCGCGCCAGCTCCTCCTCCAGGCGGTAGAAGCCGTATTAGCCACGGTCGTGCATGGCGACCGCTTCCATGAATAGCTTCGGCCGTATGGAGGTTCCCTCCTGTCGCAAAAAAGGCATAGGTCAAGACATGCTCAAATAAGATCCGGCCTGGCTACCCGTCAGCCGGTCAGCTGGCCCGCATCTCGGGGGCTACACCCAGTGGGTGCGCTCGCACGCCCCCACTGAAAAGTCTAAGACAATGTGCCGGCTTACCTCCGCATGTTGTAGGGCGGCATCGGTCCGAGACGCTCCCCAAGTCCCCAAAAGAGGGGACTGGGCCGCCCGCCTGGGGAGCCGGCAGGACCGGCGTGCTCGCCAGCGCCTCCCAGTCCTGGAGCACATCCTACATCGATCTTAGGGGCCTCCTGGCCCGACCGCCACTGCCGCCCGGGCTCCCCATAGAGCCAGCCGCCAGGGGTGAATTAACAAGGGCAAGGGTGCGGGAGTTGCTCCTTGCCGGCCCCCACCCATCGCCCTTGCCTCCTCCTCCTCTGGCCGCTCTAGTGCGTCGGTCGCGACGGAGGTCTCCTCCGCCTCCATGGCCGCCGTCTCCGGTGCCGCCTCTGGGGTCGCCGGGACCTCCGGCACCTCGACCTGGGCCGGCTCGGCCGCAGGCGGGGTCGCCTCCGGCACCTCAGGTTGGGTCGTCTCGTGAGCCGGCTCCATCCTCGCCGCCCTTGCCTGGGCCGTCTCTTGCGCGGGCGGAGGCACTGGCGGGTCCATGGCCGCCCCCTGTGGCTCGCTTGACAGCAGCCTCGACATGCGTGTTGTCTCCGCTGCCGAGTCGGATGCCCGTGGGGGGTCTGCCGACCCCCTCTGCCTCCGGCTGCTCAAGGTCCCGGAGTGAGCCGCCCCTTCCCGCGTACCGGACCTGGAGGCTCGCAGCTCCGCGAGCCTCCTCTTTTCCTCCCGTTGGGTGTCCGCATGCTCGCCAGCCAGCTGGCTGGCAGCATCCGTCATCTCCCCCACCGGCTCCTCCTCATGGAGCTCGATGGGGTCACTGCAGCATCCAAGAACCAGTCGTTAACCGGCTTGCAAGGCGGAAGCAAAACTTACGCAAAAACAAAGAACTTATGTGATAACGAGGGGCAAGGCCTGCTTGGCGCGTGGCGGCGGCTTCTGCGTGGCCACCTTCACCCGCTTCGGACCGGGCGGCAGGACCGCTGGCCCCTCCTATGCTGGCCTCTTCCCCGGCTGGCTGCTTCGGCTGTCGGGCCTCGAGCCGGTCGCTCCTCGCTCCTCCGGTCCTAGCGCGCTGCGGGAGGAGGCCCGTCTAGAATCATCAAATCGTCATCATCGTCGTCGTCATCCATCCAGTCCCTGATGGAGGGGGCAAGAGGGAACTCACCTGCTCCGCTGGGTTCCTCGGCTACGCCGGACCCTCCGACTCCACCAGGAGTGCCGTCTCGCGGATCCGCCGACTCGTCGACTCCTCCCGAGGAGTCCACTCCTTCCTTCGGGGTGCCTCCCGTCTGGTAGTCTTCAGAGTCGGAGTCCTCACATTCCGCCTCCAAGATTCGTGGGTGTGGGCCGTCTGGCGTGTTCTGTCGCACCAGCAGCTGCGGTCAACACTTCAATGTAAGTTCTCCAGCCGGCTGCCGGCTGGGGAATGCCAAACAAGAAAGAACCGCCTCGATGAAAAAACTCACCAGGGGAGGCCGGTTGATGCGGTCATACGGCTCCATACCGAAGGACCACAAGGCGGGCTTCAGCTTGAACGTCGTGAGGGCGTTCACCCGCTTCGCCACCTGAGCCGGCGTCAGCTCGACGGTGGACAACCGGCCGGGGTCGTGCCAGCCGGACATGTCACAAATCCGGTGTGGTCTCATCTGGAGGGGCGACACCTGGCACGAGACAAAGGCCGCCACCAGGTTGGCGGTGACTAGCCCCTCGGAGCTTTTCAGTTGCGCGTGTCGGGCAAGCTTGTCCAAGGCCACACCGCGCGGGGCAAACCCCAGCCAGTTCTGCTGAGAGGACTGCCTGTCCTCAAACGGCGGCAGCCAGATGTAGTCCGTCCTTGGGTCGATGTTCTTCACATAGAAGAACGTTCGATGCCACCCCTTGACGGAGTCGATAAGGGAAAGAGGAGGAAAGCGAGCAACGCCGCGAGAGCACACCACCGTGCCCCCATAGGCATCGCTTTTTAGAGGTTTGAGGTAGAAGAGGGCATTGAAAAGGTCAATGAAAGGAAGGATACCGAGGTACCCCTCGCACAACGTTACGAAGGCGGAGAGGAACAAAATCTAATTCGAGCCAAGGTTGTGCGGCTGGAGGTCAAAGGTATTGAGGAGAAGACGGAAGAAGATACTCACCAGGAGCCCGAAGCCCCGGGAGAAGTGCCAGAGGAACACGATGTGTTCCCCTGGCTGTGGCGTCGGCGCTATCTCGTCGCCCGGCACGTGTGCGGCCACCCACTCCACCGGTGGCAGCATGCGCGCGCGGTGCAGCTCGGCGATGTCCGCCTCGACCATGAAGGAGCCAGCCCAACTACCATCGCGTCCATCAGCCATCGCGGCGGCGGTGCGGTGTGCGGGCGCGGGCACAGGCTCGGGTGCGACGGCGTGCGAGGAAGGAAGAGAGGCAACGAAGAAGGGCAGTAAGGAGGCAAGTGGGGCACGGGTACCTCTACCCCCTTCCCTTCCTCTCCTTTTATAGGGGAGGCCATGACCGGGGGACGTGGGATCGATTGTGCCCACTCCTCCCGGAAACTCCGCGCGTGTGGGTGGCCCCAGGCCGTAACGGCCACTCCGGGGCGCAGAGGATCCTGTCCTGCGCCCCGAGGCCGACTAAGGCTACGCCTGGTTCCTACCGGCTAGGCCTGGGCGACGTCCCATCTCCCCGCGTGCGTGGGACCTGCTGCATCATTACTCGACGTGTGGCGTGCCGTGTGCCGGCGCGGGTCCCGGGGCGGCGCGTCGGTACCCGAGGCGTCGGATCCAACGGCCGACCCGGATGCCCGTTCGCCTTTGAGCCAGAGGTGGGTGGCACTGAGGGGAAGTCGTTAGCTCCCCACCGTCTTCCAGACACGGGCCCCCGCCAGCTTCGGGGGCTACTGACGGGGTTATTACCCCTAGGTAGGCCAAAGCAACGGGGTCTTCCACCTTTCGCTTTGAAGAAAAACTACGCGGCCGGCTGGCCGTGGCCGGCTGGAAGACATCCAGCGCAAGCCAGTGCCAGCCGGCTGGTCAAGGAGCCGGTTGGGCCCTCGGCCGGCTGGGTGCACTCGGCTGCCCACGGGCCGGCTCTTCCGTTGACTTTGGGACGGAATGCCCTGTCTCGTCCCTCTGCACGCGGGTACGATGACGTGACGTGACCGGCATGACGAGCGGCCCTGTGGCTATAGTGCCCGCTTACGCACTGCAGCGCGTGGCTACAGTCCAACCATCCCGACCGTTGACCTTGGTGAGCGCGACCGGGCGGGGGAACAGTGCCGGCATGCCCTCGCACTCGATTACCTGCCCTGGCATGGCTACAGTGCCGCCGGCCGTACCGGAGACTTCGGCCGGCTAGTGCTAGACGACGCTCCCTCGGACGGCCCGTGTTGCGGTAGGTGGGTGAGGGCCAATCGCAGAGCCGGCTGGCAAGCCCCAACGGGAGATGGGACCGCTCGGCCGGCGGGCCCCACCTATGACGAGACGACACGAGTGGCGGGACCCTCTGGCCAGCTGGAGAGACTGCCAGCCGGGTCCCCCCACCTTGGTACTTAAAGCATATTGTAAGAGTCGAGGGGTTGGCCTATAAAACCCCCCGAGCCCCCCATGAAACGGGGACGGATGATCACGGGCAAACACATCCACGCACGAACGATCTTCCCCACACATCCCCTTCTAGCAGTGGGGGAACAGGAGCCGGTTGCCCCTTCTTCCTCCTCTATACATAGCTCCAGGAGCATCCTTGTACTCATGCCTAACCATCCAACAAAACCGAGCAGGACTAGGGGTATTACCTCCCCCGAAGGGCCCTGAACCTAGGTACATCATGTGTCATCACCGCTAGTGCCCAATCTCGCACCCGGAGCCCGTCGGCGTCCTTCGGCCCCAACCACCTACGATAAGCCACCCCATGGCAGCTGTCGTGAGAAAACGATGACACCGATCGTAACAATCGCAGAGGTGCTCCCTTTACTCCCTAAACGAACAATTGGGAACGTAGGGTAAGCACAGAAGCCAGGCAACCCAGCTTTGCGGAACACTTAAGTCAACATGGTGCATATTTTGGCATAATACATGAGCAAGGAAAGAAGTTGTACAATAATAATCACATGCAAAGAGAAAGGGATTTTTATTTCTTTGCCCCTGGTTCGTTAGTTGTACTCATTCATCCCCACGATCTTAACTTTTGCTCACTATTCCCCAGTCCCTTGCCCGAAACCCTCAGAACAGGTTACAATGGACGTTGCCGTCGGGTCAATGCCTTTGATCGTTAACTCTGACGAGTGGGGCCGTGTAGGGCCTGTTGGGGAACGTTGCATGAGAAACAAAAAAGTTCCTACACACAAGCAAGATCTATCCATGGTGATGAGCATCTACGAGAGGGAGAGTGGATCTACATACCCTTGTAGATCGCTAAGAGGGAAGCGTTAAGAAACGCGGTTGGTGTAGTTGAATGTCTTCGCGATCCAAATCACCTTGCGTCCCGCGATCACATCACGATCCGTCCCGCGATACAATCACTATCCTTCCCATGAACTCATCACGATCCATCCCGCGATCTCATCACAATCCGTCTCGCGATCTTGGTCACGGTCCTTCCGATCTAGCGAAGAACGGACGGCACCTCCGCATTCAGCACACGTACAGCTCTATGACGATCTCCACCTTCTTGATCCAGCAAGAGGGAGCGGAGAGGTAGAAGAGTTCTGGCAGCGCAAAGGCGCTGCGGCGATGGTGGTAGAGCTATTCCGGCAGGGCTTCGCCTGAGCACTGCAGAAAACCGATCTAGAGGAGAAACTGTGCACTAGAGGAGAGGGTAGCACGTGGCAAAAAAACTAGTGCAAAAACCCTAAAACCTCTAGTATATATAAGAGGAAGAGAGGAGGAGGATAGGCCCTCAAGGGGCCATCCCTAGGCTTTGGCCGAACCAAGGAGGAGAGGAGGAATCCTCCTCCAATCATAGTAGGACTAGGACTCCTTCCTTTTTTGCCCTTTTTGCCATTTTCCACCTTTTCTCTTTGGTCTTTTCTCTCCCAGCCGCAACATGGGCCTTGTGTGGGACTTCCACCAGCCCACTAAGTGCCGGTATTCACTCTCCCACAGCCCATGTAGCCTCTTGGGTCGAAATACCCCTCCCGATGATCTCCCGATACACTACCGGCACTCTCGGTACACTACCGATGAGCCTGAAACCTTTCCGGTGACAAAAATAGGGCTTCCTATATATCAATATTTACCTCCGGACCATTCCAGAGCTTCTCGTGACATCTGGGATCTCATCTGGGACTCCGAACAACCTTCGGTAACCACCATACATAACTCTATACTACCGAAACATCACCGAACCTTAAGTGTGCAGACCCTGCGGGTTCGAGAACTATGTAGACATGACCAAGATACCTCTACAGTCAATAACCAATAGTGGGACCTAGATGCCCATATTGGTTCCTACATATTATACAAAGATCTTTACCGGTCGAACCTCTATGTCAAGGATTCAGTTAATCCTGTATGATGTCCCTTTTGTTCTTTGGTATGTTACTTGCCGGAGATTCGATCGTCGGTATCTTCATACCTAGTTCAACCTCGTTACCGACAAGTCTCTTTATTCATTCCGTAATACAAGATCCCGTGACTAACACTTAGTCACATTGCTTGCAAGGCTTGTTGTGATGTTGTATTACCGAGTGGGCCCTGAGATACCTCTTCGTCACACGAAGTAACAAATCCCAGTCTTGATCCATGCCAACCCAACAGACACCCTCGGATATACCTGTAGAGTACCTTTATAGTCACCCAGTTACGTTGCGACGTTTGATACACACAAGGCACTACTCTGGTGTCAGTGTGCTGCATGATCTCATGGTCATAGGAACAGATACTTGACATGCAGAAAACAGTAGCAATAAACTGACACGATCATATGCTACGTTTGTAGTTTCGGTCTTGTCCATCCCATCATTCTCCTAATGATGTGATCCCTTTATCAAATGACATCTCATGTCAATGTCTAGGAAACCTTAGCCATCTTTGGTCAACGAGCTAGTCTATTAGAGGCATACTAGGGACATGGTGTTGTCTATGTATCCACACATGTATCTGAGTTTCCGATCAATACAATTATAGCATGGATAATAAAAGATTATCATGAACAAGGAAATATGATAATAACTAATTTATTATTGCCTCTAGGGCATATTTCCAATAGTCTCCCACTTGCACTAGAGTCAATAATCTAGTTCACATCACCATGTGATTCGCATTGTTATGAATCTAACACCCAATGAGTTTTGGGGCTCGATCATGCTTTGCATGTGAGAGAGGTCTTATAGTCAACGGGTCTGCGACATTCCGAGCCATGTGTACTTTGGAAATCTCTATGTCAAACTGTAAACACCGCTACCACACTCCACTTGGTACTATTCCAAATGGTTGCTCCACTATACGTATCCAAATTGCTACTAAGAGTCATCCAGATTAGTGTTAAAGCTTGCATCGACATAACTCTTTACGACGAACCCTTTATCACCTCCATAATCGCGAAAAATTTCCTTAGTCTTTTAGTCACTAAGGATAATATTGACCGCTGTCCAGTGATCCACTCCTGGATCACTCTTGTACCCCTTGACGGACTCATGGAAAGGCACACAGAGGTGCGGTACACATCATGGCAAACTATACAAAGCCTATGGCTAAGGCATAGGGGACGACATTCGTCATTACTCTTTTTCTGTCGTTGTCGAGCTTTTAGTCTCACTCAACTTCACACCTTACAAATCAGGCGAGAACTCTTTCTCTGACTGATCCATTTTGAACTCTTTCAAAATCTTGTCAAGGTATGTACTCATTGAAAGTCTCATCAAGCATTTTGATTTATCTCTATAGATCTTGATGCTCAACAATTAGGTAGCTTTATCCAGGTCTTCCTTTGAAAAGCACTTTCCAAACAACCGTTCTTGCTTTCCAGAAATTCTACATTATTTTCGATCAACAATATGTCATCCAGATATACTTATCAGAAATTCTATAGTGCTCCCACTCACTTTAATGTAAATACAAGTTTCTCGTAAACTTTGAATAAACTACAAAACTTTGACCACCTCATCAAAGTATGTATTCCAAATCCGAGCTGCTTGCTCCAGCCCTTAGATGGATTGTTTGAGCTCGCACACCTTTTAGCATCCTTAGGAGTAACAAAACCTTCTGGTTGTATCACATACAACCTTTCCCCAAGTAAACTTTTAAGGAAACAATGTTTTGTCATCCATCTGCCAGATTTCATAATAGAAAAATGCATCAACTGCTAACATAATTCCAACAGACTTTAGCATCACTACGAGTGAGAAAGTCTCATCGCAGTCAACTCTTTGAACTTGTCGGAAACTTCCTTGTGACAAGTCGTGCTTTATAAATGGTAACATTTACCATCAGTGTTTGTCTTCATCTCAAAGGTCCATTTGTACTTGACGACCTGCCGTCCAACAAGCAAGTCTACCAAAGTATATACTTGGTTTTCATACATGGATCCTATCTCGGATTTCGTGGCCTCTAAACATTTGTCGGAATCCGGGCCCATCATCACTTCTCCATAGTTCGTAGGTTCATCGTTGTCCAACAACATGACCTCTAAGACAGGGTTGTCATACCACTCGGGAGCAGTACACGTCCTTGTCGACCTACGAGGTTCGATAGTAACTTGATCCAAAGCTTCATGATCATCATCATTAACATCCTCTTAAGTAACGTAGGCTTCACAGAAACATCTTCCTGCGCTGCGCTACTCTCTCGTTGAAACAAAGGTTCAACAACCTCATCAAGTTCTATCTTCCTCCCACTCAATTCTTTCGAGAGAAACTCTTTCTTGAGAAAGGACCTAGTTTTAGCAACAAACACTTTATGCTTGGATCTGAGATAGAAGGTTTACCCAACTGTTCTTAGGGTATTCTATGAAGATGCATTTGTCCTCTTTGGGTTCGAGCTCATTAGGTGAAAACCTTTTTCACATAAGTGTTGCAGCCCCAAACATTAAGAAATGACAGCTTAGGTTGCTATCAAACCATATGGTGTCATCTCAACGGATTTAGATGGTGCCATATTTAAAGTGAATGTAGTTGTTTCCAATGCATAACCCCAAAATTATAGTAGCAAAACGATAAGAGACATCATAGCACGCGCCATATCCAATAGAGCACGACTATGACGTTCGGACACACCATCACACTATGGTGTTCCAGGTGGCGTGAGTTGTGAAACAACTTCCACATTGTCTAAAGTTGTATGCCAAACTCCTAACTCAGATATTCACCTCCATGATCATATTGCAGACATTTTTATCTTCTTATCACGATGATCTTTGAACTTCACTCTGAATACACTATATCTACTCAAATCATCAGTGAAGGTATGAAAATAACGATATCCACCGCACGCTACAAGACTCATTGGATTGCATACATCAACATGTATCACTTCCAATAAATCACTTGCCCGCTCCATACCTCCTGAAAACGGGGTCCTTAGTCATCTTGCCTAAGAGGCATGGTTCGCATGTCTCAATCGATTCGAAATCGAATGAGTCCAAATATCCATCAGTATGGAGTTTCTTCATGCGCTTTATACTAATATGACATTTAGCGACAGTGCCACAAGTATGTGGTACTATCATTATTAACTTTGTATCTTTTGGCATCAATGTTATGAACATGTCTATTACTATGATCAAGATTCAACAAACCATTATCACTGGGTGCATGACCATTGAAGGTATTATTCATGTAAATAGAATAACCATTATTCTCTAACTTAAATGAATAACCACGTTGCAATAAACACGATCTAATCACGTTCATGCTCAACGCAAAACACCAAATAACATTTATTTAGGTTCGTCCCTAATCTCGAAGGTAGAGAGAGCGTGCGATGTTGATCACATCAACCTTGGAAACATTTTCAACACACATTGTCACCTCACCCTTAGCTAGTTCTCCGTTTATTCCGTAGCTTTTATTTCGAGTTACTAACATTTATCAACTGAACCGGTATCCAATACCCAGGTGTTACTAGGAGTACTAGCAAGGTACACATCAATAACACCTATATCAAATATACTTCTGTCGACGTTGCCAGCCTTCTTAACTACCAAGTATATATGGTTGTTCCGCTTCAGCGTCCACTCTCCTCATAATCAAAGCACTTAGTCTCAGGTTTGGGTTTCAACTTTGGGTTGCTTCACTGGAGCAGCAACTGACTTGCCATCCATGAAGTTTCCCTCCTTGCCCTTGCCCTTCTTGAAACTAGTGATTTTACTAACCATCAACACTTGACGCTCCTTCTTGATTTCTACCTTCGTGGTGTCAAACATCGGGAACAGCTCAGGGAGAATTATTTCTATCCCTGGCATTTTATAGTTCATCACCAAGTTCTAGTATCTTAGTGACAGTGACTTGGAGAACAGTATCAATCACTATCTTATCTGGAAGATCAACTCCCACTCGATTCAAGCGATTGTAGCACCCAGAAAATCTGAGCACATGCTCAATGATTGAGCTATTCTCTTTCATCATGCAAGCAAAGAATCTTGTTGGAGATCTCATATCTCGCAACACGGGCATGAGCCTGAGATCCTAATTTCAGCTCTTAGAACATTTCATATGTTCCGTGACGTTCAAAATGTTTCGGAGCCTCAATTCTAAGCCGTAATGCATGACGCACTAAACTATCAAGTAGTCATCAAAATGTGCCTGTCAGATGTTCACAACATCTACAGACGATGCTAGAGGGGTTGGCGCACCGAGCGGTGCATTAAGGACATAAGCCTTCTGTGCAGCAATGAGGACAATCCTCAGATCACGGACCTAGTCCGCAATATTGCTACCATCATCTTTCAACTCTATTTCTCTAGGAACATATAAAAATTCAAGGGAGCTATAGCGTGAGCAAGTAATCTACAACATAATTTGCAAAGACACTACTGACTATGTTCATGATAATGAGTTCAATTAATCATATTACTGAAGAACTCCCACTCAAATCGACATCCCTCCGGTCATTCGAGTGATACATGATCCAAATTCACCAACTCAAGTCCGATCATCACGTGAGTTGAGGAGGTTTCAGTGGTGAACATCATCATGTTGATCATATCTACTATATGACTCATGTTCGACCTTTTGGTCTCTTGTGTTCCGAGGCCATGTCTGTACATGCTAGGCTCGTCAAGTTTAACTCGAGTGTTCTGCATGTGCAACATTGACTTGCACCCGTTGTATGTGAACGTAGAGTCTATCACACCCGATCATCACGTGGTGTCTCGACACGACGAACTTTCGCAACGGTGCACACTCGGGGATAACACAATTTATCTTGAAATTAAGTATGGGATCACCTTATAATGCTACCGTCGTCCTAAGCAAAACAAGGTGCATAAAAGAATTAACATCATATGCAAATCATAAGTGACATGATATGGCCATGAACTTGTGATTTTGATCTCCATCTTGAAAGCACTGGCATGATCTCCATCGTCACCGGCATGACACTATGATCTCCATCAACATGTCACCATCGGGGTTGTCGCGCCCATCATGCTTCTACTACTATTGCTACCGTTTAGCAATAAAGTAAAGCATTACATAGCGCTTAATGATTGACACGTAGGTCATACAATAATTAAAGACAACCCTATGGCTCCTGCCGGTTGCCGTACTCATCGACATGCAAGTCGTGATATTATATACAACACATGATCATCTCATACATCACATATATCACATCATGTAATTGGCCATATCACATCACAACATACCCTGCAATAACAAGTTAGACGTCCTCTAATTGTTGTTGCGTGTTTTACGTGGCTGCTACGGGTATCTAGCAAGAACAATTATCACCTACACATAAACCACAATGGTGATATATAAGTTGCTTTTCAACCTTCTCAAGGACCGCCTTTGTCGAATCCGATCCAACTAAAGTAAGAGAAACAAGCACCCGCCAGCCATCTTTGTGCAACGAGGTTACACGTCAGTTGATGAAACCGGTCTCTCGTAAGCGTACAAGTAAGGTTGGTGTGGGCCGCTTCATCCCACAATACCGCTGAACCAAAAAACGACCAAGGGAGGAAGCAATCTAAGCATCAACGCCCACAAACTCTTTGTGTTCTACTCGAGATCTCATCTACACATACACCTAGCTCATGATGCCAATGTTGGGGAACATTGCATGGGAAACAAAAAAAATTCCTATGCACACACAAGATCTATCCATGGTGATGAGAATCTACGAGAGGGAGAGTGGATCTACATACCCTTGTAGATCGCTAAGCGAGAAGCGTTAAGAAACGCGGTTGGTGTAGTTGAACGTCTTCGCGATCCAAATCGCCGAGCATCCCGCGATCTCATCACGATCTGTCCCACGATCCAATCCCGATCCGTCCCGCCAACTCATCACGATCTGTCCCGCGATCTCAAGACGATCCATCTCGCGATCTTGATCACGGTCCTTCCGATCTAGCGCCGAACGGACGGCACCTCCGCGTTCGGCACACATACAGCTCTATGACGATCTCTGCCTTCTTGATCCAGCAAGAGGGAGCGGAGAGGTAGACGATTTCTCCGGCAGCGTGACGGCGCTGCAGCGATGGTGGTGGAGCTATTCCGGCAGGGCTTCGTCTGAGCACTGCAGAAAACCGATCTAGAAGAGAAACTATGCACTAGAGGAGAGGGTAGCACGTGGCAAAAAAAACTAGTGCAAAACCCCTAAAACCTATAGTATATATAAGAGGAAGAGAGGAGGAGACATGGCCCTCAAGGGGACATCCCTAGGCTTCGGCCGAACCAAGAAGGAGAGGAGGAATCCTCCTCCAATCCTAGTAGGACTAGGACTCCTTATTTTCTGCCTTTTTTTGCCTTTTTCCACGTTTTCTCTTTGGGCTTTTCTCTCCCAGTCGCATGGGCCTTGTGTGGGACTTCCAACAGCCCACTAAGGTCTGGTATTCACTCTCCCACAACCCATGTAGCTTCTTGGGTCGAAATACTCCTCCGGATGGTCTCCCGGTACACTACTAGTACTCCCGGTACACTACCGATGAGCCCGAAACCTTTCTGGCGACCAAAATAGGACTTCATATGTATCAATATTTACCTCCAGACCATTTCGGAGCTCCTCGTGACATCAGGGATCTCATCCGGGATTCCGAACAACCTTCGGTAACCACCATACATAACTCTATACTACCGAAACATCACCGAACCTTAAGTGTGCAGACCCTGCGGGTTCGAGAACTATGTAGACATGACCGAGATACCTCTACGGTCAATAAGAAATAGCGGGACCTGGATGCCCATATTGGTTCCTACATATTCTACGAAGATCTTTATCGGTCGAACCTCTATGTCAAGGATTCAGTTAATCCTGTATGATGTTCCTTTTGTTCTTCGGTATGTTACTTGCCCGAGATTCGATCGTCGGTATCTCCATACCTAGTTCAACCTCGTTAATGGCAAGTCTCTTTACTCTTTCCGTAATACAAGATCCCATGACTAACACTTAGTCACATTGCTTGCAAGGCTTGTTGTGATGTTGTATTACCGAGTGGGCCCTGAGATACCTCTCCGTCACACGGAGTAACAAATCCCAGTCTTGATCCATGCCAACCCAACAGACACCCTCGGAGATACCTGTAGAGTACCTTTATAGTCACCCAGTTACGTTGTGACGTTTGATACACACAAGGCACTCCTCCGGTGTCAGTGAGTTGCATGATCTCATGGTCATAGGAACAGATACTTGACATGCAGAAAACAGTAGCAATAAACTGACACGATCATATGCTACGTTTGTAGTTTCGGTCTTGTCCATCCCATCATTCTCCTAATGATGTGATCCCGTTATCAAATGACATCTCATGTCAATGGCTAGGAAACCTTAGCAATATTTGATCAACGAGCTAGTCTATTAGAGGCATACTAGGGACATGGTGTTGTCTATGTATCCACACATGTATCTGAGTTTCCAATCAATACAATTATAGCATGGATAATAAACGATTATCATGAACAAGGAAATATGATAATAACTAATTTATTATTGCCTCTAGGGCATATTTCCAACAGGACCGAGTCCACCTTTGACCGTTTACCCGTATAGTGGTTTTGTATGCTGACCGTACAATGGTATTCGTATACGTGGGCGCATGCAACTGATCGGGGTCGTGGGGTAGCACATGTCCATGGGACATTGCCCGAAACGTCACAACGTATAAGGAGGGGCAACCACCTCCATCGCCCCTACCATTTCCCCCCAAATCCCCTCCCTGCCGCATCGTCTTCCTCTCCCCCACCGGCGGCATCTTGGTCTCCTCCACCGCATCCACCGCACTGTCTCGCTCTTCCCCACTGCATCCTCTTCCTCACCTTCATCGCGTGCATCTGTCCGATGACAGAAGCTCGTGGCGACGCCGGGCAGCGACCGGAGATGTAGTGGCGCTGTAGGGCGCGGTGACCGCGGATGAAGTGAAGGTCATTGGCGGCGTCCACGGCGGTGCGGGGAAACTCGCAACCGCGGCGGATGTGGAGAAGGAGGTGGCGGGCTCCGCCTCAGCGCTGTAGAAGGTGGCGGGATCGAGCGGCGCAGTCTATCCCGATACCCCGATGCGCAGCCTGGCGAGGAGCAGGAGGTATTTTTACTTGCTTTAGGATATTCGCTTGTAGTGTTAGTTGCATTGGTTAGATTATGATCCATACGGTAGTTCAGATGGTTAGAGTAGTTGGTTTGACAGATGGGCCGGGTTTTTTTGTATTGGGGGGATTGGGGTATTTGTACTAGGGTTTTTTGGATTACATTCTTTGCAAAAATGCTAGATAGATCTGTATGAGAGATAGGGATCTCTGTGCTTCAATGCTACAGAGATGTATGCTTATTAGATTTTGTTTTTAATGCTCACAGGTTGGGGTTTTTAATGCTACAGACAAGGATGCCTATTAGATTGGGTCTCTATTAGATTTGTTTTTGAATGCTACTCAGATTGGGGTTTTGAATATCATATGCCCAAATGGAATCAATTGATTAAGAAGTTATTTGATTTATTAGTATATAAATTTGTCCACAATATGCACTTATATTAGCTCTGTTGTTCAATGTGTGTGCATGACAATGGAAGATGCAAATAGGATCATAGTATATTAGCCCTATGATCAATGTAAAATGCATATCTAAATTTTCAATGGGATGCAATTGTATATTCAGGAGGATGATAGTTGGGAAAAAAGAGGAAGCTGGACCTTATTGACTTCAAGGACCCGTACGATCCAGGGTATTGGATCGACCAAGAGTGTGAGGTAAGCCTGCTTGAAATTTAGATTGTTCATTTACCCTAGTTGCTTTGACATGGTGTATATGAAACTATATTTTATATATCTAAATTCATTCGTGTGTGCAGTACATCTCTGGAGAAGATGTGTATGTGGACAACTTCAAGTCCTTCAAAGCAAAGGAAGAGGAGAAGATCAGGGCCAAGGGAGATGATTACTACTACAAGAGCAGGACCAAAATTTGACGCTGCCCCTACTGCACCACCAAGGCAAAGCCAAAGTCTGGCCGCTTCGTTCACCTTCTAGCTCATGCAGAAGATGTAGCCATCCACGGCGAGGACTACAAGATCAGGGGCCAGCATGCTATCCTCGCACAAGTTCTGACTCCCATTCCCAACTAATTGATGATGTGATGATGTGTTTTAATGTGAACTTTGTGTGTTTGGTTGTTTGGGAACTTTGTTTGTGAACTGTATGTGTTCTATGGATGGTATGGTACTATGTGGTCTTCTATATATGCATGTGGCTATCTATATTGCTTATTAGTGTGTTTTTAAATTTGTCTTCTATGATTTGTTTCAGTGTTTATTTTCAAAGTTTAGGTGCTGCAATGATCACACATGTTGTTTCAGTGTTGCTTCACTGATCAGACATGCTGCAAGGAATAAGAAAAAAGAGCAAACATTGAATGAAGATGTAATGATTTTTGTAATAAAGGAGTACAAAAATTATTTGTCTCATGTTTTATAATCAAATGCATGATTTTTCCCACCAGCATGTCTCATTATCTGATGTTTTGAACTGATATTCGACAGGACAGTATAAATTCAAGAAAATGCAAAAAAAAAACTTGGCAAACTATCTATGTTTGTGTAGGAGATCATGCGTGCAAAATTTGAGATGATTTACAGGAGGTCAAAGAAATTTGAATTTGAGAAATGTGCTCCAATGAGCTCCCAGGCTAGGGTAAACAGCCCATTTGTAATCAAGTTTTATTAGACCTACTCTAAATGAGCCAAATGTTTTTTATTAACACCTATTCAATCTATACAGTGTAGATTTGAAGTCTCAGTGTTTTTTGAATTAATCTTCATATTTTTACATTTTCTTTTGGAAAAATATGTTTTAATATAAAATCTATTAAAACACGTTTAAAATATGAAAATGGAAAACTAAGTTCAGATCCTTCTTATTCACTTTGAAATAAAGCTTTGGTGATTTTTTTTAATTTTCAGACACTGTAGGTAACCCTACCTCCTCTCCTTGAACTCTATGAAATCTTGTATGTGATAGCTCATATGTGTGAAGGTTTTCTCATGAAAATGATCATAGACCAAGTTTAAGATTTTTGCTTGGTAACATGTCACATAAGACAACATTGTGCGCAGGTTTTATATTTTTTGATTTTTTTAAATTAATGGTGCTTATTTGACCTCAAGTGCCAGCTAGGTTTTTTTCATGAAAATGACCATAGACCAAATTTAGTATTTCTCCTCGTTAGTGAGTCTTATAAAACGACGAACTGCGAAGGTTTCATATTTTTTCGATTTTTTTAAATTAGTTATGTTTAGTCAAAGTCTTCGAAACCATGTTGACCAGCTCAAAACCCCTCTAAACCCCGTGGGGTTTTGCCTAACCCTAGCTCCGAACGTCAGTCGTTAGATCATACCCTAGCGCCGTTGGATCACAAGGATGGCTCCGCATCATGCAGCAATCCGTGAGAGGCGATCCTATTGGTTGTGCTCGGCTGCTCGCCCACCACTGACTCCGTGAAAAAAATGGATCCTATCCATCGAATTGTTATTGGGACCAAAAGGAAACCAAGCTCTGGTTGGGCCATCGAATTGCGTCATTTTTTGCATCGTTTGCTCTGTTTTTTATGAACGTGTTGGCTCTGTTTCTTGGTTGCATCGTTTGACATTACACAACAATTGACATTGTATAGAAAATTTAGTTCTTTTTTTCTATATACAAATGCAAAATGACCAAAATTATAAGGTCCAAATTTATTTTTATCATACAAAATGGCCACAAACTATTCGAAAATTTATAAGGGCCAAATTAGCTTCTTTTTCTTCTTCTTTTCAAACCACCGTTTCCCACGCGTGTACGCCCTCGATGCTGCAGTGGGTTTGAAAACGGGCTACTTCATATTTGACCCCGTTATTGCCATGGCCAAATAACACATAGCACTACGTCTATTTAAGCCACCCTCTGCCTCTGTCATTCCTCATCCATCTCCCATCCTCTATCATTTTCCCTTCTTGCTCTTCGCCCCCTTCTTCTTCTTCTGCACATCCCTCAGCCATGTAGTACATCAGACCAACCTACCGCTTCCCACCCACCGTGCCGGAGAGGCTCTACCCTACCGGCGTGTACGTTGATCGCACACTACGTGTGTGGGTGATATCAAGGTGGAGGACCGCAAGGAACTTCACCAAGTTCTTCCTCGGGGCCGGCTACACACACCTCCCGCGGGGATCTCCAATGATGTTCCGCGTCGAGGAGTCATCCAAAACGGGGGGTTGCTCTCCTTGCCCACTTCACCAACACATTCGACGCCTTCTACCTCCTTGGTCGGGTGTTTTGGTGTGGCTGCGAGTTCATCGCTTTCACCACCCACAACATGTTTACAGAGTACACCAACATCTTCCTCACCGCGTTGCGCATGCACACTCTTCCGTTCCCCATTGACAACGCCTCGGAGGAGCAGTGAAGGGCGTACGAAGGAGGAGCGAGGTGGAGAAGGCGGCGGCTAGGGTTCTAAACCCTCTATCTGTTTTTTAATCTATGTTATGTTAATTAAGTTGTAATTGAACTATGTTGGAGATATGGGCTTGTTGGCCCTTTTATTAAGTTCTATTATTAAGTTTTCTATCAATTCTATTATTATGTTCTTGCTAGTTTGAACTATGTGATCGTGCTATGGGCTTGTTGGCCCTATCTACATATTTGTTGATTGTTTTCTTAGAGAGCTCGCTTTGTTAGTTACCACCTAGTGCATGCAGCCACATCGAAAAGGCTGAAACTGATCGTAAAAACGATGGTCTAAACCGAGGAGACAAGCGTGCGAGAAGAGAGTAACCAGCAGCAGCGACCGTCATTACATCCGTGGCGGCTGGCGTGCACGAAAGCGGCTCAGTCAGTGCATCATGGCGATACGCATCGGCGCATGCAGGCTCGGTCGGCGCATGCAGGCTCGGTCGACGCATCATGGCGGCGTGCATCGACCCATGCAGGCAGGCTTGCTGGGTGCATGCATAGCAGACTTCTGTCGTGATGGCGCGCGCAGGAGGTCTAATGCGAGGGACGGCCCAACAAAACCATAGCCCAACGAAACCACGGTCGAACAGTGACACCGCCCAATGCAGCCCCACTTGTCAGGTCCAACGGGTGACACAGTCCACCGCGGCCCCACTCGTCAGAGTTAACGGTCAAGCCATTGACCCGACGGCAACGTCCGTTGTGACCTGTTCTGAGGGTTTCGGGCAAAGGAAGTGGGGAAAACTGAGCAAAAGTTAAGAGCGCGGGGATGAATGAGTAGAGCTAAGAAACCAGAGGCACAGATGTAAAAAACCTAAAGAGAAAAGGTTTCATAAAGGAAGCCCCCAAGTAAACGGGGTATTTGAATTTGTTTGTAACAAAGAAAGTTTTGACAAAGAAAGTTTTTCACAAACAACTTTTTGTCAAAAAAGTATAATTCTTGGTCGAACCGAACAAAATTTAAAACTAAAGTTTTTGAGCATGAAAGCGACTTAGTTGGTTAATGTGCTCGGTGTTGATGACGTGAATCGAGCTATGGCGGGACAAGGCCCCAGCCCCTAAGCCGGTCACGAGGTAGCCGATGAAAAGCCCGACTTGACGAAGTGATAGCACAAGAGTGCCGAAGTGTCAAGGCGAAGCACCCGGTCCAGTCGAGGAGATAGAGTAGTTCGACAGCGTGACGGTGAAGCCTCCACGTGAGCCGACGTGTCGAAATAGGTCGGCATGGTGGACGTTTGTTTGATGAAGCTAAGACGCGATAATATCATAACAAGGTATCACACCATGGTGACAGTGGAATTTGGTTGATGGAGGTGAGAGCACGAGTCTGTACGCCGAGGTGACCGCGCGACGCCGCAAAAATTCATTATCCACACACATAAAATAGTGCAAGGCAGGAGTAATAATAATAAAATGTTTCAAAACAAAAAATTAAAAAAATCCTCCAATTAATTAATTTGAATGAAACAAATAATTAAAGGAACACGGCGTGGACACGGTAGTTGGCTCGACGGAGTGGAAGCATCAAAGTGTCATTGCAGATCAGAATTTATCGAACAATGATGTTGTCGGGCCACTGACAGAAAACCAATCCGTCGTAGAACGGTGACAGCAAGGAAGACAAGATTGTAGAGCTGCCACAATCAGAATTCCCAAACCATAGAAGACATGTTCTGGGATGCTGTGATGCGGCCAACTATAAGCTGAATTAGAAAAAATAAACATATAGAGAGAAAAACAAATCTTCATGATGTGTGTTCGGATGTCCTTCTTTCAATTTGATCGACGGAGGCGAGGCGACGATGTCAGCATGCTGAGGTGACCGCGTTACATAGTCCAAACCAATTACCTGCGCACATAATATATGGCAAGCCAAAAATAATAACAAACAAAGGTAATGATAATATAGATATTAAAAAATCTTCCACTTAATAAATAAAACAAATAATTTAAAGGAATATGGCCTGGGTGTTAAGATCGGCTCGGCTTGACGGAGTAGCAGCATAGAGACGTTGGTATAGGGACGTGCGCCGAAGTGATGACATAGCCTGGCCCACGCTGGTGGGACGACGACGCCAGCCTGCTCGGACGGCGGCGAGACACGGTCAGGTCGATTATTAGAACATGTTAGCTGACGCGTCAGCTTCATGCAAAGTAGTAGCACGCCATGTCAGACATAGCAGTCCGAGGAAAAAAAATCTGCGATGCAAACACTTGTAGCAATCCGTATTAAGAATCAATAAAAATCAATCAAATACACAGAGTTGCGCAAGTATCAACACTAATCGGACAATTATTAAAACGTTATGTGAAAAATCAGCAGCGGCAAGTACTATATGCACTAGTTTACATTTGTCCTTTTGCAAATAAGTAATGGTGGGTAGTAGTACTCAGCTTTTCTCCTCGGATGATGCTTCACGTGGAGTGGATTCACTTGTAGTTGAATCTCACTAGAAGAGACCGGCAGAGATTTGGCATGGGACTTCGGTTAGCGACGGCGATGTCGGGCTGTCTCCAGATTTGACTGCGTTCATGGGGCGGCGGCGACGGCCGTAGGAAAAGCACATCGTTTCGCAGGTATTTCTTCCGTTTGGAATTATTTGTCACTAAAATGAAAAGAAACAGATGTATTTAGATGTATTTTTGTTTTGAATACATTCATTTCTTTTCATTTCGATGACAAGTAATTTCGGACGGAAAGAATAGTAAAAACATCGGATGTCACATACGGACATTGCCCTAACAGTTTCTATCGTCTTCATAGATCTAAAAAAAAAGAACTTGTACGAGACGGCAGAATAATTTACGGACAGATAAATTTTAACGAAGTAAGTATAATTGAAAGTATAACACCTGATTCGTTGCCGATTAAAGATCACCACGCACCGCGACGACACCTAGCAGACTCTCAATGAAAGCACCATGTCGGCGTCAAATCCGACATATCTCGCAGTAGGGGTCCTAAGCTAGGCGTCTTGCAGCGATGGTAACATGGACACAGGATTTTATCCAGGTTCGAGCTCTCTTGAAGAGATAATAACATACGTCATGCTTTTGATTGTATTGATATGGAAGATAGTACAGAGTACATGTATCTACCACGAGATTATAAGATGTAATATAATGATCTATTGACTAGCATGGCCCCGGTTTATATATGCATCATAGGCCTAGGGTTTAGAGAAGTCCTTGTCTTGTTCACCAAGTCTTGTGGAATCCTCCTTGTATTCGGCATGGTCTGCCTGAAGTGGCCTATTAGTGAATCATCACGGGGGTCCTTGGTCCGACCCACTGGTCGGGAAACGACGTGGTGAGTACCCCCTAGTCCAGGACACCGTCACCGGCGGCGCGTTCTGTTGCGGTGCCGATGCGGACTCCAATCTCGACGGCCAGAAAAGGCATTCATCGCCAGAATATTGCGGTCCCTAACGAGGTCACCTACCCTAGGTAGGGTCACATACCTCTATTCTAGGACACCTCTGGGGTCCTGCAAGTTTATGGAAGTCCTTGGTACACCTCGACACTCGGGTGAATACAAGTTACACTCGGCTCCTTGAAAGTCACTCGGATGTTACTAACCACTCGGTACCTTCCGTAGCACTCCGATAGAAAGGAACAGGACCGTCGTGGGAGCGGCAACGTACGAGGGACTTAATAAACCTTAAGTACTGTAAAGACCACATTAACTATAACGGCTGTAGTTAACTTAGCAGTTTCTAGTAACCCCTAGAGTAACTAGCATTAATGACCCTAGTTATGGCGCTCAGCTGGTGGAGGCGCACTCTATATAAGCTGTCCTCCGACGCCAGAACAAGGGTTCCGAACTCCTTGCAATCAGATACCCATACAAAGCAAACACACAGCCCCACGGCTTGTGACGTAGGATTGTTACCACTTCCGAGTGCGGTACGAACTCGTAAATTCCGAGTGTGAAACTTATTCCGTAGCTAGGCTTCCCCCTACTCAGTCGTACCCACCCCCTACTATTGTTAGGATTACTTCCACGATAGTTGGCGCCCACCGTGGGGCGAGGGTCTAGAGAATTCCGACGTAAGTGGATTCAAACCTTTTCCATTCACCATGTTGGCACTCGGGTGTGAGATTCTCTTCGGCACCTTACGTTTCATCACCAACGGTTCTGCTTGGTTGCACGAGTCACTGCAGGATCCCGACTCGTTCCCCGCACGGGGAGCAGCGCACTTCAGCGCTGCGGTCCATGGCGTCCTCCTTTGGCAGCCTTCGGAGCCTTACGGCTCCTCGTCCGTCCCCACCTCTGGAGGTCACCGCAAGAGCTCCGGACGCTCTCGGTAGCAGCGGTGGGTCGAGCACGCCGTGGCTCGCCAGTCGTCGGTCGCCCAAGTGGTTGTGCTCGATTCCGACTAGCCCACCGTCGATTTGTTCCCCTCCTCGGAGGATGAATTGTTCGATGACTCGGAGTTCGGGAGCAGCAGAGACAATGCTGAAGTCTTGATGGCCAAGATCACCAGCAATGGGCCTCCCGCGTACTCGGGTGGTGGTCCTCACGGTCGCGACAACGATCTCCATGGTGGCGACACAAGCGGGTATGTTCCCCAGCCTCTCACTCGGGAACAGTGGGAAGATAGGAGGAGGAGGGACAATGAAGTCCTCCTCACTCCGATCATGGGGACCACTCTGGAAGAATTGGCCTTGGAGGCTACACGCTTGGCCACTTTGGCCAAGCGCGAACGAATCGAGCGCCTCTAGCAGTCGCTCGACGAGCGCGCGACATGGGATAGACCGAGTTTCAGTAACCTGAGGCGTCCGCTGTTCCAGAGCAGCCATCTGCCCAAATTCCTGGTGATGTGCACATTGATAGGAACCTAGCTGCAGCTACTCGGATCGCTGAATCTATTCAGCCGTCTGGGTCGACAGCTGGCGTGGGCATTCAGTGGATCCAAGCTCTACTGAAGACCACGCTAAAGAAGAACTTGGAAGTTTGGCAGTTGTCACTGCGGATTCATGGTCGGTCCGTGTAGGCAGACACGGTAAAGTATGCTCATAGCATGCACACGTACGGGAAATACGTACACTCTCATACTCCTCCGAGAGGTCCATACGGAGGGCGTTGGCGTGATAAGCACGACGTCAGTCGGACTCCTCCTCCGAGAGGTGATTCATACGACAAGCGGTTGTTCGATGACGGCCGTCACTACGGAGAAGATCGCAATCGGACTCCCCCTCGTCCTCGAGTTTATAAGGAAGTTGGTCGGCGGCCCCCGTTGCTCAACGCCAGGTCTACCATCACACAAAAGATGGTAGATAGGAATCGAGTGATTAGAGACCGAGTGATCGGTTGGGGAACATCAGGTCTCAAGTGCTTCTGCAGGCATATCCAAGAAGCCGAGATACCCCCCAACTACAGTTTAGCAACCGGAATCGGAAAGTTCAACGACGAATCCAAACCGGATACGTGGCTGGAAGATTGTCGAGTGGCAGTTCATATTGGAGGAGGTGATGACTTTGTGGCCAGGAAGCATCTTCCCCTCATTTTGGAAGGGTCCGCTCGGGCATGGTTGAACTAGTTACCTTCTAGTAGCATCTATTGCTGGGAGAATCTAGCCCGAGTGTTCATCAAGACATTTGAAGGCACGTACAAGCGTCCGGGTGATCTGCCTGAGTTGTAGCATTGTGTCTAGAAGAACAATGAGACTCTCCGGGAGTATATTTAGTGATGGACTAACTGCACAACACGATAGAGAATGTCACTGAGCATCAGGTTGTCTATGCCTTCAAAGTTGGAACATCATACCATGAGCTTGTCTTGAAGTTTGGCCGGTCAGGAGATCTATATGTGCCTTCAAAGCCGAGCCATGGAAATCGCCAACAAGTACGCAACCGGCAAAGAGGAAGACCGCCTCCGAAGCGGCAAGGAATGAGCAGGCGACACCCATCAGACGGCTGGGAACGCTGACAAAAAGCAGAAGCGGAAAGTCGATCCTCCGGGAAAGGATGAAGTGGTTGCTGTTCCGGGCCAAGGGAAGTCGAAGCCCAAGAAAAATAAGAAAAAAGACTGGGCTAACAAGAAGAATCTCGAGTATAACTCCGAGGTGATGGATCGGCCCTGTGCAATCCACACGAAGAAAGACAAAGAGGGCAACGTCATTTAGCTGAAGCACACCACTCGGGAGTGATGATTGCTCAAACATTAGATGGGAAAAGAGACATCTGTAGAGAAGGACGTTGACGAAGAAGATGAGGGCAATCCCGAATACTCTCACATCGACAAAGTCCTAAACATGATCTTTGCATACGTCGAGCGTAAGAGCCGATTGGGTCATAATTCAAGAGGCGAACATGGTAGCTCCGACTGTCATGAAGCACCTCAACTGGAAAAACACCCCTATCACTTTTGATTAGTCGAATCACCCAGCCCACATAGCCACCCATGGGAGGCAGGCGCTGGTTGTCTATCCAGCTGTGAATGTGGTCCGACTGCGCAAGGTCTTGATGGACGGTGGTAGTGGACTCAACATAATCTACGCAGATACACTCAGTGCAATGGGCATTCCGATGTCTCGACTGAAGTAACATGCATTTCCATGGAGTCATTCCTAGGAAAAAGGCCGAGTCACTCGGTCAGATTGCTCTGGATGTTGTATTCGCATGAGAGAAGAACTTCCGGAAGAAACACCTAACATTTGAAGTGGTGGACTTTCGGAGTGCCTACCACGCCATCCTGGGTAGGCATGCCTATGCACGTTTCATGGCCCGTCCATGTTACGTCTATCTCAAACTTAAGATGCCGGGACCGAATGGTGTGCTCACGGTGACCGGTGATCGGAAAATTGCATAGGAGTGCCTCCAGTAGGGCTCCAAAATTGCCAATGAACAAGTCCTCGCAGCCGAACTTCATGGTTACAAGAAAGCGGTGGATGTTGCAGACTTACTAAAGTCCAAGCGCCCGATAACGGAATCTGCCTTTCAGTCGGCCAGTGAAACCAAGCAGGTTCACATTCATCACAACGATCCGAGTGTGGCTCTGACCAACATCTTGACGTCGCTCGGTGAAAAATAGGAAGCTGAGCTCATCCAGTTCCTTCGTGATAACTGGGATATCTTCGCATGGAAACCGTCTGACATGCCAGGGGTACCCAGGGGACTGGCTGAGCATTGACTCTGAGTGGATCCGAAGATCAAGCCAGTCAAAGAGCACTTGCGTCGATCCTCCGTCGAGAAGTGCAAGTCGATTGTCGAAGAGATCGCTCGGCTCCTAGCTCCCGACTTCATTCAGGAAGTTTTCCATTCCGAGTGGCTTCCCAACCCAGTGTTGGTACCTAAGAAGGACAAGTCCCTCCGAATGTGTATCGGCTTCAACCACCTCAATCGGGCCTGCCGAAAGATCACTTTCCCATTCCCTGCATAGATCAGATAGTAGATTCCACCACCGGATGTGAATGCCTGTCGTTAGATGTGTACTCCGGGTACTATCAAATCCGAGTGTATGGATCAGGTAAAATAAAAACAACTTTCATCACCCCATTCGGGTGTTTCTGCTACATCATGATGGCATTTGGTCTAAAAACTATAGGGGCAACATTTATGCGCATGATTCAGAAATGCTTGCAGGAACAAATCACTCGAAACGTCAAACCCTACCAAATAAAACTCCTAGCAGACCTCGCTGAGACCTTCGCAAACCTCCGATGCTACTAAATAAAACTCAACCCTGCGAAGTGCAGATTCGGAGTCCCTTCGAGTAATCTACTTTGTTTCCTTGTTTCCATATGAGGGGTCGATGCTAATCCTAATAAAATTAGAGCAATCATCTGAATGAAGAAACCTATCCACTTGCACGATGTTCAGAAACTAACAGGATGCCTCGCGGACCTGAGTAGATTCATATCTCGTCTCGGTGAGAATGCCTTCCCTTTTTACCGATTGATGAAGAAGTATGACACGTTCGAGTGGAGCTCCAAAGCACAAGTCACATTCGATCAGCTCAAGGCTTTGCTTTCCGCCAAGCCGATGTTAGCTGCTCCGGGCACCCAAGAGCCTTTGCTCTTGTACATTCCTGCTACTAGCCAAGTGGTCAACACTGTCCTCACTTTGGCACATGAGGAATCAGAAAAAACCTTCAAGGTGCAAAGGCATGTGTATTATATTTCGGAAGTCTTGACCCCCTCCAAACAAAGGTATCAGCATTACCAAAAGTTGGTTTATGGCATTTACCTCACTGTCAAGAAGGTAGCTTATTACTTCCAAGAGCACTCGGTCATAGTTAGTAGCGACACTCCTCTTTCAGAAATCCTAAATAACAGAGACGCCATAGGCCGAGTGGCGAAGTGGGCGATTGAACTCCTCACGTTGGAGATCAAGTTTGAAGCTAAGAAGGCAATCAAGTTGCAAGCCTTGTTGATTTTCTGGCCTAATGTATTGAGTAGGAAGAGCTAGCGTCAAGTGTCCCCGAACACTCGACCATGCTCTTTGATGGATCTAAGATGCTCTAAGGGTCCAAGGTTGGAGTAGTTCTCGTTTCCATCAGAGGAGACCGACTAAGCTACGTCTTACAAATCCATTTCGACTCGTTCAATAATGAGGCCGAGTACGAAGCCTCCTCTATGGGCCCTGAATGGCTATCGTGCTCAGCGTCCGATGCTTGATGATATTCCGTGACTTGGACCTCGTCGTCAACCAGGTGATGAAGGAATGGGACATAAGGAGTCCTGCCATGATTGGACATTGCAATGCAGTCCAAAAACTGGAGAAGAACTTCGAATGTTTAGAGTTGCATCATATCCCCCGAGTGAAGAATCAGGCAGCCGATGTCTTGGCTAAAATCGGCTCCACTCGGAAAGTCATGTCGAGGATGTATTCCTTGAACACCTTCATTTCCCTTCTGCCAAAGAAGATCATTTCACCGAATGTCCCCTGCAAGCAGTCGGTCCCTCAAATCCGACTAAAGTAGACATCCCAACCATAGTGGATCTCGTCCAAGAGATGTTGGTGATCACTCCTGAGTGGACCCAACCGTATTTAGTGTAATTGCTTCGGCAAGAGCTCCATGAAGATGAAGAGGAATCCCGAAGGATCTTCCGATGATCCAAATCCTTTGAAGTGATGGGAGACCAGTTGTACAGAAAAGCACTACTGGCATGGCTCAGAGATGCATATCCCCAGAAGAAGGATTACAGATCATGCATGACATTCATTCGGGAACATGTGGCCATCATGAGTCCTCTCGGACGTTGGTTGCAAAGGCCTTCCGTGCAGGTTTCTGTTGGCCCCGAGCCAATGCAGCATCAAAAGACATGGTAGATCTTTGTGTTGGATGCCAGTTCTACAAAAATCAGACACACAAGCCAACATACGCTCTGAAGACTATTCCACTCACCTAGCCATTTGTCGTCTGGGGTCTTGACATGGTCAGACCTTTACGCATAGGGTCGAGTGGTTTTACCCATCTGTTCGTGGTTGTGGATAAGTTCACCAAGTGAGTTGAGGCAAACCCATCAAAAGCTTGGATTCAGCTACCGCTGTTAGTTTCATTCGGCAGATCATATTCAGATTCAGAGTCCCTGATGACATCATCACAGATGATGTGAAGAATTTCGATTCGGATAAATTTCGTGAGTTTTGTTACTCTCAAGGCACTCGGGTCAATTATCCTTCCGTAGCTCACCCATAGTCGAATGGACAGGCATAATGAGCAAACGGGGTGATTCTTCAAGGATTGAAACCCCGAATGATGAGAGACCTAGAGATTGCTGCTAGTGCATGGGTCGAGGAATTACCTTCTGTATTGTGGAGCATTCGGATGACCCCTAATCATTCAACCAAGCGCACTCCTTTCTTTATGGTATATGGATCCGAAGCTGTTTTACCAAGTGACATTCGCCACAACGCTCCCCGAGTGGAGCTTTATAATGAAGACGAAGCCGAAGTGGCCCGTCAAGACGGCCTCATCCTTTTGGAAGAAGAAATACAGCATGCCCTGATCAGGTCAATGCTTTGCCAGCAAGATGACACGTTTCCAACGTATCTACTTTTCCTAACGCTTTTCCTCTTGTTTTGGACTCTAATTTGCATGATCTGAATGAAACTAACCCCGGACTGACGTTGTTTTCAGCAGAACTACCATGGTGTTGTTTTTGTGCAGAAATAAAAGTTCTCGAATGGTACGAAACTTTGCGAGGATTTTTTATATCAGTAATAAGAATTTCTGGAGCCAAGACCTGCCAGAGAGGGGCACCTGGGTGGGCACAACTCGCCAGGGCACGCCCCCTCTCCTGGCACGCCTAGGTGGGTTGTACCCACCTGGTGGCCCCGCAGACCCTAATCCCGACGCTATAAAATCACATTATTCCAGAAAAAATCAAGGAGAAAGAATTATCATAATCCACAAGATGGAGCCGCCGCCATCTCCTGTTCTTCATCGGGAGGCCAGATCTGGAGTCTGTTTGGGGCTCCGGAGAGGGGGGTCTTCGTTCTTCGTCATCACCAACCCTTCTCCATCGCCAATTCCATGATGCTCCCCTCCAGGAGTGAGTAATTCCTTCGTAGGCTTGCTGGTCGGTGAGAAATTGTATGAGATTCATCATGTAATCGAGTTAGTTTTGTTAGGGCTTGATCCCTAGTATCCACTATGTTCTTAGATAGATGTTGCTATGACTTCGCCATGCTTAATGCTTGTCACTTTGGGCCCGGGTGCCATGAACTCAGATATGAACCGTTTATGTTATCATCATCATATCCGTGTTTTAGATCTGATCTTGCAAGTTACAGTCACCTACTACGTGTTATGATCCGGTAACCCTGGAGTGAAAATAATTGGGACTTCTTTCGATGATTACCGTAGTTTGAGCAGTTAATGTATTCACTATGTATTAATGCTTTGTTCCGGTTCTCTATTAAAAGGAGGCCTTAATATACCTTAGTTTCCAATATGGACCCCGCTGCCACGGGAGAGTAGGACAAAATATGGCATGCAAGTTCTTTTAATAAAGCATGTATGACTATTTACAGAATACATGCCTACATTATATCGATGAACTGGAGCTAGTGCCATATCGCCCTAGGTTATAACTGTCTCATGATGAATATCATCCAACAAGTTACCGATCCAATGCCTACGAATTTATCTTATATTGTTTCTGCTAAGTTACTACTACTATCATTGCTGTTACACTTGCTACAAAATTACTGCTATCACTTTTACCGTTACTATTACTGCTATCACTACTATCAAAACTATCATATTACTTTGCTACTGATTACTTGCTGCAGATAATTAATCTCCAGGTGTGGTTGGATTGACAACTCAGCTGCTAATACCTTCAAATATTCTTTGTCTCCCCTTGTGTCGAATCTATAAATTTGGGTTGAATACTCTACCCTCGAAAACTGTTGTGATCCCCTATACTTGTGGGTTATCAAGACCTTTTTTTGGCGCCGTTACTGGGCAGCATAGCTATATTTGTTGAGTCACTTGGGATTATTATCATATTATCACTATGAAGAATCTGAAGGATCCTAAGACTAAGATATTTCCCTCAAGGACGAGGGGAGGTAAGGAACTGCCATCCAGTTCTGCTTTAGATTCACCTTCTGTTATGAGTAAACGTGCAACACCACCACATGCTATTAATTCTGATATGTGGAAAGTTATTGATGATGCTACTTCCGTTATGGATAATGCTTATGATGATGCTAGTACCTTGCTTGATAATGATGGTGTGCCAATTGGTGAATTTCTTGATAAACAATTGCTAGAGTTATACAACATGATGTTGTTGAATCTGATGATGAGCTTCAAACTGAATTTCTTGAAACACCTGCTAGAACTAGCCTTCCTAGATATGAATTGCCTAAGGTACCGAAAGTTTATGTTATGATTGAAGAAACAACTAGAGATATTCTTGCTTACAAAGATAGAGATGATCTAGAGAAATTATTACACAAGTATAAAGAAAAATCTCTGAATGCTAGAATGAAGTGTGATCCTAAGTTTGCTACTTCACCTATCTTTATTGATGATAAGGATTATGAATTCTCTATCAACCCAGAGTTAATTACTTTGGTTGAATCTGATCCTTTCCATGGTTATGAAACTGAAACTGTTGTGGCACATCTCACTAAGTTGAATGATATAGCCACCCTTTTTACTCATGATGAGAAAACTCGCTATTACTTTATTCTCAAATTATTTCATTTCTCATTAATGGGTGATGCTAAAGCTTGGTACAATGCTCTTGCTCCTCGTTGTGTGCGTAGTCCCCAGGATATGATTTATTACTTCTCTGAAAAATATTTTCCTGCTCATAAGAAACAAGATGCCTTACAGGAAATATTTAACTTTGTGCAAATAAAAGAAGAGAGTCTCCCACAAGCTTGGGGGAGGCTTTGCCAATTACTTAATGCTTCGCCTAATCATCCTCTTAAGAAAAATGAAATACTCGATATCTTCTATAATGGACTAACTAATGCTTCTAGGGATTTCCTAGATAGTTGTGCTGGTTGTGTTTCCAGGGAACGAACTGTTGGACAAGCTAAAGAATTATTGAATAACATATTGAAAAATTATGATGATTGGAATCCTCCTGAAGCACCGGCTAAACCCACTCCGAAGAAGAGGGGTATATTATATCTCAGTCCCGAAGATATGCAAGAGGCAAAGAAATCTATGATGGAAAAAGGTATCAAAGCAGAGGATGTTAAAATTTTACCTCCCGTTGAAGAAATGCATGGGCTTAATACACCACCACTGCCTAAGGTGGTAGAGGTAAATTCTCTAATTAAGTTCAATGATAATAATAATCCTCACAATATGCATCCTAGTCAATGCCTTTATGAGTTTGAAAACTATATTAGAAAACAAGATCACTTCAATGCAAATGTTATGAAACAATTGAAATATAATTCTGATATGATTGCTCGCCTGAGTGACTTGTTATTTAGAATCTCAATTGATGTTAGGGGTGTTGGAAAACATGCTTTTATGGTTCAAACTCAGTTAGAACAAGTTGCTAAATCCCAAAGAGAATTGCTTGATGAAATGAATCATAGTATGCATGACTTTGCTATTAGAGTTGCAACTAGAGGAGGTAAAATGACCGAGGAACCACTTTATCCTGAGGGATACCCAAAAAGAATTGAACAAGAATCACAAAGAGCTAGCACTAGTTTACCAAGTCCTTCTAAAAAGAAGAAGAAAAAGAAAAATGATAGGACTTTGCATACTTCTAGTGAACCTGAAATAGAGAAACCTCGTGATAATGATACTGAAACTTCTATCTCAGATGCTGAAACTCAATATGGTAATGAACACTCACCTAGTGATAATGAAAAGGATAATGATGAGGTTCATGAAGATACTCAAACAAATGATAAAGAACTAGATAATGATGTTGAGATAGAACCACCTGTTGATCTTGATAACCCACAACCTAAGAATAAAAGATATGACAAAAGAGACTTTGTGGCTAGAAAACATGATAAAGAAAGAGAACCGTGGGTTGAAAAATCTATGCCTTTTCCACCCAAGTCAATTAAAAAGAAAGATGATGAAGAATTTCAACGTTTTGCTGAAATGCTGAGGCCGGTCTTTCTGCGTACTCGCTTGACTGACATCTTGAAAATGCCTCCTTATGCAAAGTATATGAAAGACATCATCACAAATAAGAGAAAAATACCAGAAGCTGAAATCTCCACTATGATTGCTAATTACACTTTCAAAGATGGAGTACCTAAAAACTTGGAGATATGGGAATACCAAATACACCTTGCTCTATCAAAAATAATTATGTTAAAACTGCTTTGTGTGATTTAGGAGCTGGTGTTAGTGTCATGCATTTCTCTTTATATAAAAGACTTGATTTGAATAAACTCACACCTACTGAAATATCTTTGCAAATGGTTGTCAAATCAACGGCCATACCTATCGGTATCTATGAGGATCTGCCCATTGTTGTTGCTAATGTTACTATTTTGACTGACTTTGTTATACTTGAGATGCCCGAGGACGACAATATGTCGATTATTCTTGGTAGACCCTTCTTGAATACTGCAGGGGTTGTTAATGATTACAATAAAAGCAAGGTCACTTTTCATATCAATGGTAATGAGCATACGGTGCACTTTCCGAAGAAACAATTCCAAGTGAATGGCATTAATGTTATTGAAAAATATCCAACAATCACTATTGGAAGTTTTCAAATACCTTTACCTACTATCAAAAAGAAATATGAAATGCTTATTGTTGGGGAAATGCATATCCCCATTGAGGTAACTTAGTGATTTACGAAAGTTCTTCGGTTTCATGCTAATCGAAAGTGGTTGGTAATAAGACTTGATCAACCTTATTAATGAATCATTTTTGAGCGGTATGAAGTTGATGAATTTAGTAAGCACTACCTTCTATCCCTACCTTTTGTTTTATGTTTTTATTAGTTGAATAAAATAGAATGCCGCGTGTTGTCTATTTTCTGAATTTCCCGTACAATAAAAAATGGCCCAAAAATAAAAGTTCTCAGGATGCCCTGAAAATTTTACACGATTTTTTCTGAATATTTCTGAATTTATGGTGCAAATAATATCAGAGGGAGGTGCACCAGGTGGGACACAACCCACGTGGGCGCACCAGGACCCCCAGGCGTGCCCTGGTGGGTTGTGGTCCCCACGTGGGCCCCCTCACTTACCTCTTCATCCCACATCATCACTTACCTCGAGAAAAAAATCTCTATTGCTCTCTCTCCCGTGTTCTTGAGCTCAAACCCGCGGATTTCGATCTCTTTGCTTGAAGCTCCGTTTCCGAAACTATTTCGGGGGATTGTTGCTTAGTATGTGACTCCTCCGTTTGTCAAATTAGTTTTTGTTTTAGTGGTTTATATTTTTAATAATTAGCTACTCTTGGTGCTGCTATAGATGCACTTGCATGTTAGATTATTAGAGTTCTAAGTAGGTTGAATGCTTGTTATGGCCTCTATGCATCCCTGTGAGTAGTTGCTATCAATCATATAAAGTTTTGTTGACAAATTTTTGTCACCCCCAAAATTTTTATTTTTTCAGAAAATTGTATGCGGACATGATGAACCTATTTGGAAGGAGTTCTTTGAGGAGACGATCCTCGGGGGCATCTTCTAGTGACAGTTCTGCTCGCCGGTCTTATGTTGAACCAAGTGAAAGTTCCACATGAGATGCCGCCACCAAAACAAGCTTATGGCCTTGCGATGAGTATATGATGCGTGTGGGCATTAAGGAGGGATTTGCGCAATATGTTCACAATGTCGGCCTCGGTCCCTACATCTCAGATAAGTGCGAACAACGCCACATTCTCATTAAATCGTTTGTCAAAGGATTTAAATTACATCCCCGTGAGTCTAGGCTGTCGTTTATGCTTTATGATAATCCGATACCATCTCATTAGAGAATTTTTCTTGTCACTGCAAACTCCCATTCTCGGGTTCGCTTGACGGACCACCAAAGGCTGAGTACCAATTATTCCTAACTAGTCTTTGCTACGCTGAGATGAGGGGAGTGACACAAGGTAGAATAAAGAGCATTCATTTTCTTGCAATTCAGTACTTTGCATTATTTAACGGGAAATGTATAGTAGGCAAGCAAGACTTTAGTACACTATGTGCTCCAGACTTGAGCCTCATTCGCACTACTCTCACCGATGAAAGGAATTATAACCTTGGAGCGATTGTTGCACGTAGACTTCAACATAACGCTAAAAGTGGCTATTTCTATGGTGGAATATATGCCACGCGTTTAGCATGAGGGCTGGGTGTTTCACCTTTTCCCTTTGATCCTATCCTACCCATGCAGTATTTAGATTTTGACACCTTAAAAGATCATAAAATTCTCAAGGGAAAGGTTGATAACTTCACTTATAATCTATTGTTTAACCAAAACTCTGTTGTGCACACATATTTGCATGCGCCTGCTCTTTTTGACTATCATAGCAAAGGAAGATATTTTGTTCTTGAGAGCGAGGCCCGAGATCACAACGCGGCAATGGGGGCAGCATTGCAGGCCGAGGCATCTGCACTAAGAGCCTCCGTGAGCCACCACTCCAACTACTATCCAGGCTACTAATCGACTACCAAGTTAGGCCAAAAGCCTAAGCTTGGGGGAGTATGTGTTTCTCACCGACTTTACATTCATGTCCACTTATTCTATTTGTCGGTGTCCACACTCTCTCATTGTATCATCCATGCTTAGATTTATTTTCTTGCTTTCTACTTGTGTGTTTGAAAAAACTTTAGAAAAACCAAAAAAGATTAGTTGTGGTCACTTTACTTTCTATGTATGCTTAGTAGTAATATTAAATAGGAAACCCAAAAATATTTCCTCGTTCTTGTTTTGCTTGTTGGGAGCTTTCCTGTGTAAATAGCTTTTCTCGTTTTTGCTTTTTATTTGCTTGTTCAAGAAAACCAAAAACTCCACAAATATTTCAGTGTGTTTCTCTGAAAATTATTTTCTTTTTATTCGAGTCTTACCTAGGAGAAGACCACGATGAGTATGTTGAGAGGCTCTCATATGAATAATCATTGAACTAATAAAGAGCACATTTTACCTTGTCTTCTCTTGTTGAATAAAATGTTTGCAGATTCCAGCTTAGTCCATGGCACTCTTGCACTATTATTATTTTCATATCGTTCGGTCGTGTAAGTGAAAGGCAATAATGACGACATTCGATGAACTTGCCAAGGCAAGAGAAACTGGTATGAACTCGACTTGTTCTGTTTGTGTAAATATGTTTAACCTAGTATCCATGATTCATCCCATTATGATTAAACATGTTTCCAATGACAATTAGAGATTATAGTTTCTCATGCCATGCATAAGTAGCTGGGAGCTGATAATGATTTATCTTGGATATCAACATAGTGTTAAAATGATTGTGATGTAGTATGATGATATGGTATCCTCCTCTGAATGTTTGAGTGGCTTGACTTGGCACATGTTCATGCATGTAGTTGAATCAAAACCAACATAGCCTATATGATATTTCAGTTCATGGTGTTCATATCCTACTCATGCTAGTGTCCAATGTTACTTATGCATAATGCATGGTTATGACAGTTGTTGCTCTCTAGCTGGCCGCTTCTCAATCAAATTGCTAGCCTTCGCATGTACTAAGTGGGAACTCTGCTTGTACATCAAAAACCTTGAACCCAAAAGTTATTCCAGATGAGTTCACCATACCTACCTATATACGGTATTATCCTGTTGTCCTAAGTAAATTTGCACGTGCCACCTCTAAAAACTTCTACAAATTATCCGTTTTGTGTGCCTGGATCGTTCATGGAATGACAGGAGGTGGTCGGTATCTTCCATGCTAAGCGGGTTATTCTCAGGTCGAGTGTTTATTCACTCGCCATCGCACGAGAAAAGGGCGGGAATAGGGATGCCTAGTCCCAAACTGCGAAATACAAAAAGAGTTAATCGCTCGAATTATCAAACAAAAAACCCCAATGGAGTCAAAACCCTTTACTTTTATCACTTGGGAACTGCCACTAGCGTGCTCAGCATGGAAGATGTTGATAACTGATGGTTGTGAAGTAAATGAGAAGGGTGCATGCCTCAATATATCATCTATCTCTGTTTTAAAAATTGAGCTCTGGCACCTCTGCAAATCACTGCTTCCCTCTGCGAAGGGACTATCTATTTACTTTTATGTTGTGTCATCACCTTCTAAAACAAGCGCCAGAAACTGAGAAGAGCACAGTTGTCATGATTTATGCATTGTGTGTAGCTAGTGTTGGGTGCATCATGACTGGATCTTATCTACCATGAATTATAATGTTTAGTTGCCGCTTGAACTTTGGAGGTGCTATGCATTTATCTTTTGCGGTCTAAGAAAGGGCTAGCGAGATACCACTATTTTCATATTATATCATGGTTGTTATCTACTTTTCCTAACGCTTTTCCTCTTGTTTTGGACTCTAATTTGCAAGATTTGAATGAAACTAACCCCAGACTGACGTTGTTTTCAGCAGAACTACCATGGTGTTGTTTTTGTGCAGAAATAAAAGTTCTCGGAATGGAACGAATCGTTGCGAGGATTTTTTACATCAATAATAAGAATTTCTGGAGCCAAGACCTTCCGGAGAGGGGCACCTGGTTGGGCACAACCCACCAGGGCACGCCCCCTCTCCTAGCGTGCCCAGGTGGGTTATACCAACCTGGTGGCCCCGTAGACCCTAATCCTGACGCTATAAAATCACATTATTCCAGGAAAAATCAAGGAGAAAGAATTATCGTAATCCACGAGATGGAGCCGCCGCCACCTCCTGTTCTTCATCGGGAGGCCAGATCTAGAGTCCGTTTGGGGCTCCAGAGAGGGGGACCTTCGTTCTTCGTCATCACCAACCCTTCTCCAACGCCAATTCCATGATGCTCCCCACCGGGAGTGAGTAATTCCTTCGAAGGCTCGCTGGTCGGTGAGGAGTTGGATGAGATTCATCATGTAATCGAGTTAGTTTTGTTAGGGCTTGATCCCTAGTATCCACTATGTTCTTAGATTGATGTTGCTATGACTTTGCCATGCTTAATGCTTGTCACTTTGGGCCCGGGTGCCATGACTCAGATCTGAACCGTTTATGTTATCATCCTCATATCTATGTTTTAGATCCAATCTTGCAAGTTATAGTCACCTACTACATGTTATGATCCGGTAACCCCGGAGTGACAATAACCGGGACTTCTTTCGGTGATTACCATAGTTTGAGGAGTTCATGTATTCACTATGTGTTAATGCTTTGTTCCGGTTCTCTATTAAAAGGAGGCCTTAATATCCCTTGCACTACAGGAATCAGGCAGTTTGCCGTCAGCCATCCCGGACGGCAAAGGCTTTGCCGTCCGCCAGCAGACGGCCAACCGTCCGGCTGAATAAGCCACGGCAAAGGGCGCTTTGCCGTCCGTTGGCGGATGGCAAAGACCTTTGAATCTTTGCTGTCGGCCAACGGATGGCAAAGGGCCTCGACGGCACATGTGGCACCTTAGCTCCGTTAAGGACTTAACAGCATGCTTTGTCGTCCACTGGCCGATGGCAAAGACCTTAGTTCTTTGTCGTCTGCTAGTGGACGGCAAAGAACCCACCTAGGTCAGCCCTAGGTTGCACAGGTAGCTGCCACGTGGCAGCTTTGCCATCTGCTAGCTGACGACAAAGACCTTTGTCGTCTGCCAGCAGACGGCAAAGTGGCTATATAGCCCTTGCTTTTTCTGTTTTTTTCTTAAAATCATTCAATTTGACAGAATATCACATATATATCCAACATATAACAATACAAGTTTTCAACAAGCATACCAACAATAACTCCTCCTCATCATCATTGTCAACTCTAACACATTCTAGCACATAATAACACATTGTACCTAGGACCTACGTACTCCTATCTCATAGGACATACTCTACCCTCTCTTAGGTACAATATCATAAAACAAGATAGTGTTGGAAATATGTCCTAGAGGCAATGAATAAAGTGTTTATTATTATATTTCCTTGTTCATGATAATCATTTATTATCCATGCTATAATTGTATTGATTGGAAACACATTACATGTGTGGGTAAATAGACAACACACTGTCCCTAGTATGCCTCTAGTGAACTAGCTCGTTGATCAAAGATGGTCAAGGTTTCCTAGCCATTGACATGAGATGTCATTTGATAATGGGATCACATCATTAGGAGAATGATGTGATGGACAAGACCGAAACTACAAACATAGCATATGATCGTGTCAGTTTATTGCTACTGTTTTCTACATGTCAAGTATGTGTTCCTATGACCATGGATCATGCAACTCACGGACATTGGAGGATTGCCTTGTATGTATCAAACGTCGCAACGTAACTGGATGACTATAAAGGTGCTCTACAGGTATCTCTGAGGGTGTTTGTTGAGTTGGCATGGATCAAGACTAGGATTTGTTACTCCGTGTGACGGAGAGGTATCTCAGGACCCACTCGGTAATACAACATCACAATAAGCCTTACAAGCAATGTGACTAAGTGTTAGTCGCGGGATCTTGTATTACGGAACGAGTAAAGAGACTTGCCAGTAACGAGGTTGAACTAGGTATGAAGATACCGACGATCGAATCTCGGGCAAGTAACATACCAAAGAACAAAGGGAACATCATACGGGATTAACTGAATCCTTAACACAGATGTTCGACTGATAAAGATCTTCATAGATTATGTAGGAACCAATATGGGAATCCAGGTCCCGCTATTTGTTATTGACCATAGAGGTGTCTCGGTCATGTCTACATAGTTCTCGAACCCACAGGGTCAGCACACTTAAGGTTTGGTGACGTTTTGGTAGTATAGAGTTATGTATGGTGGTGACCGAAGGTTGTTCGAAGTATCGGATGAGATCCCGGACATCATGAGGAGCTCCTGAATGGTCTGGAGGTAAAGATTGATATATAGGAAGTCCTATTTTCGTCGCCAGAAAAGTTTCGGGCTCATCGGTAGTGTACCGGGAGTGTCGGTAGTGTACCGAGAGACCATCGGGAGGGGTATTTCGACCCAAGAGGCAACATGGGCTGCGGGGGAGTGAATACTAGCCCTTAGTGGGCTGGTGGAAGTCCCACACAAAGCCCATGCGGCTAGGGAGAAAAGGCCCAAAGAGAAAAAGTGGAAAAAGGCAAAAATAGGGTCAATCCTAGTCCTATTAGGATTGGAGGTGGATTCCACCTCTCCCACCTGGTTCAGCCGACTCCTAGAGGCTTGGCCCTTGGGCCAAGCCTCCTCCTCTCTTCCTCTTATATATACTAGAGGTTTTAGGGTTTTTGCATAGATTTTTTCAGCCACGTGCTGCCCATTCCTCCAGTGCATAGTTTCTCCTCTAGATCGGTTTTCTACAGCGCTTAGGCGAAGCCCTGCCGGAATAGCTCCACCGCCATCGCCGGAGCACCACCACGCTGCCAGAGAACTCTTCTTCCTCTCCGCTCCTTCTTGCTGGATCAAGACGGCAGAAATCGCATCATGCTGTACGTCTGCTGAACGCGGAGGTGCCGTCCGTTCGGCGCTAGATCGGAAGGATCGTGATCAAGTTCGTGGGACGAATCTTGATCAAGTTCGCGGGACGGATCGTGATTGGATTGCGGGACGCTCGGCGATTTGGATCGCGAAGATGTTCGATTACACCAACTGCGTTTCTTAACGCTTCCCGCTTAGCGATCTACAAGGGTACGTAGATCCACTCTCCCTCTCGTAGATGCTCATCACCATGGATAGATCTCCGTGTGTGCAGGAAATTTTTTGTTTCCCATGCAACATTCCCCAACAGTGGCATCATGAGCTAGGTCTATGTGTAGATGAGATCTCGAGTAGAACACAAAAGGTTTGTGGGCGTTGATGCTTAGATTGCTTCCTCCCTTGGTCGGATTTTGGTTCAGCGGTATTGTGAGATGAAGCGGCCCGGACCAACATTACTCGTATGCTTACGAGAGACCGGTTCCCTCGACCGCAACTTGTTGCATAGATGGCTTGCGGGTGCCAATTTCTCTCACTTTAGTTGGATCGGATTCGACAAAGACGGTCCTTGAGAAGGTTGAAAAGAAAATAGTGTATCACCGTTGTGGTTTTTGCGTAGATGAGAATTGGTCTTGCTAGATACCCGTAGCAGCCACGTAAAACATGCAACAACAATTAGAGGACATCTAACTTGTTTTTGCAGGGTATGTTGTGATGTGATATGGCCAATTACATGATGCGATATATGTGATGTATGAGATGATCATGTGATGTATAGATTATCACGACTTGCATGTCGATGAGTACGTGAATCGGCAAGAGCCATAGGGTTGTGTTTAATTATTGTATGACCTGCGTGTCAATCATTAGGCGCTATGTAATGCTTTACTTTATTGCTAAACGGTAGCAATAGTAGTAGAATCATGTTGGGCGCGACAACCCCGATGGAGACACATTGATGGAGATCAAGATGATGAAGATCATGGTGCTCATGCCGGTGACGATGGAGATCATGCTGGTGCTTTCTAGATGGAGATCAAAAGCAGAAGTTCATGGCCATATCATGTCACTTATGAATTGCATGTGATGTTACTCCTTTTATGCACCTTGTTTTGCTTAGGACGACGATAGTATTATAAGGTGATCCCTCACTTAAATTTCAAGATGAATTGTGTTCTCCCCGAGTGTGCACCGCTGCGAAAGTTCGTCGTGTCGAGACACCACGTGATGATCGGGTGTGATAGACTCTACGTTCACATACAACGGGTGCAAGCCAGTGTTGCACACGCAGAACACTCGGGTTAAACTTGAAGAGCCTAGCATGTACAGACATGGCCTCAGAACACAAGAGACCGAAAGGTCAAACATGAGTCATATAGTAGATATGATCAACATGAGATGTTTACCATTGAAGCCACCTCAACTCACATGATGATCGGACTTGAGTTGGTGAATTTGGATCATGTGACACTCAGATGGCCTGAAGGATGTCGATTTGAGTGGGAGCTTTAGTAAATTTGATTAACTAAATTCAATATCTTGAACAATAGTCTAAGTAACCTTTGCATATTTATGTTGTAGATCAATGGCTCGCGCAGTAGCACCTCTGAATTTTAATGCGTTCCTAGAGAAAGCTAAGTTGAAAGATGATGGAAGTAACTTTGTTGACTAGGCCCGTAATGTGAGGATTATCCTCACGGCTTCCCAGAAATCATATGTCCTTGATGCACCACTTGGTGACCAACCAGGAGACATGACCTCCGAAGACCTTAAGAACGCTTGGGAGGCACGTACTAGAGATTACTCAATAGTTCAGTGTGCAATATTGTATGTCTTAGAACCGGGACTTCAAAGACATTTTGAACGTCATGGAGCATATGAGATGTTCCAGGAGTTGAAGTTTATCTTTCAGAAGAATGCCCGGATCAAAAGGTATGAGACCTCTGATAAATTCTATGCTTGCAAGATGGAGGAGAACGGGTCTATCAATGAGCATATACTCAGAATGTCTGGGTATTCAAATCTTCTAGTAGAGTTGGGAATTACCCTTCCGCCAAAGGCAATCACTAACAGAGTTCTTCAATCACTGCCGCCTAGTTACAAGAGCTTTGTGATGAACTATAACATGCATGGGATGAACAAGTCAGTCGTCGAGCTATTTGCGATGCTGAAAGTCGCTGAGTCTGAAATCCAGAAAGAACATCAAGTGTTGATGGTCAATAAAACCACTAGTTTCAAGAAGAATGGCAAGATCAAGGGCAAGAAGGGTAAAACCAAGAAGGATGGCAAAGCAGTTGCTACTCCTGTAAAGAAGCCTAAGCATGGACCTAAGCCAGAAACTGAGTGCTTTCATTGCAAGGGAACTGGTCACTGGAAGCGGAACTGCCCCAAGTACCTGGCTGACAAGAAGGCGGCCAACGACAAACAAGGTATATATGATATACATGTTATTGATGTGTACCTTACTAGCTCTCGTAGTAGTGCCTGGGTATTTGATACCGGTTCGGTTGCTCACATTTGCAACTCAAAGCAGGAACTACGGAATAAACGAAGGCTGGTGAAGGACGAAGTGAGATGCGCGTGGGAAATGGTTCCAAGGTTGATGTGATCGCCGTCGGCACGCTCTCTCTTCGATTACCATCGGGATTAGTGATGAACCTGAATAATTGTTATTTAGTGCCTGCGTTAAGCATGAACATTATATCTGGATCTTGTTTATTGCGAGATGGTTACTCATTTAAATCAGAGAATAAAGGTTGTTCTATTTATATGAGTAATATCTTTTACTGTCATGCACCCAATGTTAGGGGTTTATTCATATTGAATCTTGATAGTGATGACACACATGTTCATAACATTGATGCCAAAAGATGTAGAGTTGATAATGATAGTACCACTTTCTTGTGGCACTGCCGTTTAGGTCATATTGGTGTAAAATGCATGAGGAAGCTCCATGCTGATGGACTTTTGGAGTCACTTGATTTTGAATCACTTGACACATGTGAACCATGCCTCATGGGCAAGATGACTAAAACGTCGTTCTCTGGAACAGTGGAACGGGCAAGTGACTTATTGGAAATCATACATACTGATGTGTGCGGTCCAATGAATGTTACAGCGCGTGGTGGATATGATTATTTTATCACCTTCACTAATGACTTAAGTAGATATGGGTATATTTATTTAATGAAACACAAGTCTGAAACGTTTGAAAAGTTCAAGCAATTTCAGAGTGCAGTTGAGAATCATCGTAACAAGAAGACTAAGTTCATGCGATCTGATCAAGGAGGTGAATATCTGAGTATGAGTTTGGCAGTCACTTAAGACGGTGTGGAATTGTTTCACAGTTGACACCGCCCGGAACACCACAGCATAATGGTGTGTCCGAACATCGTAATCGAACCTTATTAGATATGGTGCGTTCTATGATGTCTCTTGCTGATTTGCCACTATCGTTTTGGGGTTATGCATTAGAGACAGCTGCATTCACTTTAAATAGGGCACCATCAAAATCCGTTGAGACGACGCATATGAACTATGGTTTGGCAAGAGGCCAAAGTTGTCGTTTCTTAAAGTTTGGGGATGTGATGCTTATGCCAAAAATCTTCAGCCTGAAAAGCTGGAACCCAAAGCGGAGAAATGCGTCTTCATAGGATACCCAAAAGAGACAGTCGGATATACCTTCTACCTCAGATCCGAAGGCAAAGTGTTTGTCGCTAAGAACGGAACATTTCTTGAGAAAGAGTTTCCCTTGAAAGAATTGAGTGGGAGGAAGATAGAGCTTGATGAGGTTATTGAACCTTTACATCAACCAGAAAGTAGCGCAGCACAGAAAGATGTTTCTGTGGAACCTACGATGGTAGAAGATGAAGTTAATGATGATGATCATGAAGCTTCGGATCAAGCTACTATTGAACCTCGTAGGTCGACAAGGGTGCGTATTGCTCCTGAGTGGTACGGCAACCCTGTCTTAGAGGTCATGTTGTTGGACAACAATGAACCTACAAGCGATGGAGGAGCAGTGATGGGCCTGGATTCCGAGAAATGGTTAGAGGCCATGAAATCCGAGATGGTATCCATGTATGAAAACAAAGTATGGACTTTGGAAGTATTACCTGAAGGGCGAAAGGCCATTCAAAACAAATGGATCTTTAAGAAGAATACAGACGCGGACGGTAATATCACCATCTATAAAGCTTGACTTGTGGCAAAGGGTTTTTCACAAGTTCAAGGAGTTGACTACGATGAGACATTCTCACCCGTAGTGATACTTAAGTCTGTCAGAATCATGTTGGCAATAGCTGCTTATTTTGTCTATGAAATTTGGCAGATGGATGTCAAAACGGCGTTCCTCAACGGTTTCCTTGAGGAAGAGTTGTATATGATGCAACCCGAAGGTTTTGTCGATCCAGAGAATGCTGAAAAAGTTTGCAAACTCTAGCGATCCATTTATGGACTGGTGCAAGCATCTCGGAGTTGGAATAAGTGCTTTGATGAGGTGCAAGCGTTTGAGTTTATACAAGTTGATGGAGAAGCTTGTATTTACAAGAAAGTGAGTGGGAGCTCTATAGCATTTCTAATATTATATGTGGATGACATATTGCTGATTGGAAACAATATAGAAATGCTGGAAAGCGTGAAGGAATATTTGAACAAGAGTTTTTCAATGAAAGACCTAGGAGAAGTTGCTTTCATATTAGGCATTAAGATCTATAGAGATAGATCGAGAAGCTTAATAGCACTTTCACAGAGCACATACCTTGATAAAGTTTTGAAGAAGTTCAAAATGGATCAGTCCAAGAAGGGGTTCTTGCCTGTGTTACAAGGTGTGAAGTTGAGTAAGACTCAATGCCCAGTGACTACAGAAGATAGAGAAAAGATGAGTGTCGTCCCCTATGCTTCAGCCATAGGCTCTATCATGTATGCAATGCTGTGCACAAGACCCGATGTCAGCCTTGCCATAAGTATGGCCGGAAGGTTTCAAAGTGATCCTGGAATGGAGCACTGGCAGTGGTCAAGAATATCCTTAAGTACTGAAAAGGACTAAGGAAATGTTTCTCGTTTATGGAGGTGATGAAGAGCTCGTCGTAAAGGGTTACATCGATGCAAGCTTTGACACTGACACGGACGACTCTAAGACGCAAACCGGATACTTATTCATTCTTAACGGGGGAGCGGTAAGCTAGTGCAGTTCCAAGCAAAGCGTGGTAGCTGATTCTACGTGCGAAGCGGAGTACATCGCAGCCTCAGAGGCGGCGAAGGAAGGTGTCTAGATGAAGTAGTTCATGAAAGATCTTGAAGTAGTGCCCAGTGCACTAAATCCAATGAACCTATTCTGTGACAACACTGGTGCCATTGCTCTGGCCAAGGAACCAAGGTTTCACAAGAGGACCAGACACATAAAGCGACGCTTCAACTCCATCCGGTATTACATCGAGGAGAAGGACATAAATATTTGCAAAGTGCACACGGATCTGAATGTTGCAGACCCATTGACTAAACCTCTTCCAAGGTCTAAACATGATCAACACCAGAATTGCATGGGTTTTCGATTTATTACCATGTAAATCGCATAGTGATGTGAACTAGATTATTGACTCTAGTGCAAGTGAGAGACTATTGGAAATATGCCCTAGAGGCAATGAATAAAGTTTTTATTATTATATTTACTTGTTCATGATAATCGTTTATTATCCATGCTATAATTGTATTGATTGGAAACACATTACATGTGTGGGTAAATAGACAACACACTGTCCATAGTATGCCTCTAGTGAACTAGCTCGTTGATCAAAGATGGTCAAGGTTTCCTAGCCATTGACATGAGATGTCATTTGATAATGGGATCACATCATTAGGAGAATGATGTGATGGACAAGACCCAAACTACGAACGTAGCATATGATCGTGTCAATTTATTGCTACTGTTTTCTGCATGTCAAGTATGTGTTCCTATGACCATGGATCATGCAACTCACGGACATCGAAGGATTGCCTTGTGTGTATCAAACGTCGCAACGTAATTGGGTGACTATAAAGGTGCTCTACAGGTATCTCCGAGGGTGTCTGTTGAGTTGGCATGGATCAAGACTGGGATTTGTTACTCCGTGTGACGGAGAGGTATCTCAGGGCCCACTCGGTAATACAACATCACAATAAGCCTTACAAGCAATGTGACTAAGTGTTAGTCACGGGATCTTGTATTACGGAATGAGTAAAGAGACTCGCCAGTAACGAGGTTGAACTAGGTATGGAGATACCGATGATCGAATCTCGAGCAAGTAACATACCGAAGAACAAAGGGAACATCATACGGGATTAACTGAATCCTTGACATAGAGGTTCGACCGATAAAGATCTTCGTAGATTATGTAGGAACCAATATGGGCATCTCGGTCCCACTATTGGTTATTGACCGTAGAGGTGTCTCGGTCATGTCTACATAGTTCTCGAACCCGCAGGGTGTGCACACTTAAGGTTTGGTGACGTTTCGGTAGTATAGAGTTATGTATGGTGGTGACCGAAGGTTGTTCGGAGTCCCGGATTAGATCACAGACGTCATGAGGAGCTCCGGAATGGTCCATAGGTAAATATTGATATATAGGAAGTCCTATTTTGGTCGCCGGAAAAGTTTCGGGCTCATCGGTAGTGTACCGGGAGTGCCGGTAGTGTACCGGGAGACCATCGGGAGGGGTATTTCGACCCAAGAGGCAACATGGGCTGTTGGAGAGTGAATACCAGCCCTTAGTGGGCTGGTGGAAGTCCCACACAAAGCCCATGCGGCTAGGGAGAAAAAGCCCAAAGAGAAAAGGTGGAAAAAGGCAAGAATAGGGTCAATCCTAGTCCTACTAGGATTGGAGGTGGATTCCACCTCTCCCACCTGGTTCGGATGACTCCTAGAGGCTTGGCCCTTGGGCCAAGCCTCCTCCTCTCTTCCTCTTATATATACTGGAGGTTTTAGGGGTTTTGCACAGAATTTTTCAGCCACGTGTTGCCCGTTCCTCCAGTGCATAGTTTCTCCTCTAGATCGGTTTTCTGCAGTGCTTAGGCGAAGACCTACCAGAATAGCTCCACCACCATCGCCGGACCACCATCATGCTGCCAGAGAACTCTTCTTCCTCTCCGCTCCTTCTTGCTAGATGAAGATGGCGGAGATCGTCATCAAGCTGTACGTGTGCTGAACGCGGAGGTGACGTCCGTCAGACGCTAGATCGGAAGGATTGTGATCAGGTTCGTGAGATGGATCGTGATCAAGTTCGCGGGGCGGATCGGGATTGTATCGTGGGATGGATCATGATTGGATCGCGGGACGCTCGGAGATTTGGATCGCGAAGACGTTCGACTACACCAACCGCGTTTCTGAACGCTTCCCGCTTAGCGATCTACAAGGGTACGTAGATCCACTCTCCCTCCCGTAGATGCTCATCACCATGGATAGATCTGCGTGTGCGTAGGAATTTTTTGTTTCCCATGCAACGTTCCCCAACAGATAGGCCCTGACTCTCTATTATGGAGAACGGATATCATCCTCTCTCCCATTCTTGGCCTACGCACAATGTTGCTTCCAAGTAGCTCTCTACTGTTGAGCATACATTTTTTACAATCTTTGATTGTCATGAGTCCATCGGTTTTAGAAATCCGATATGGACAGGAGTGATGCGTAGGCTGACCTGGCCGTGGTGGCCCTAAGCTCATAACAACGGCCTCTCGGAAACATCAGATGAGGCACACAATCCTCCGGGATTTTCTATTGAAAAACATAGTAATAACTTTGTAGTTAGCAATGTAGTTTAGCTTTAGAAGAATTTATGCAAAAGATGCACGACTGTCGTAATAGTAGAATTAAAATCTTACCATGCAATCTCCATGGATGTTACCATAGTTCACCACGTGCACTAGTGGCACGTATTGACCATAATGTGCAGGAGTTTGATAATAGCTATTGTAATTCTCAAGATGACTAAGAAATGCGGTAAGATGATCTTTCTCCTTATAAGTTAATTCTACTTCATCACTGTAGTAAGGTTCTGTCTACCATCTTTCGTACATTTTTTGAAGCATGAAAATAAGTTGTCAATGCAAATAAGTTGTCAACTATTTTTAAATAAACAATATAAATTACTTACTAAATATGTTTGAGAAACTCACATGATGGTAGAACTGGAGGCGTCTGCACATCGACCCAGATGTCGATATTACCTTCAATTTCATCTTCCGGATGAATATCAAAGGTGATAAGCATATTAGGCTCAAATGCATAAGCCTTGCATAGTGCTTGCCAATTTTTGCATTCAAAATAGCAATAGGTGTCTGCATGGTACAATTCTACCGCAAAAATAAAACCATGCTCGGTCCTCAAGTGAACTATCTTTACCTCCATATCTTTTTTAAAACTGAAACCAATCTTATCCAAGACAGCAATTCTTGCATGGCATAGGATACGCTAGTAGAACAGTAAAAAATTAAAATTAATTATAAGTTGAAGCAAAAGAGGCAGAAGTCATGCTTAATTACAAAATAAGACTTGTCATTCCGACTTACTGTATCCACTTCGAAAGTCTCATCCAGCATGATGCTGAAGCGCCTACATCAACTAGGAAAGTCTTGTCACATAGGCCACACTCGTCTTCGTAGTATTTGCACATATCGAATTCACTTTCGTCGTCAGACATTTCCTATGTTCATAGTTGAGACATTTAAAATCGATCGAAGGAAACTACGAGAAACTGATCAACACACAGATCAGTATTACTCAATATGCAACGAGTTGACTTTAGGTCTATTGAGTCTTTCCTTCCTATACTCTCATCTCACATATATGGTGGGCACTCCCTCTTATATTGTGACCGTCGGTGATGGTGGCTCCTCCATTCGTCCCCGGGTGCATTACACCAAAATTTCTAGCACACGGGAACGAAGGAGAAGCGACCCCCACGACAACAGTCAGGATTCTTCCTCTCTCTCCTATATATATATATATATATATGGTGGACACTCTCCCTCACTGAAAGACACACAATGAGCCGAAACAGACCTAAAGTCAACCCGTTTCATATATCGAGCAATGACATAGAAAAAATACCAGAATTACGGCACTCTTTGGATCCTAATGCGTGTGTGACTTTTAGTCCGTCAAGGATTTCCTTAAGTAACTCTCATATCTCATGGTGTGTTGGTGCGCTCTCTCTCACACTGATATGGTGGTGTATATATGTTGTTGGACACTCTCTCACAGTAATATTTCGACTACCGGTGATGGACGCCCCACCTCTTCTCTTCTTGCGCAATATATCGATGAGTATAATGCAAAGAAGAGAACAATGATGAGGCGCCCCCCACGACAACAGTCGGGATTCCTCCATCAAGAACACACATCAAAGTCACACAAGGAGCAACGATAGACCGAAAGTCACACACGCATTATACCGATAAAATATCACAAATACATTAATATTTATAATGAACTCGAATATAATATGACTAATACATCATCAGGAATAATCCAGTTAATGCATCATCAAATATTAACTAATAAATCTCGAATATTATCATATAAGACCACTAATACAGATCGAATATCCTAGAATCCAAAGTGGAGGACGATGAACTCGGTTCACTAGCGGTCTCTGAGTCGTCGGCAGTGGACACCCAAAGATAAGGAAGCATCACGGGATCATAACTCAAGTGAGATCCTTGAAGGATCTGCCAGGTATTGTTGAACCGGGCGTCCAACGCCGCCATGTAGCGACGGACGTGCTCGTCCTCCTCCCTGACACGGCGACGTACCACCTCTGCGGGTGCCCACTCCCTCCGCACTGACAGCGGCCCGCGTGACCGCCACCACAGAAGGTCTGGGTCGACGACGAGACCTGGATTCCTCACCAACCTCCGAGCCCAGGAAGGTAGCACCTCCCAGTGCCAGTCCGGTGGAGCCCAGTCCCGGACATGGCGCCTATCAAGCAGGCTCTCGCGGACTACTCGACGATGAGGATGCGGGCCGGGCATCATCGACAAATTCCCGTGAGAACATTTTCCTATCGTTTAATCACTAATTTTTTCATAAAACCCAAAAAAATTCATCATTAACATACTAATCTAACATAAACATTCATCATAAACATACTAATCTAACATAAACATTCATCATTAACATTCATCATAAAAAAATTATGTAATCTAACATACACATACTTCAGCAAACCATATTCATCAGTTAATAGAGTTTGCCAGTTTCATTACGTCGATGCAACCTAGACGCTAGTAGGTAAATGAAGGGGGCAGGAGGAGATGTCATTTGTGCTCACCCACGAATGCAGGGCGGAGCTCGTCGAACGCACGGGGAGGTCATCGAACACCAGACCCTCACAGCGACGAAACAACTGCACATTTAAATCCACCTGATCAACATAAATATGATGTTCTCTATAACAAAATCGAAAAATATATGACCTAACTCATAATTCACAAATATATGACCCGTGTCGTGTCGGGGTCGGGGTGTCGGGGGTGTCGTGTCAGGGTTGGGGTGTCTGGTGTGTCGTTTCGGGGTCGGGGTGTTGAGGGTATCGTGTCGGGGTCGGGGTGTCATGGGTGTCGTGTCGGGGTAGGAGTGTTCTGTCTTGGTCGGGGGTGCCATGTCAGAGTGTCGGGGTGTCGTGTTGGGGTCGAGGTGTCGGGGTTGTCGTGTCGGGGTCGGGGTGTCGAGGGTGTCGTGTCGGGGTCGGGGTGTCGGGGGTGCTGTGTCGGGGTCGGGGGTGTCGTGTCAGAGTGTCGGGGTCAAGGTGTTGGGGGTGTCGTGTCGGGGTCGGGGTGTCGGGGGTGTCGTGTCGGGGTCGGGGTGTCGGGGGTGCCATGTCGGGGTCAGGTGTCGGGGTCGGGGGTTGGGGGCTCCTCTCTTCTTCTTCTTCTTTCTTCTTCCTGTTCTTCTTCCTCTTCTTCTTCTTCCTCTTCTTCTTCTTCTTCTTCTTCCTCATTTTCTAAATATTCTTATTCTTCTCTTTTTTCAGAACTAAACCTAAAACTAAAACTAAACTAAACTAAACATAAACCTAAAACTAAAACTAAAACTAAAACTAAACTAAGCATAAACATAAAAAAACAGAAAAAAAGGAGGAGGAGGAGGAGCTCACCGGAGGGGGTCGGGAGCACGGCGGGGGGGCGGCGGGGCGGGGCGGCGGGGGGCAGGGGCGCGACGGGGGCGCGACGGTGGTTGGGAGCACGACGGCGGGGCGATGTGTCGGGGCGGCGAGGGAGTGACGGGGGCAGGGTGCGGGGCGGCGAAGGCGGGGTCGGGAGCACGTAGGCGGGGTGGCAGGTCGGGGCGGCGGGGGCGCGACGGGGGCCGGGAGCACGGTGGCCGGGCGGCGGGGCTAGGCGACGGGGGCGCGACGAGGGGCCGGGTGCGGGGTGGCGGAGGCGCGGTGGGGGTCGGGGGTGGGGCGGCGGGGATCAGCGGCGGCGGGGGCACGGTGGGGTGGGGGCTGGGCTAGGTCGGGGGAGATGAGAGGCGTGGGGGTGCGCCGTTAGAGTTAGGTATCCACCTCTTTGACGTCCGCTAGCGGACGGCAAAGAGATGGGGTGGTGGGCCGTTACAATAGTGACGTCAACTGGACCCCACCCACCTCTTTGTCATCCGCTCGCTGACGGCAAAGAATCTATGCCGTCAGCTAGCAGATGGCAAAGAGGTGGCTGATGGCAAAGCCCCTCTTTGCCTTCAGCTAGCTCTTTGTCGTCTGCTTTGCGCTAGCTGATGGCAAAGCCACCCTTTGTCATCTGCTAGTAGACGGCAAAGAAGTGGCAGACGACAAATCTTCTGATTCCGGTAGTGTTAGTTTCCAGTATGGACCCCACTGCCATGGGAGGGTAGGACAAAAGATGTCATGCAAGTTCTTTTAATAAAGCACGTATGACTATTTACGGAATACATGCCTACATTATATCGATGAACTGGAGTAGTGTCGTATCGCCCTAGTTTATAACTGTCTCATGATGAATATCATCCAACAAGTCACCGATCTAATGCCTACAAATTTATCTTATATTGTTTCAGCTAAGTTACTACTGCTATCATCGATGTTACACTTGCTACAAAATTACTGCTATCACTATTATTGTTACTGTTACTGAAGTCACTACTATCAAAACTATCATATTACTTTTCTACTGATTACTTGCTGTAGATAATTAATCTCCAGGTGTGGTTGGATTGACAACTCAACTGCTAATACCTTCAAATATTCTTTGGCTCCCCTTGTGTCGAATCTATAAATTGGGATTGAATACTCTACCCTCGAAAACTATTGCGATCCCCTATACTTGTGGGTTATCACAAGACTTGAGGCATCTTTATGACAAACAAGTCAGAAGACGTGCTTTCCAGGGAGGTGACCTCGTTTTCCGATTGGATCAGCAGAAGCCGCACAAGCTAGCGCCTCCATGGCAACGGCCATTTGTGATCTCCAAAGTTCTTAACAATGGAGCTTATCGGTTGTACACCATTAATGACGGTAAGGAAGAGCCACGAGCGTGGAACGCGGATCTGCTCCGCAAGTTCTAGACATAGTGCTAAGACACTCTACCATCCATGTAATACACTTCTAAGTGCATTCGATGAATAAAGTTGTCAAAACTTTTTGTTACTCGTTCGTTTTCACCACCCCCCAGTGGGTGTGTGGATTCGCTTAGCTGTGATCATGTATTGCCTAAGTTTAAGACTACTCCGAGTGGGGACATCATCCACACTCGGGGGCTTAGCTGCGAACCTGATTTCCCTAAGTTAAAAACTACTCTGAGTGAGGACTTCATCCACACTCGGGGGCTTTGTTGTGATCCTATATCGCCTAAGTTAAAAACTACTCTGAGTGAGGACTTCATCCACACTCTGACACTCAGGGGCTTAGTTGTGATCATGTATCGCCTAAGTTAAAAACTATTTCAAGGAAGGATTTCATCCACACTCGGGGGCTTAGCTGCGAAGCGGATTTCGCCTAAGTTAAAAACTACTCCGAGTGGGCGCTTCATTCACACTCGGGGGTTTAGCTGTGATCATGTATCACTCCAAGTTAAAAACTACTCTGAGTAAGGATTTCATCCACACTCGAGGGCTTAGCTGCAATCCTGTATTGCCTAAGTTAGAAACTACTCCGAGTGAGGACTTCATCCACACTCGGGGGCTTAGTCACGATCCTGTATCGCCTAAGTTAAAAACTACTCCGAGTGAGGATTTCATCCGCACTCGGGGGCTTAGCTGTGATCCTGTATCACCTAAGTCAGAAACTACTCCGAGTGAGGATTTCATCCACACTCGGGGGCTTAACCATGATTCTGTATCACCTAAGTTAAAAACTACTCCGAGTGAGGACTTCACCCACACTTGGGGCTTAGCCGCGATTCTGTATCGCCTAACTTAAAACTACTCCGAGTGAGGACTTCATCCACACTCAGGGAGTTTAGCTGCCATTCAGTATCGCCTAAGTTAAAAACTACTGTGAGTGAGGACTTCAACCACACTCGGGGGGCTTAGCCGCGATTCTGTATCGCCTAAGTTGAAAACTAATCCGAGTGATGACTTCGTCCACACTCGAAGACTTAGCCATGATTCTGTATCGCCTAAGTTAAAAACTACTCCAAGTGAGGACTTCATACACACTCGAGGACTTAGCCGCGATTCTGTATCGCCTAAGTTAAAAATTACTCCGAGTGAGGACTTCATCCGCACTCGGGGGCTTAGCCGCGATTCTGTATCGGCTAACTTAAAAACTACTCCGAGAGAGGACTTCATCCACACTCAAAGACTTAGCCATGATTCTGTATCGCCTAAGTTAAAAACTACACTAAGTGAGGCCTTCATCCGCACTCGGGGGCTCAGCCGCGATTCTGTATTGCCTAAGTTAAAAAATACTCCGCCTGAGGACTTCATCCACACTCGAGGGCTTAGCCGCAATCCTATATCACCTAAGATAGAAACTACTCCGAGTGGGGGACTCTTCCACACTCGGGGACTTAGCTGCGATCCTGTATCGCCTAAGTTAAAGATTATGCCGAATAGGAACTCCATTTGCATTCAGTAGAATTTCAAACAAGCATTCAGAATGGTCCACAAGTGCAGATAACCTGGGCCGCAAAGTTGCGGTGATTGTATCAGTACAAGAACCACTCGGCATACCGAGGAAAATATGATTGAAAGTTTTTTGTCCGGACATCAGTCGAACGATGGCGGAGACACTGCATTAGTGAAGGTGTCCAAGTCGATGACGTCCGCGATCCGAGTAGCCGCGGGCATGAAAGTCTCCATGAAGTCATCGAACTTGGTGTTGTTTCTATTGACGACCTTCAATGACTTCAGCTTTTCCTCATCCATGCCTCTGTAGTGCACACGGACAAGGGAAAGGGCGATATCTGCTCCATCCCGAGGTGCTGATTTCTTCCATGACTAGAATTGGCATGGCACATGCCTCAGTCGGTCCATGAGGAATTCTAAGTCACTCGAAAGCTCTTCTTCGGAGGAAGTCTCTTTGTCGATCTCCTGGGCCGCTTCACGTAGTCGCTTTAGGAAGATGGCCACCTCCTGGGTGCGTTCATCAAGCCTAAGCATCGCAAGCGCTGCGCTGTCACGGAGAATCCCAGCACTCAGATCTAGCTCCTTCTCAATCTTGGAGGTCTCTTCCTCCAAGTCCAGGCACATGTCTCACGAGCATTAGAGAAAGGGAATCAGGGATGGAAAATGATAAGTTGGAAAAGGTTTGGAGTTCAATCAAGCCGAGTGCGTGCCTTTAAGACTCTCGTTCATTTCTCTGTAGTAGTCCTCAACAAGCTTCTCTAGCTCAGCCTTCTTGGCCGTGACTTCTTTTAGCTTCGTTTCAGCATCAACAGCCTCTTGAGTGCTCCTCTTGGCAACATCCTCCAACGCCTTCTTCTCTTCCTCCGACTTCTCAAATACCTTCAGCTTGTTCTCTGCCTCCTTCGTCTTCCGACCAGCATCTTTCTGAGAAAATGCCAAGTCTTGGTCCTACTTTTCCAGTGCCTCCTTCATGGTCTCTATAGAAATGGAAGTCCATAGCCACTTAGCAAACTGAAGATTTTCACTACGTACATCTGGCGAAGTACTCTCAGTCAGGTAGGGGAAAAGATCGAACTCAAAGTAATCGGTCGAGATCTGATTACCTCCATGTGTCACCTTCTCCTGCTCCAGATGTGTACACTTGGTCTTCTCAGCTTCAAGGTTATAACGAAGCTCCTGCACCTCCTCCTCAAGAGTTTTATAGCGAGATCCGATCTCACACACACCCTCCATTTGACAACAAGAATAGAAAAGAATATCAGAGTTCACAATCGGATACAATGAAGAGGTTCAACATCATTCAGATTTTGAGACTGTCGCCGACTGCTTCAGTCGACGACAGCCTCGGGGACTACACCCAGTGGGTGCACTCAGCGCGCCCCCACTTGAGAACTACCAGTTCTACACCCCGACGGTCAATGTCGAGAGGCTCTAGTCCATGGACCATCACAGCATCCTCTATGACAAGTATCTCATCGCTCAAATCCTACTACCCCAATATTTGGATTTTTAGACTGTCGCCGACTGCTTCAGTCGATGGCAGCCTCGGGGACTACACCCAGTGGGTGCTCTCAACGTGCTCCCACTGGAGAAATACTGGTTCTACACCCCGGTGATCAATGTCGAGAGGCTCCGGTCCATGGACCATCACTGCATCCTCTTCGACAAGTATCTCATCATTCGGAGACTACTACCTAAAACACCCGGTGGGTGTACTACCACTCATGACGTAAACCCACTCGGGACCTTACACGGACCCACTAGGAATTCTACAGGATTCTGAAAACATCTTCAACGCAAAATTTATGTCTAAAGAAGTTACTTACAAGAATACTTACTCGGATAGTCTTCTCCAAAGCCTCGCCAACATCGCGGGCCTCCTTCAGCTTGTCATTCATCAACTTCAGCTGGATCAACGCCTCCTTGCTCGCTCCCACCTGGTCCTCCGAGAAACGTTGCATACCGATGACGTTGGTCACAAGAGGAGTTGGAGGAGGAGTTCCGAGTGCTGATCTTGCACTTGACAAAGTTCCTCGGGCTCGAGGCGGCTCCTGGACAGGCGCGGTACCTTGCATCATGACGTCCGCGTCACCAGCGGGATACGATAGGTCAACTTGTTTGTCCGCATCAATCTAGATCACCTCATGCAGCTCTACAAACATGCGACAGTCATTCGGAAATGAGCCTAGAGGAGAGACTAAGGACCTCGAGTTCACAAATAGGCAAAGTCGAGTGATACCTTTTGAAGTTGTTGCATCAATCTCAGCCTTGTCTTTCCCTAGCGAGGCACATGAAGTGTTGGCCCTTCAATCAAAGTCACTTCAATTGTTTATCTTAATCGGTTAACCATTTGAAACATCAATCAGCATGAAGATACTTGCGTGGAACCACCGGCACGTTCATCTTGGTCTTGGGCAATGTCAACTTTCGAGGTTTGCTGGTGGGGATCTTTGCCTGCTTTGCAGTCTTCTCTGGATATGCGGGAGGTTCATTACGCCCACGCTTCAAAGTATTAGTAGGAAGGATGTTCGTAGAGGGCTTGGCGGCACCCGGTCCACCCGGGCGGCCTCCACGGACTCCAGGGTCATGGCGGGCCTTCTAATGGGTCTTGGGAAGCAACTCCTCTAAAGGAGAAGATTCTGCCTCGTCGCTCAGTTCGAACTCTTTCTCGTCCTCTTCATCGTTGCATTCATCTTCATACTCTTCTTCATCGTCCGAGTCGCCATGGTGCTCGCTGTTGCTGGCCACGTCTGAAGTCGCGTTGGCACCAGCGAATATCAAGCTCACCATGTCTGTGTAGCCCTGCTGAAATGGAGGTTGCAACAATCAAAATTCATCAAAGGAAAATCATATCACTCGGAATTAATGGTGGCATTCAGAGTTTACCTCACTCGACGGGTAGTCAGCTAAATACGGGGGCACACGCCTCGACCCTCTGGGGTTGTCCCGAGCTGGAGTTATGGCCTTCAGTTTGTTTGCCATGGCCTCAGTGCCGAGCTCCTCTGGGTGCGTGCGACTGACATCACTCGGACCCGAGTACTGCTAGATGGGGTGAAGCCTAGCCTGAAGCGTCTGGATCCTTCTCTGGAAGAAGACCTCCAGCAAGTCTAACCCATTGACGCCCTGGTTCACCAAGGACACCAATGCCATCATGAGAAAATCTACGTCGACCTTCTCCTCCTTGGATACGGCCAGCTTTGGAAGCCGCCGAATGCGTTCTATGGAATATGGAGGGAGGACCGACTGACCTTCACCTACTGAGACATCTTCACGGTAAAACCATGTGGATCGCCAACCCTTGACTGTATCAGGAAAGTTCATCGTAGGAAAGCTTTCTTTGTCCCTCAACTGGATTCCCAAACCCCTGCACAACTGAATTATGTTCATGCTCTCTTCCGAGAGAGCGGATTTCTTCACCGTCATCACTCCGCAAATGAACAAGTGTTTGAAAAAAACCAATGCGGGTGACAACCAAGGAAGTTCTCACATAGGGAAACAAAGGCAGCTAAGTACGTAATGGAATAGGGAGGGAGTGTTGGGGAACATTGCATGGGAAACAAAAAAATTCCTATGCACGCAAGATCTATCCATGGTGATGAGCATCTACGAGAGGGAGAATGGATCTACATACCCTTGTAGATCGAGCGGAAAGCGTTAAGAAATGCAGTTGATGTAGTCGAACGTCTTCATCCATCTCGCAATCCCATCACGATCCGTCCTGCGATCCCATCACGATCCGTCCCGCGATAAATCACGAATCGTCTCGCGATCTTGATCACGGTCCTTTCGATCTAGCGTCGAATGGACGGCACCTCCGCGTTCAGCACACGTATAGCTCGATGAAGATCTCCGCCTTCTTGATCCATCAAGAGGGAGAAGAGAGGTAGATGAGTTCTCCGGCAGCACGACGGCATGGTGGCGATGGTGGTGGAACAATTCCAACAGGGCTTTGCCTAAGCACCGCTAAAACGATCTGGAGGAGAAACTATGATCTAGAGGAGAGGTAACACATGGCTGTTTTCTGTGTCTCAAAACCCTCAAAACCTCTCGCATATATAAGAGAAGGGAGGGAGAAGTCTTGGCACACAAGGGTCCAGCCCTTGGCTTGGTGCAAGGAGGAGAGGAGGAGTCCTCCTCCAATCCTAGTAGGATTAGGACTCCTCCTTCCCACTTGGAAACTCTTTCCACCTTGAGTTTTTTTCCTTTCAAACCACTCCAACTAAATGGGCCCTTAGGGGAGGCTTCGGCCAAACCACCAGGGGCTGGTTTACCTTCTCCCACAGCCCATGTAGCCTCTTGGGTCGAAACACCCCTCCCGATGGTCCCCCGGTACCCTCCCGACACTCCCGGTACACTACCGATGAGCCGGAAACTTTTTTGAAGACCAAAACAGGACTTCATATCTATCAATCTTTACCTCCGGACCATTCCGGAGCTCCTCGTGACATACGGGATCTCATCCGGGACTCCGAACAACCTCCGGTCACCACCATACATAACTCTATACTACCGAAACGTCACCGAACCTTAAGTGTGCAGACCATGCGGGTTCGAGAACTATGTAGACATGACCGAGACACCTCTACGGTCAATAACCAATATCAGGACATGGATGCCCATATTGGTTCCTATATATTCTATGAATATCTTTATCGGTTGAACCTCTATGTCAAGGATTCAGTTAATCTCATATGTTGTTCCCTTTGTTCTACGGTATGTTACTTGCCCGAGATTCGATCGCCGGCATCTCCATACCTAGTTCAATCTCGTTACCAGCAAGTCTCTTTACTCGTTACGTAATACAAGATCCTGTGGCTAAAACTTTAGTCACATTGCTTGCAAGGCTTGTTGTGATGTTGTATTACCGAGTGGGCCCTGAGGTACCTCTCCATCACACGGAGTAACAAATCCCAGTCTTGATCCATGCCAACCCAACAGACACCCTCGGAGATACCTGTAGAGAACCTTTGTAGTCACCCAGTTACTTTGCGACATTTCATACACACAAGGTACTCCTACGGTGTCAGTGAGTTGCATGATCTCATGGTCATAGGAATAGATACTTAACATATAGAAAACTGTAGCAATAAACTGACACAATCATATGCTACGTTTATAGTGTGGGTCTTATCCATCACATTATTCTCCTAATGATGTGATCCCGTTATAAAATGACATATCATGTCCATGGCCAGGAAACCTTAACCATCTTTGATCAACGAGCTAGTCCATCAGAGGCATACTAGGGACATGGTGTAGTCTATGTATCCACACATGTATCTGAGTTTCCGATCAATACAATTCTAGCATGGATAATAAAAAATTATTATGAACAAGGAAATATGATAATAACTAGTTTATTATTGCCTCGAGGGCATATTTCCTACAATCTCCCACTTGCACTAGAGTCAATAATCTAGCTCACATCGCCATGTGATTTGTTATGAATCTCACACCCAATGAGTTCTTGGATTCGATCATGCTTTGCATGTGACAGAGGTTTTAGTCAACGGGTCTGAGACATTCAGATCCATGTGTACTTTGCAAATCTCTATGTCATACTGTAAACACTGCTACCATGCTCCACTTGGAGCTATTCCAAATGGCTACTCCACTATATGTATCCGGATTGCTAGTAAGAGTCATCTAGATTGGTGTTAAAGCTTGCATCGACGTAACTCTTTACGACGAACTCTTTACACCTCCATAATCGAGAAACATCTCCTAAGTCCTCTGGTTACTAAGGATAATTTTGGCCGATGTCCAGTAATCCACTCCTGGATTACTCTTGTACCCCTTGACAGACTTATGGCAAGGCACACACAGGTGCGGTACACAGCATGACATACTATATAGATCCGATGTCTAAGGAATAGGGCACGATGTTCGTCCTTTCTCTTTCTTCTGCTATGGTCGAGCTTTGAGTCTCACCCAACTTCACACCTTACAAATCAGGCAAGAACTCTTTCTTTGACTGATCAATTTTGAACTCTTTCAAAATCTTGTCAAGGAATGTACTCACTGAAAGTCTCATCATGCATCTTGATCTATGTCTATAGATCTCTATGCCCAACAATTAAGTAGCTTTATCCAGGTCTTCCTTTGAAAAAAATCTTTTCAAACAACCCTTTATGCTTTCTAGAAATTCTACATTATTTCCGATCAACAATATGTCATCCACATATGCTTATCAGAAACTCTATAGTGCTCCCACTCACTTTATTTCTCAATACAAGTTTCTCATAAACCTTGTGTAGACTCAAAAACTTTGATCACCTCATCAAAGCATATATTCCAACTCCGAGATGCTTGCTTCAGTCCATAGAAGGATCACTGAAGCTCGCACACCTTTTAGCATCCTTAGGACTGACAAAACCTTCTGGTTGTATCTCATACAACCTTTCCCTGAGGAAGGAAACGATGTTTTGACATCCATCTGCCAAATTTCATAATTGAAAAACGCAGCAACTGCTAACATAATTCCAACAGACTTTAGCATTGCTATGAGTGCGAAATTCTCATCGTAGTCAACTCCATGAACTTGGTGGAAATTTCTTTGTGACAAGTCGAGCTTTATAAATGGTGACATTCACCATCAGCGTATGTCTTCATCTTAAAGGTCCATTTGTACTCAATGACTTGCCATCCAATGAGCAAGTCTACTAAAGTCTATACTTGGTTTTATACATAGATCCTTTTTTTGGAATCTGGGCCCATCATCGCTTCTCCATAGTTCGTAGGTTCATCGTTGTCCAACAACATGACCTCTAAGACAGGGTTGTCGTACCACTCAGGAGTAGTACGCATCCTTGTCGACCTACGATGTTTGATAGTAACTTGATCTGAAGCTTCATGATCATCATCCTTAACTTCCTCTTCAACTGACATAGGCTCCATAGAAACATCTTTCTGTGCTCTGCTACTCTATGGCTGAAACAAAGGTTCAACAACTCATCAAGTTCTATCTTCCTCCCACTCACCTCTTTCGAGAGAAACTCTTTCTCGAGAAAGGACCCATTTTAGCAATAAACACTTTGTGCTCGAATATGAGATATAAGGTATACCCAATTGTTCTTAGGGTATTCCATGAAGATGCCTTTGTCCAGTTTGGGTTTGAGCTCATTAGGTGAAAACCTTTTTTCACATAAGCGTCGCAGCCCCAAACATTAAGAAATGACAGCTTAGGTTTCTATCAAACCATAATTCATACGGTGTCATCTCAACGGATTTAGATGGTGCCCTATTCAAAGTGAATGTAGTTGTCTCTAATGCATAACCCCAAAACGATAGTGGCAAAACGATAAGAGACATCATAGTACGCACCATATCCAATAGAGCATGACTCTGATGTTCGGACACACCATCACACTATGGTGTTCCAGGTGGCGTGAGTTCTGAAACAACTTTCACATTATATAAAGTGTTATGCCAAACTCGTAAATCACATATTCACCTCCACGATTATATCGTAGACATTTTTATCTTCTTGTCACGATGATCTTAAACTTCACTCTGAATTTGTTTGAACTTTTAAAACGTTTCAGACTTGTGTTTCATTAAGAAAATATACTCGATATCCACTGCACGCTACAACACTCATTGGATCACATACATCAACATGTATTATTTCCAAGAAGTTATTAGCCCGCTCCATCATACTGAAAACAGGGTCTTTAGTCATCTTGCCCAAGAGGTATGGTCCGCATGTCTCAACCGATTCGAAACCGAATGAGTCCAAAGATCCATCAGCATGGAGTTTCTTCATCCGATTTATACCAATATGACATTTAGCGGCAGTGCCACATGTATGTGGTACTATCATCATTAACTTTGCATCTTTTGGCATCAATGTTATGAACATGTGTATTACTACGATCAAGATTCAACAAACCATTCTCACTGGGTGCATGACCATAGAAGGTATTATTCATGTAAGTAGAATAACCATTATTCTCTCACTTAAATGAATAAATGTGTTTCAATAAACACGATCTAATCATGTTCACGCTCAACGCAAACACCAAATAACATTTATTTAGGTTCGTCACTAATCCCGAAGGTAGAGAGAGCATGCGATGTTGATCACATCAACCTTGGAGACATTTCCAATACACATTATCACTAATCCCAAGTGGGCCCTGAGATACCTCTCCGTCACACAGAGTAACAAATCCCAGTCTTGATCCATGCCAACCCAACAGACACCCTTGGAGATACCTGTAGAGCACCTTTATAGTCGTCGAGTTACGTTGCCAAGTTTGATACACACAAGGTACTCCTCCGGTGTCAGTGAGTTGCATGATCTCATGGTCATAGGAACAGATACCTGACATGCAGAAAACTGTTGCAATAAACTGACACGATCATATGCTACGTTTATAGTTTGGGTCTTGTCCATCACATCATTCTCCTAATGATGTGATCCCATTATCAAATGACATATCATGTCCATGTCTAGGAAACCTTAACCATCTTTGATCAACGAGCTAGTCCGTCAGAGGCATACTAGGGGCATGGAGTTGTCTATGTATCCACACATGTATCTGAGTTTCCGATCAATACAATTCTAGCATGGATAATAAATGATTATTATGAACAAGGAAATATGACAATAACTAATTTATCATTGCCTTTAGGGCATATTTCCAACAGTCTCCCACTTACAGTGGAGTCAATAATCTAGCTCACATCGCCATGTGATTTATTATGAATCTCACACCCAATGAGTTCTGGGGTTCGATCATGCTTTGCATGTGAAAGAAGTTTTAGTCAACGGGTCTGAGACATTCAAATCCATTTGTACTTTGCAAATATCTATGTCATACTGTAAACACTGCTACCACGCTCCACTTGGAGCTATTCCAAATGGCTACTCCACTATAGGTGTCCGGATTGCTAGTAAGAGTCATCCGGATTGGTGTTAAAGCTTGCATCGACGTAACTCTTTACGATGAACTCTTTATCACCTCCATAATCGAGAAACATCTCCTTAGTCCTCTGGTTACTAACGATAATTTTGACCGCTATCCAGTAATCCACTCAACTTCACACCTTACAAATCAGGAAAGAACTCTTTCTTTGACTCATCCATTTTGAACTCTTTCGAAATCTTGTCAAGGAATGTACTCATTGAAAGTCTCATCACGCGTCTTGATCTATCTCTATAGATCTCGATGCCCAATGATACCTCTCCAACGTATCTATAATTTATGAAGTATTCATGCTGTTATTTTATCATTCTTGGATGTTTTACAATCATTTTATAGCAACTTTATATCATTTTTTGGGATTAACCTATTGACCCAGTGCCCAATGCCAGTTGCTGTTTTTTGCTTGTTTTTTACATCGCATGAAATCAATATCAAACGGAGTCCAAACACCATGAAACTTTTTGGAGATTTTTTTGGACCAGAAGGAAACCAATGGGCCAGAGCTGCACCTGGGAGGTGCCCCGAGGGGGGCACAACCCACCAGGGCGCGCCAGGAGGCCCAGGCGTGCCCAGGTGGCTTGTGCCCACCTCGGTGACCTCCCGCACCCCTTCTTTGCACTATAAATTCCCAAATATTCTGAAACCCTTTGGGGGAGACCTAGATCAGAAGTTCCGCTGCCACAAGGCTCTATAGCCACCGAAAACCAATCTAGACCTTGTTCTAGCAGCCTGTCGGAGGGGGGAATCATCTCCGGTAGCCATCTTCATCATCCCGGCGGCCACCACGATGAGGAGGGAGTAGTCCACCTTCAGGGCTGAGGGTTTGTACCAGTAGATATGTGTTTAGTCTCTCTCCCTCTCTCTCGTGATCTATATCATGGGCTTTGTTAATATTGATGGATCATATGATGTTTCTCCCCTCTATACACTTATTGTGATGAATTGAATCTTTACCCTTTGAATTTTTGTTATGTCGAGTCGAATGTTCAGATTTGGGAACACATGATGTATGTCTTGCGGTATGAATACTTGAGGTGACATTGGGGTATCTTATTGGTTCACTCGATATACGTTATGGAACTCAACTTGCAGATTCCCACGGTGATATTTGGGTAATCTATGCATAGGGGTTGATGCATGTTTTTATTATCTTTTCTCCGATAGAAACTTTGGGGACCCCTTGTAGTTGTTTGTGTGGATTGAGTATTATGAATATGAATTTGCTTTGGTGTTATTCTAGTACGAAATCTTGAGTAGATTGATCGGAAAGAATAGCTTGCGGTATTTTAGTACGAACTCTAGGATAGATCGAACGGAAATAATAGCTTTGAGGTGGTTCCGTACCCTACAAAAAATTTATATCATTTGTTCTCCACTAATAGGAACTCGGGAGTGATTCTTTATCGCACTTTGAGGGGTGGCCATATGATCCAACTATGTTAGCACTGTTGAGAAATTGCACTAGCGAAAGTACGGACCCTAGGCCTTGTTTTCACGCATTGCAATACCGTTTTTGTGCCCGTTTACTATTTGCTACCTTGTTGTTTTTATTTATTCAGATTATAAAAACATATTTCTACCATCCATATTACACTTATATCACCATCTCTTCGCCGAACTAGTGCACCTATACAATTTGACATTGTATTGGGTGTGTTCGGGACACAGAGATTTCTTGTATTTGGTTGCAGTATCGTTTGAGAGAGACCATCTTCATCCTACACCTCTCCCGGATTGATAAACCTTTGGTCATCCACTTGAGGGAAAACTGCTACTATCCTACAAAACTCTGCGCTTGGAGGCCCAACATGTGTCTACAAGAATAAAGTTGCGTAGTAGACATCACCCAACAATTAAGTAGCTTTATCCAGGTCTTCCTTTGAAAAAAATCTTTTCAAACAACCCTTTATGCTTTCTAGAAATTCTACATTATTTCCGATCAACAATATGTCATCCACATATGCTTATCAGAAACTCTATAGTGCTCCCACTCACTTTATTTCTAAATACAAGTTTCTCATAAACCTTGTATAGACTCAAAAACTTTGATCACCTCATCAAAGCGTATATTCCAACTCCGAGATGCTTGCTTTAGTCCATAGAAGGATCACTGAAGCTTGCACACCTTTTGGCATCCTTAGGACTGACAAAACCTTCTAGTTGTATCTCATACAACCTTTCGTGAAGGAAGGAAACGATGTTTTGACATCCATTTGCCAGATTTCATAATTGAAAAATGCAGTAACTGCTAACATAATTCCAACCGACTTTAGCATTGCTACGAGTGAAAAAGTCTCATTGTAGTCAAGTCCTTGAACTTGACAGGAACTTCTTTGCGACAAGTCAAGCTTTATAAATGGTGACATTTACCATCAACGTATGTCTTCATCTTAAAGGTCCATTTGTACTCAACGACCTGCCGTCCAACGAGCAAGTCTACCAAAGTCTATACTTGGTTTTCATACATGGATCCTTTCTCGGATTTCATGGCCTCTAACCATCTATTGGAATTCGGGCCTATCATCGCTTCTTCATAGTTCGTAGGTTCATCGTTGTCCAACAACATGACCTCTAAGACAGGGTTGTCGTACCACTCAGGAGTAGTACGCATCCTTGTCGACCTACGAGGTTCGATAGTAACTTGATCTGAAGCTTCATGATCATCATCCTTAACTTCCTCTTCAACTGACACAGGCTCCATAGAAACATCTTTCTGTGCTCTGCTACTCTATGGCTGAAACAAAGGTTCAACAACTCATCAAGTTCTATCTTCCTCCCACTCAATTCTTTCGAGAGAAACTCTTTCTCGAGAAAGGACCCATTTTAGCAATAAACACTTTGTGCTCGGATATGAGATATAAGGTATACCCAACTGGTCTTAGGGTATTCCACGAAGATGCCTTTGTCCACTTTGGGTTTGAGCTCATTAGGTGAAAACCTTTTTCACATAAGCATCGTAGCCCCAAACATTAAGAAATGACAGCTTAGGTTTCTATCAAACCATAATTCATACGGTGTCATCTCAACGGATTTAGATGGTGCCCTATTCAAAGTGAATGTAGTTGTCTCTAATGCATAACCCCAAAACGATAGTGGCAAAACGATAAGAGACATCATAGTACGCACCATATCCAATAGAGCACGACTATGATGTTCGGACACACCATCACACTATGGTGTTCCAGGTGGCATGAGTTCTGAAACAACTTTCACATTGTACAAATTGTTATGCCAAACACGTAACTCACATATTCACCTCCACGATCATATCGTAGACATTTTTATCTTCTTGTCATGATGATCTTAAACTTCACTTTGAATTTGTTTGAACTCTTAAAACTTTTCAGACTTGTGTTTCATTAAGGAAATATACTCAAATCATCAGTGAAGGTATGAAAAATAATGATATCCACAACACGCTACAACACTCATTGGATCGCATACATCAACATGTATTATTTCCAATAAGTTACTAGCCCGCTCCATCATACTGAAAACGAGGTCTTTAGTCATCTTGCCCAAGAGGCATGGTCTGCATCTCTCAATCGATTCAAAGCCAAATGAGTCCAAAGATCCATCAGCATGGAGTTTCTTCATGCGGTTTATACCAATGTGACATTTAGCGGCAGTGCCACATGTATGTGGTACTATCATTATTAACTTTGCATCTTTTGGCATCAATGTTATGAACATGTGTATTACTACGATCAAGATTCAACAAACCATTCTCATTGGGTGCATGACCATTGAAGGTATTATTCATGTAAACAGAATAACCATTATTCTCTCCCTTAAATGAATAACCGTGTTGCAATAAACACGATCTAATCATGTTCATGCTCAACGCAAACACCAAATAACATTTATTCAGGATTGTCACTAATCCCGAAGGTAGAGAGAGCGTGCGATGTTGATAACAACAACCTTGGATACATTTCCAATACACATCGTCACCTCACCCTCATCTAGTCTCCATTTATTCCGTATCTTTTATTTTAAGTTACTAATATTTAGCAACCGAACCGGTATCCAATACCTAGGTGCTATAAGGAATATTACAAGGTACACATCAATAACATGTATATCAAATATACTTTTGTCGATGTTGACAGCCTTCTTATCTACCAAGTATCTAGGGTTGTTCCGCTTTAGCGACTGCTCTCCTCATAATAGAAGCACTTAGTCTCGGGTTTGGGTTCAACTTTGGGTTGCTTCACTGGAGCAACAACTATCTTGCCATCCATGAAGTTTCCCTCCTTGCCCTTGCCCTTCTTGAAACTAGTGGTTTTACTAACCATAAACACTTGATGCTCCTTCTTGATTTCTACCTTCGCGGTGTCAAACATCGCGAACAGCTCAGGAATCATTATTTCCATCCCTCGCATTTTATAGTTCATCACGAAGCTCTAGTAGCTTAGTGACAGTGACTTGGAAAACTATATCAATCCCTTTCTTATCTGGAAGATCAACTCCCACTCGATTCAAGCGATTGTAGCACCCAGACAATCTGAGCACATGCTCAACGATTGAGCTATTCTCCTTCATCTTGCAAGCAAAGAATCTTGTTGGAGATCTCATATCTCACAACACGGGCACGAGCCTGAGATCCCGTATTCAGCTCTTTAGAACATCTCATATGTTCTGTGATGTTCAAAACGTTTTGGAGCCTCAGTTCTAAGCTGTAATGCATGACGCACTAAACTATCAAGTAGTCATCGGAATGTGCCTGTCAGATGTTCACAACATCTACACACGACGCTAGAGGGGTTGGCGCACCTAGCGGTGCATTAAGGACATAAGCCTTCTGTGCAGCAATGAGGACAATCCTCAGATCACGGACCCATTCCGCAATATTGCTACCAACATCTTTCAACTGTATTTCTCTAGGAACATATAAAAATTCAAGGGAGCTATAGTGTGAGCTAGTAATCTACAACATAATTTGCAAAGACACTACTAACTATGTTCATGATAATGAGTTCAATTAATCATATTACATAAGAACTCCCACTCAAATTGACATCCCTCCGGTCATTCGAGTGATACATGATCCAATTTCACCAACTCAAGTTTGATCATCACGTGAATTGAGGTGGTTTCAATGGTGAACATCATCATGTTAATCATATCTACTATATGACTCACGTTCGACCTTTAGGTCTCTTGTGTACCAAGGCCTATCTGTACATGCTAGGATCATCAAGTTTAACCCAAGTGTTCTGCGCATGCAACACTGGCTTGCACCCGTTTTCTGTGAACGTAGAGTCTATCACACCCGATCATCACGTGGTGTCTCGACATGACAAACTTTCGCAACGGTGCACACTCTGGGAGAACACAATTTATCTTGAAATTTAAGTGAGAGATCACCTTATAATGTTACCGTCATCCTAAGCAAAACAAGGTGCATAAAAGGATTAACATCAAATGCAAATCATAAGTGACATGATATGGCCATGAACTTGTGCTTTTGATCTCCATCCTTAATGCACCGGCATGATGTCCATCATCACCGGCATGACACCATGATCTCCATCATCTTGATCTCCATCAACGTGTCGCCATCGGGGTTGTCGCTCCCACCATGCTTCTACTACTATTGCTACCGCTTAGCGATAAAGTAAAGCATTACATAGCACTTAATGCTTGACGCGCAGGTCATACAAAAATTAAAGGCAACCATATGGCTCTTGCCGGTTTCCGTACTCATCGACATGCAAGTCATGATATTATATACAATACATGATCATCTCATACAGCACATATATCTCATCATGTAATTGGCCATATCACATCACAACATACCCTGCAAAAACAAGTTAAACGTCCTCTAATTTTGTTGCAAGTTTTACGTGGCTGCTACAGGTATCTAGCAAGAATAGTTCTTACCTGCGCAAAACCACAAAGGTGATACATAAGTTGCTTTTCAACCTTCTCAAGGACCGCCTTTATCAAATCCGATCCAACTAAAGTAGGAGAAATAGGCACCCGCCAGCCATCTTTGTGCAACGAAGTTACATGTCAGTCGATGGAACCGGTCTCTCATAAGCGTACGAGTAAGGTTGGTCCGGGTCGCTTCATCCCACAATACCAATGTGTTGGAAATATGACCTAGAGGCAATAATAAAATGGTTATTATTATATTTCCTTGTTCATGATAATTTTCTATTGTCCATGCTATAATTGTATTAACCGGAAACCATAATAGATGTGTGAATACATAGACCACAACATGTCCCTAGTGAGCCTCTAGTTGGCTAGCTCGTTGATCAATAGATGGTCACGGTTTCATGACCATGGACATTGGATGTCGTTGATAACGGGATCACATCATTAGGAGAATGATGTGATGGGCAAGACCCAATCCTAAGCATAGCACAAGATCGTATAGTTCGTCTGCTAAAGCTTTTCTAATGTCAAGTATCGTTTCCTTAGACCATGAGATTGTACAACTCCTGGATACCGTAGGAATACTTTGGGTGTGCCAAACGTCACAACGTAACTGGGTGGCTATAAAGGTATACTATAGGTATCTCCAAAAGTATCTGTTGGGTTGGCACGAATCGACACTGGGATTTGTCACTCCGTGTGACGGAGAGGTATCTCTGGGCCCACTCGATAAGACATCATCATAATGAGCTCAATGTGATTAAGTAGTTATCCATGGGATGATGTGTTGCGGAACGAGTAAAGATACTTGTCGGTAATGAGATTGAACAAGGTATAGGGATACTGACGATCGAATCTCGGACAAGTGTTATACCAGTAGACAAAGGGAATTGTATAGGGGATTGATTGAATCCCAGACATCGTGGTTCATCCGATGAGATCATCGTGGAGTATGTGGGAGCCAACATGGGTATCCAGATCCCGCTGTTGGTTATTGACTGGAGAGATGTCTCTGTCATGTCTACGTGCCTCCCGACCCCGTAGGGTCTACACACTTAAGGTTCGATGACGCTAGGGTTATAGGGAAATTGTGTACGTGGTTACCGAAGGTTGTTCGGAGTCCTAGATGAGATGCCGGACGTCACGAGGAGTTCGAGAATGGTCCAGAGGTAAATATTCGTATATAGAAAGTGAGGTTTTGGTCACCGGAAGTGTTTCGGGCATCACCCGTAACGTACCGGGACCACCGGAAGGGTTCCGGGGGGTCCACCCTATGGGGCCACCGGCACCAGAGGGCTGCATGGGACGAAGGTGGGAGGGAACCAGCCCCTAGGTGGGCTGGTGCGCCTCCCACCTGGCCTAAGGCGCAGCAAAGGAGACGGGGGCAAACCCTAGGCCTAGATGGGCCCTAGGCCCACCCTAGGGCGGCTAGGACGGCCACACCCCTCTCCCCTCCCTTGGCCGCCATGCCCAAAGGCCATCTAGAGACGGCCGCCGCCCTAGGGTGGGAACCCTAGGGGTGCGCCCCTCCTCCTCCTCCTATATATATAGTGAGGGGTTTTGGGGGCTGCAACACACAAGTTTCTCTCCCTCTCAGCGCAGCCCTACCCCTTCTCCTCCTCGTCCTCCGTAGTGCTTGGCGAAGCCCTGCCGGAGTACCACGCAGCTCCACCGTCACCATGCCATCGTGCTGCCAGAGCTCTCCCTCAACCTCTCCTTCCTCCTTGCTGGATCAAGGCGTAGGAGACGTCATCGGGCTTCACGTGTGTTCAACGCGGAGGCGCCGTTGTTCGGTGCTTAGATTTGAATCCACCGCGATCTGAATCGCTGCGAGTATGACTCCACCAACCGCGTTCTAGTAATGCTTCCGCTTTGCGATCTTAAAAGGTATGAAGATGCAATCCCCTTTAGCTAGTTGCTGGTTTCTCCATAGATTGATCTTGGTGACACGTAGGAATTTTTTTGACTTACTACTACGTATCCCAACAGTGGCATCATGAGCTAGGTCTATCCTAGAATCTATGCACGAGTAGAACACAAGGTGTTGTGGGCGTCGATTTTGTCAATTGTCTTGCCGTTACTAGTCTTATCTTGATTCAGCGGTATTGTGGGATGAAGCGTCCCGGACCGACTTTACACGTACGCTTACGTGAGACTGGTTCCACCGCCTGACATGCACTTGTTGCATAAGGTGGGTAGCGGGTGTCTGTCTCTCCCACTCTAGTCGGATCGGATTCGATGAAAAGGGTCCTTATGAAGGGTAATTAGGAATTGGCATACCACGTTGTGGTTTTTCGTAGGTAAGATACGTTCTTGCTAGAAACCTATAGCAGCCACGTAAAAACTTGCAACAACAAATTAGAGGACGTCTAACTTGTTTTTGTAGCATATGTCGTGTGATGTGATATGGCCAAAGAATGTGATGTGATATATGTGATGTATGAGATTGATCATGTTCTTGTAATAGGATTCACGACTTGCATGTCGATGAGTATGAGAATAGGCAGGAGCCATAGGAGTTGTCTTAATTTATTGTATGACCTGCGTGTCAATCATCAACGCCATGTAATTACTTTACTTTATTGCTAATCGTTAGCCATAGTAGTAGAAGTAATAATTGGCGAGACAACTTCATGAAGACACGATGGTGGAGATCATGATAATGGAGATCATGGTGTCGTGCCGGTGACAGTGATGATCATGGTGCCCCAAAGATGGAGATCAAAGGAGCAAGATGATATTGGCCATATCATGTCACTATATTGATTGCATGTGATGTTTATCATGTTTACATCTTATTTGCTTAGAATGACGGTAGCTAAATAAGATGATCTCTCACTAAAATTTCAAGAAATGTGTTCCCCCTAACTGTGCACCATTGCGAAGGATCGTTGTTCTGAAGCACCACATGATGATCGGGTGTGATAGGTTCTAACGTTCGCATACAACAGGTGTAAACCAGATTTACACACGCAATACACTTAGGTTGACTTGACAAGCCTAGCATGTACAAACATGGCCTCGGAACACGGGAAACCGAAAGTTCGAACATGAGTTGTATAGAAGATACGATCAACATGGAGATGTTAACCATTGATGACTAGTCCGTCTCACGTGATGATCGGACACGGGCTAGTTGACATGGATCATGTGTCACTTGGATGACTAGAGAGATGTCTATCTAAGTGGGAGTTCATTAAATAATTTGATTATGTGAACTTAATTATCATGAACTTAGTCTAAAATTATCTTTAAAAATCTATATTGTAGATCCAGTGGCCAACGCTAATGTTGCCCTCAACTTCGACGCGTTCCTAGAGAAAACCAAGCTGAAAGACGATGGAAGCAACTATGCGGACTGGCTCCGTAGCTTGAGGATCATCCTCATAGCTTCCAAAAGATTGTATGTCCTTGATGCACCGCTAGGTGACGCATCCATCTTCCCCGCAACTCAAGACGTTATGAACGCCTGGCAGTCGCGTTGTGATGATTACTCCCTGGTTCAGTGCGGCATGATTTACAGCTTAGAACCGGGGCTCCAAAAGTTTTCTGAGCAACACGGAGCATATGAGATATTCCAAGAGCTGAAATTGGTTTTCCAAGCTCATGCCTGGGTCGAGAGATATGATCTCTCCGACAAGTTCTTCAGTTGTAAGATGGAGGAAAATAGTTCTGTCAGCGAGCACATACTCAAAATGTCTGGGTTGCACAACCACTTGCCTCAGCTGGGAGTTAATCTTCCGGATGACTCGGTTATTGACAGAATCCTCCAGTCGCTTCCACGTAGCTACAAGAGCTTTGTGATGAAGTACAACATGCAGGGTATGGAGAAGTCCATTCCTGAGTTGTACTCGATGCTGGAATCAGCGGAGGTCAAGATCAAAAAGGAGCATCAAGTGTTGATGGTCAATAAGACCGCTAGTTTCAAGAAAGGCAAGGGTAAGAAGAACTTCAAGAAGGACAGCAAAGCAATTGTCGTGCCCGTTAAGCAAGTTGCCGGGAAAAAGAACAAGAATGGACCCAAGCCTGAGACTAAGTGCTTTTATTGCAAGGGTACCGGTCACTGGAAGCGGAACTGCCCCAAGTACTTAGCGGATAAGAAGGCCGGCAGCGTTAAAGGTATATGTGATATAATTGTTATTGATGTGTACCTTACCAGTGCTCGTAGTAGCTCCTGGGTATTTGATACCGGTGCAGTTGCTCGCATTTGTAACTCCAAGCAGGAGCTGCGAAATAAGCGGAGACTGGCGAAGGACGAGGTGACGATGCGCGTCGGGAATGGTTCCAAGGTCGATGTGATCGCCGTTGGCATGCTACCTCTACATCTACCTTCGGGATTAGTTTTAAACCTTAATAATTGTTATTTAGTACCAGCTTTGAGCATGAACATTGTATCTGGATCTCGTTTGATGCGAGATGGCTACTCATTTAAATCTGAGAATAATGGTTGTTCTATTTATATGAGAGAAATGTTTTATGGTCATGCCCCGCAGGTCAATGGTTTATTTTTGATGAATCTCGAACGTGATGTTACACATGTTCATAGTGTGAGTACCAAAAGATGTAAGGTTGATAACGATAGTCCCACTTACATGTGGCACTGCCACCTTGGTCATATTGGTGTAAAACGCATGAAGAAACTCCATGTTGATGGACTTTTGGAGTCTCTTGATTTTGAATCATTTGACACGTGCGAACCATGCCTCATGGGCAAGATGACCAAGACTCCATTATCCGGAACAATGGAGCGAGCAACTGACTTGTTGGAGATAATACATACCGATGTATGCGGTCCAATGAGCGTTGAGGCTCGCGATGGCTACCGTTATGTTCTCACCCTCACTGATGACTTAAGAAGATATGGGTATGTCTACTTAATGAAACACAAGTCTGAAACCTTTGAAAAGTTCAAGGGATTTCAGAGTGAGGTAGAGAATCAACATGACAGGAAAATAAAGTGCCTATGATCTCATCATGGTGGAGAATATTTAAGTCACGAGTTTCGCACGCACCTAAGGAAATGTGGAATTGTTTCACAACTCACGTCGACTGGCACACCACAGCGAAACGGTGTGTCTGAACGTCGTAATCGCACTCTATTGGATATGGTGCGATCTATGATGTCTCTTACCGACTTACCGCTATCACTTTGGGGATATGCATTAGAGACTGCCGCATTCACTTTAAATAGGGCACCATCTAAGTCCGTTGAGACGACACCGTATGAATTATGGTTTGGAAAGAAACCTAAGCTGTCGTTTTTGAAAGTTTGGGGATGCAATGCTTATGTGAAGAAACTTCAACCAGAGAAGCTCAAACCCAAAGCAGAAAAGTGTGTCTTCATAGGATACCCCAAAGAAACTATTGGGTATACCTTCTACCTCAGATCCGAAGGCAAAGTCTTTGTTGCCAAGAATGGATCCTTTCTAGAGAAAGAGTTTCTCTCTAAAGAAGTAAGTGGGAGGAAAATAGAACTTGATGAGGTAATTATACCTCCACTCAAACCGGAGAGTAGTGCAGCACAGGAAGTTGTTTCTGTGGAGCCTGCACCGGCTAGAGAGGAAGTTAATAATGATGATCATGAAACTTTAGATCAAGTTGCTATTCGAAGGTCCACTATGACACGTTCCGCACTAGAGTGGTACGACAACCATGTCCTGGAGATCATGTTGTTGGACAATGGTGAACCTTTGAACTATGAAGAAGTGATGGCGAGCCCGGATTCCAACAAATGCCTTGAAGCCATGAAATCCGAGATAGGATCCATGTATGAGAACAAAGTATGGACTTTGGTGGACTTGCCCGGTGATAAGCGAGCCATAGAAAATAAATGGATCTTGAAGAACAAGACTGACGCGGATGGTAATGTGACTGTCTATAAGGCTCGGCTTGTCGCTAAGGGTTATCGACAAGTTCATGGAGTTGACTACAATGAGACTTTCTCACCCGTAGCGATGTTGAAGTCCGTCTGAATCATGTTAGCAATTAACGCATTTTATGATTATGAGATCTGGAAAATGGACGTCAAAACGGCATTCCTTAACGGTTTCCTTAAGGAAGAATTGTATATGATGCAGCCAGAAGGTTTTGTCGATCCTAAAGATGCTAACAAGGTATGCAAGCTCCAGCGCTCCATCTATGGGCTGGTGCAAGCATCTCGGAGTTGGAACATTCGCTTTAATGAGGTGATTAAAGCGTTTGGATTTATACAGGTTTATGGAGAACCCTGTATTTACAAGAAAGTGAGTGGGAGCTCTGTAGCATTTCTCATATTATATGTGGATGACACATTGTTGATGAGAAATGATATAGAACTTTTGGAAAGCATAAAGGCCTACTTGAATAAGTGTTCTTCAATGAAGGACCTTGGATAAGCTGCTTACATATTAGGCATCAAGATCTATAGAGATAGATCGAAATGCCTCATAGGTCTTTCACAAAGCACATACCTTGACAAGATATTGAAGAAGTTCAATATGGATCAGTCCAAGAAGGGGTTCTTGCCTGTGTTACAGGGTGTGAGATTGAGTACGACTCAATGCCCGACCACGACAAAGGATAGAGAAGATATGAGTGTCATCCCCTATGCTTTAGCCATAGGCTCTATTATGTATGCCATGTTGTGTACCAGACCTGATGTGAACCTTGCCATAAGTTTGGTAGGGAGGTACCAAAGTGATCCCGGAGCGGAACACTGGACAGCGGTCAGGAATATCCTAAAGTACCTGAAAAGGACCAAGGACATGTTTCTTGTATATGGAGGTGCCGAAGAGCTCGTCGTAAAGGGTTACGTCGATGCTAGCTTCGACAAAGATCCGGATGTCTCCAAGTCACAAACCGGATACGTGTATATTTTGAATGGAGGAGCAGTCGGCTGCTGCAGTAGCAAGCAAAGCGTCGTGGCGGCATCTACATGTGAAGCGGAGTACATAGCTGCTTCAGAAGCAGCAAAGGAAGGAGTCTGGATGAAGGAGTTCATCACCGACCTAGGAGTGATTCCCAGCGTGTCAGGCCCGATGACTCTATTCTGTGACAACACTGGAGCTATTGCCCTTGCCAAGGAGCCCAGGTTTCACAAGAAGACAAGAAACATCAAGCGCCGCTTCAACTCCATTTGTGATTACATTCAGGAAGGAGATATAGATATTTGTAAAGTACATACGGATTTGAATGTCGCAGATCCGTTAACTAAACCTCTCTCATGAGCAAAACATGATCAACACCAGAACTCTATGGGTGTTCGATACATCACGATGTAACTAGATTATTGACTCTAGTGCAAGTGGAAGACTGTTGGAAATATGCCCTAGAGGCAATAATAAAATGGTTATTATTATATTTCCTTGTTCACGATAATTGTCTATTGTTCATGTTATAATTGTATTAACCGGAAACCGTAATACATGTGTAAATGCATAGACCACAACATGTCCCTAGTGAGCCTCTAGTTGGCTAGCTCGTTGATCAATAGATGGTCACGGTTTCATGACCATGGACATTGGATGTCGTTGATAATGGGATCACATCATTAGGATAATGATGTGATGGACAAGACCCAATCCTAAGCATAGCACAAGCTCGTGTAGTTTGTCTGCTAAAGCTTTTCTAATGTCAAGTATCGTTTCCTTAGACCATGAGATTGTGCAACTCCCGAATACCGTAGGAATACTTTGGGTGTGCCAAACGTCACAACGTAACTGGGTGGCTATAAAGGTACACTATAGGTATCTCCAAAAGTATCTGTTGGGTTGGCACGAATCGAGACTGGGATTTGTCACTCCGTGTGATGGAGAGGTATCTCTGGGCCCACTCGGTAAGACATCATCATAATGAGCTCAATGTGACTAAGGAGTTAGCCACGGGATGATGTGTTATGGAACGAGTAAAGAGACTTGTCGGTAACGAGATTGAACAAGGTATAGGGATACCAACGATCGAATCTCGGGCAAGTGTTATACCGGTAGACAAAGGGAACTGTATACGGGATTGATTGAATCCCTGACATCGTGGTTCATTCGATGAGATCATCATGGAGTATGTGGGAGCCAACATGGGTATCCAGATCCCGTTGTTGGTTATTGACCGGAGAGATGTCTTGGTCATGTCTACGTGCCTCCCGAACCCGTAGGGTCTACACACTTAAGGTTTGATGCTGCTAGGGTTATAGGGAAATTGTGTACGTGGTTACTGAAGGTTGTTCGGAGTCCCGGATGAGATCCCATACATCACGAGGATTTCTGGAATGGTCCGGAGGTAAAGATTCATATATAGGAAGTGAGGTTTTGGTTACCGGAAGTGTTTCGGGCATCACCGGTAACGTATCGGGATCACCGGAAGGGTTTCGGGTGGTCCACCGTGTGGGGCCACCGGCACCAGAGGGCTGCGTGGGCCGAAGGTGGGAGGGAACCAACCCATAGGTGGGCTGCTGCGCCTCCCACCTGGCCCAAGGCATAGCAAAGGAGAGGGGGGCAAACCCTAGGCCCAGATGGGCCCTAGGCCCACCCTAGGGCGGCTAGGGCTGCCGCACCCCTCTCCCCTCCATTGGCCGCCGCGCCCAAAGGCCATCTAGGGTCGGCCGCCGTCCTAGGGTGGGAACCCTAGGGGGTGTGTCCCTCCTCCTCCTCCTCCTATATATAGTGAGGGCTTTTGGGGGCTGCAATACACAAGTTTCTCTCCCTCTCGGCGCAGCCCTACCCCTTCTCCTCCTCGTCCTCCGTAGTGCTTGGCGAAGCCCTGCCGGAGTACCACGCAGCTCCACCGTCACCATGCCGTCGTGCTGCCGAAGCTCTCCCTCAACCTCTCCTTCCTCCTTGCTGGACCAAGGCGTAGGAGACGTCATCGGACTACACGTATGTTGAACGCGGAGGCGCCGTTGTTCGGCACTTAGATCGGAATCCACCGCGATCTGAATCGCTGCGAGTACGACTCCACCAACCGCGTTCTAGTAATGCTTCTTCTTTGCGATCTTCAAAGGTATGAAGATGCACTCCCCCTTATCTCGTTGCTGGTTTCTCCATAGATTGATCTTGGTGACACGTAGGAATTTTTTTGATTTACTACTACGTCTCCCAACACGATGAACCAAAACTCGACCAAGGGAGGAAGCAATCTAAGCATCAACGCCCACAAACTCCTTTGTGTTCTACTCGAGATCTCATCTACACATAGACCTACCTCATGATGCCACTGTTGGGGAATGTTGCATGGGAAACAAAAAAATTCCTACGCACACACAAGATCTATCCATGGTGATGAGCATCTACGAGAGGGAGAGTGGATCTACATACCCTTGTAGCTCGCTAAGCGGGAAGCATTAAGAAACGCGGTTGATGTAGTCCAATGTCTTCGCGATCCAAATCGCCGAGCGTCTCATGATCCCATCACGATCCATCTCGTGATCCCATCACAATCCGTCCCGTGATCCCATCACGATCTGTCCCGTGATCAAATCACGAATCGTCTTGCGATCTTGAACGCGGTACTTCTGATCTAGCGCCGAACGGACGGCACCTCCGCATTCAGCACACGTACAGCTCGATGATGATCTCTGCCTTCTTGATCCAGCAAGAGGGATCAGAGAGGTAGATGAGTTCTCCGGCAGCGCGATGGCGTGGTGGCGATGGTGGTGGAACAATTCCAGCAGGGCTTTGCCTAAGCACCGCTGAAACGATCTGGAGGAGAAACTACGATCTAGAGGAGAGGTAACACATGGCTGTTTTCTATGTCTCAAAACCCTCAAAACCTCTAGTATATATAGGAGGAGGGAGGGAGGAGTCCTGCGAGTTTGAGAACTATGTAGACATGACCGAGACATCTCTACGGTCAATAACCAATATCGGGACCTGGATGCCCATATTTATTCCTATGTATATGAAGATCTTTATTGGTTGAACCTCTATGTCAAGGATTCAGCTAATCTCGTATGTTGTTCCCTTTGTTCTTCAGTATGTTACTTGCCCGAGATTCGATCGTCGGCATCTCCATACCTAGTTCAATATTGTTACCAGCAAGTCTATTTACACGTTACGTAATATGAGATCTTGTGGCTAACACTTTAGTCACATTGCTTGCAAGGCTTGTTGCGATGTTGTATTACCGACTGGGCCCTGAGATACCTCTCCATCACATGGAGTAACAATCCCAGTCTTGATCCCTGCCAACCCAACAAACACCCTCGGAGATACCTATAGAGCACCTTTATAGTCACCCAGTTACGTTGTGATGTTTGATACACATAAGGTACTCCTCTGGTGTCAGTGAGTTGCAAGATCTCATGGTCATAGGAACAGATACTTGACATGCAGAAAACTATAGCAATAAAGTGACACGATCATATGCTACGTTTATAGTTTGGGTCTTGTCCATCACATAATTCTCCTAATGATGTGATCCCCTTATCAAATGGCATATCATGTCCATGGCTAGGAAACCTTAACCATCTTTGATCAATGAGCTAGTCCATCAAAGGCATACTAGGGACATGGTGTCGTCTATGTATCCACACATGTATCTGAGTTTCCGATCAATACAATTCTAGCACGGATAATAAGCGATTATTATGAACAAGGAAATATGATATTAACTAATTTATTATTGCCTCTAGGGCATATTTCCAATAGGGAGATGGTGTAATTGAGCCCCAAAGAAGTTCAAGAAACCCGGAAGAAAGGATGGGGCGGGAGCGAAAACCTTGAGTCAATTTGAGTGGTAAGAAGTACTCGTACACCCCTGCACGGCGCAGGCTAGACCTCTCCCTTCTCCAGAAGCCTCCAGTTCCCTGGAGAGAGGATGCTTGGCTCTCATAGTTCCTCAATCAGCTGGCGACGACTCGGGACGCCAACCAGTCGCCCTAGACGAAGCCATCCGGGGCACCCGCGCTTGAGGAGGAGTCACGCAAAGTCCTCTTAGCCCTCCCGGCCTTCGCGATGGCATACCACGACACCTTCGGAGAGGGCTCGTAGCTAATCGGTGGTCCGGTGGTGCTCGTGGAGCTCTTGGTGAAGCAACAGTGGAGATCGAGAGGAGGAGGAGGAGAGGATGTTTCTTCCTTACCTCCCCCGGTCCCCTTTTTATACCTCGGCTCAACTAATTTCCAGTCGTCGGATTTGGGAAGGCCGCGCAATCAACGGGCGAGCCCAAATCCACCAAATCTTCGGGGCAGAGTAGTGGGGACGCATGGCAAAATTGGCAGTGCAGAAATTGAGGCGCCATGGCCACCTCTCTCATGTTCCTAACACAACTGTCGCAATCGCGTGCGCACGCTTCCCCACGATTTCAAAATCGCCGGAGAGTTCGCGACATCGCATTTCGAGTGGACTCCGCATTCACCTGTGCGTTTTGACGCGCCACGATTTACCGAGTGGTAAATGACTTGACAAGCTTCCATCGAGTAGATAAAGTCTTGTTGAGCACTCGGAAAGATCCCCGAACACTTCTGGAACCTCCGAATGAAGATGGGACAAAAGTTCTAATGATGGCATATCCAGGCTTAAGGGTCGTCTCCCCGGAGATCTGATCCACATTGAGCCGAATGACCCGAGCAATCGAGGTCGTGCCGTCCACTCGGCAGGCATTAAACCTTGAACCGATTGCAACTTGAACACCGAGTGGGAAATGACCCGATCCGTTTCGAAGCATCCTCAAGACGCTCCAAGCATCACGACATGTCGGCCACTCGTTCTCCTGAGACTCAGCCGATTCGGGGCCTACTGACAAGGTCACCTACCCTAGCACTTGCTAGTGAGTTGAGTGCACTTGATTATCTCTTTGAAGTTTTGGTTGAAAATCAGGAATCAGAAATTTTGATGAAGTGTTGAAAGAAGAAATTAATAAGGTGATTCATGATAGGTCCTTGATTGAAAAGAATGATTGCAATGATGTTACTATAAATTATATTAATGTCAAGTATGTTAATGATATGCAAAACTACAAGCTTGGGGATGATAATTTTGTCATGTCCACTTCTTATTGCAATGATCATGATTGGGGTGATAATGCTTCTTATGATCTTGAGAATTTATTTAAGCCTCATGTTGAATATGTTATTGATAATAATGTTTGGAATAGTATTGAAAGTGGGTTTGGAAGAGTGTCAACTTTAGGTAAAAAGAATCCCACATATTTGGAGAGTGTTCAATCTTATGAATTTTTTGATAAAAGTGGGTTTGCAAAGGTCATAACTTTAGTTGATGATAATCCCACTATTTTGGAAGATGATAAAAACTTTATGCATGTTGATCATAAAGAGAGTATTGTTTATGATAGATATATTGTGAAATTACTTCATGATGCTACTAAAAATTATTATGAGGGAGGAACATATGCTTGTAGGAATTGCAATAATATCAAGTTTCCTCTCTGTGTGTTCAAAGTTTTGAAGTTATGCTTGTTTTGCCTTCCTATTCTAGTTAATTCTTGCTTCCATAAATTGCTTTCTCAAAAAATTCCTATGCATAGGAAGTATGTTAGACTTAAGTGTGTTTTCCATATGCTTCATGATGCTCTCTTTGTGTTTCAACTACTAGCTTTCATGTGAGCATCATTGAAATCTCAAGCCTATCTTAATGGCTATAAAGAAAGAGCTTGTTGGGAGGAAACCCAATTTTACTTTTATGTTCTGTTTCTTTTGCTTCTGTTTTTGAGGTTATCACACATTATTACCTCTGTAGTAATTGTATTTTGGTGTTTTAATTAGTGTTTGAGCCAAGTAAGACCTTAGGAATGGTCTATGGTGATTGTCGATTTGATCTTGCTGAAAAACAGAAACTTTTGCGCCTAGTACAGGAATTTTAAAATTTTATCAGAGCAACGAATGAGACTGAAATTTTTACAAAATATTTATATACAAATTGCACAGGTTAAATTACATAAGTATACAAACTTTCCAGATTGCTACAGACTGTTTTGTTTTTGACAGATTCTGTTTTCTTTGTGTTGTTAACCTATTTTGATTTATCAATGGGTCATATCGTGGGGTATGAACAACGAAAAAGTTGGAATGCAGTTGATATCACACCAATATAAATAAAGAATGAGTTCACAACAATACCTAAAGTGGTGATTTATTTTCTTATACTAACGGATCTCACAAGTTTTCTATTAAGTTTTGTGTTGTGAAGTTTTCAAGTTTTGGGTAAAGACTGGATGGACTATGGAATAAGGAGTGGCAAGAGCCTAATCTTGGGGATGCCCAAGGCACCCCAAGGAATCAAGGATGCCAAAAATGGTGCTGGGAAGGGGGGAGCAGTTGTACCGCTTTGGGGGCGGTTGTGCCACTAATATCGGAAAAAATTCCCAGATCTGAGCACGGGGTGAACTTGGGGGTGGACCAAATCGAAATTTTTGGACAAAATTGATGGGAAAAGAAAATTTTGGGATGGGTTTCGTGGTGGGGAGGTGGGGAATGCCAAGATCCACTTGCCAAACAACAAAATCGTGAATCAAACCTAACAAAATCTCAGAAGAACCAATAAATCACAAAAAAATTGGTGAGGCTATTTTTGGTGGGGATTTTCGAATTGGGACAACAACACACAAAATTAAGGCTATAAAACGAAGGGGAGGACTCCAAATTAGTGAGAAACGTGGCTCTAGATACCAATATGATACTGGGCAAACCCGTAGGTGTCGATCTTTCACGAATTGGAAGGGGGTTCCACGAAGAACATGAAGAACACGGGGAAGAACGAGGAGAAATCACAAGAGAATACACTTAAGAACAAGTCCAGTCATAGATCCACTAGACTCACCACACACAAGATCCACAAAGGTACATGAACAACAAAGGGAAATAGGATACATGGTGGAGTTCATCCCAAATCCCATGGGGAGATGTGGCCTTGATATCCCGGAGGATCTTCCCTCGTGAGGGGCCTTGACATCCACTAGGGGATCTTCTCTCACAGAGGCATCTACTCCATGGGAGAGGTAGTGGAAGGAGAAAAGCTCAACTAACTAAGAGCTAAACCATTGCTAACCCTAGAATGGAGGTGGGAGAGGAGTATATACAGTCCTAGGCACGAAGGGGTAAGTGACAGGGGGGATACATGGGCCGAAGCCCATCCTGCGCACACACAGTCGGGCGGTTGTACCGCCCAGGTGGCCGGTTGTACCAGTCATTAGGGAATAACCAGAACAACTGGTCTAGTACCGGCCTTGCACTACCTCATAACAGAAGCTCGGCCAGAGGTGGTCCGGTGGTGAGCCGGTTGTACCGCCCACCAGTTGTTGGCCGGTTGCTGGCCAGTTGTACCGACAGCTCCTAGACTTCCTGTAGCTCATCTTCTTCCTTGTTCTCTTCCAAGCTTCCCTTGCGGATGGTGTAGTTGTACGTAGGTGCTCGCACTCCTCCTCATCCTCCGTGAAGCTCCGACAATACCTATGCATGCACACGAGAGGAGTGTCAAGTAGTATACCATCCTCGAAGGGGTCAAGTGGACACGTGTAAAGGAGATGATTCACCTTTACGTATGTGAAGTAGATATTGCACGTGTCACTTTCCAAATGGGCTCTTGTCATGGTGATGTCCGTAGGATGCTCCGCATCATCCCCTCCCCCTTGGGAAAGATCCATCCTCGGATCAAGATCTAAATCACTATGGGAAGGAGATGGCGTCACCGTGTAGAAGTGGGTGATCACCAAGCTCGCATCATCACCAAGCTCTAAAGGGGCACTCTCCAATGTCTCACTGTCTTGTAATTCCTTCAAAAGGAGTAAATACGACAAACACTTGGAAAAACAAATGTGCTTAGCGTTAGTGCAAAACCAAGCATTCAAGTGGTGAATCACCGCACAAGTGTCGTCATCATTATTAACATATGGTGTGACAAGGGATTGTGTCATGGCATGTAAGCATATAAATTGAGCACATGCAATGCTATCATGGAAACTAGGATGCCTAGGGGAGGTAGGGATGCCAATGTGTGTGTCAATAGAACAAGCATCTACCTCAAGGTCATAGCACTCATGCACATAGCAATCAACGAAAGGTCTATGGTAGGCAAAGTAATCATTCACAACACCAAAGAAAATGACATGTCTAGACACATGGGGCAAATGCAAGACAATCCAATCATAATGTGCACATGGTGTAGTGAAGATATGGAGGTACTCAACACAATAGAAGGAGAAAGTGTTTAACATGTGTGAGACAATCAATTCAAGCATGTAACAAGCAATGTGTCATGGAAAATGTGAAGAATGGACATGGTTGCAACCAAGCATCTGATAAGAGAAAACTATACACAAGTTGGATGCAACACACAAGGCATATAAGTCATGAGGCATGGAACGATGGCAATCATGAGTGAAAGCAATATCTCTAACATGTGTGCAAGTAAGTGGTCCAAGATGACCAACATATGTCATGGTACAAACAACACAAGTATGAAGATGCACAATATCCATGCTCAAGAAGGATGTCACCTCAAAAGAGTGACCTTGTGCGTCCATCACAATGTCGATGCGCTCTCTCAAGAGCTCGAATCGTCAGCTCACGTGAAGTGGAAGTAGACATGTCGTCGAAGTATCCTACACATACACACAACAAAGCAAAGAATGCATGTGCATGGTATATAAACACATCATCCATCATGATGGCTCTCCTCTCTTGCACATAACCGTTATGATCACAAGTGCATGAATAATATGATGCAAGAATGGCAATATTCATGGCACTAGGCATATGGTGCAAAGAAGTAAGATAGACATGCTTCACATGAAAGATGTCAAAAGCTCCAATAATATGTGAGAAAACTATGGGGGCAATCTCATTAGAAATATTAATAGCATTGGTGCACGCAATACATGGTAAATCATCTAGCATGAGCGAGGCAATGCATGGAGACATGTGACAATATGCAATGTCAATCGTGTGCAAAGCATGGAAATGGTTGTCATCAACCGCATAAAAGGAGCACATCGATGATGCAACATAAGCAAGCATAGTGATCATGGCGAGCAAACTAGTAGTGAGAAGATGCAACGTACTAGAGGAAATCACGGCGGTCATGTCATTTGACCAAATAATAGGCATCGACAATGCACATGACATAACGCAAGCACGGGAACAAAACATGATCAATATATCGTCATAGGCATGGGGCACAAAGCAAACATGGCAATAGCAAGTAGTATCTCCACCAAGCTCGCAAATGCACATACAAATAGGAGAATCAAGTGACATGTGAGATGCAAGGCATGTGTCACAAATGCATGGTAAACACATAGAAATGAGCATATCATGCAAAGTGAACATGGCAATATGGGCAAAGGATATATAATGGATAATAAGCCATAACCATGTGAGATCCATGTAGGAGAAATGCGCGAAGTATTTGCGCAAAGTGGGTGGGTGGAGGGTAAGCACTCCATGGTGGCGCACGTCTTCGTTCCTCTTCGCGAAGTATTTGCGCAAAGTGGGTGGGTGGAGGGTAAGCACTCCATGGTGGCGCACATCTTCGTTCCTCTCTAGAGCTCATTTCGTCAACTCGTGCGCTTGCAAGGTTGACGAAGAATCATGTGTACCTACACAAGAAGGAGACACACGGAACAAAGTGTGTGCGTGGTAAATGTACACATCATCCATCATGATGTGTATGTGTGCGTGAGAGTTAGCACAAGATAAGAAATGCTCAAAGAAGTTTGATGCATGGTATTGGAACATGTCATCCATCATGAAAAAATAGTTATTGTGTATAACACGATGGGGACACAAATTGAGCATGCAAATATATGGCGCGGCAATAACATTCATAGTAATGTGTAGCATATTGTGCACATAAGTATGGGGATCATGCAATGGATGGGGTGGAACCAAATCTCCTAGAATGTATGAGGAAACTATGGGGGTCTCATCATATGCACTATCGGTAGCATAACATGGAAGATATGGACAACATCCCAAATAATGCATATCCGAAGCAAGGTGGTCATGGCATGTCATATGGGAGCAATTGCGCAAATGATGCAAAGGGAGCATGGCAATATCATCACAAGAAAAAGCAAATGCCAATAACCATGGGTTTGTCATCTATGCCATATGAGCAAATTGGATTAATTTTTATGGCATATGCATAGTTACTATGGTGAGATTACAAAGATGCAATATGGGAAATTTCACGCATAGCATATGACAATTCAAGCGGATTGTCAAACATGATGTGACCAATAGACTTTTCACATGGTATCCTATGGAGTATAGCATCACAACTAGGTAAGTAAACATGCTCATCATCATATTCATCATAAATAGGGGGGCACATCTAAGCATGAAGAAGACATGGCATGTGAAGTATCCATAAGTTGATCAACATCATGCAAGCAAACAATGTCAAGATAGTCCACTAGTGGGACAAGAGCGTCACCTTCACCTATGTTACCTTTTTCATTCCATTCATGTGGTGTAGGTGAGGTGGGAGAAACCAACTCGTGGTCGTCGTCATCATGATGGAACCAGGTGGGGGGTGCATCATCATCCACCATGGCCATCGTCATTCCCATTGGAGGGATGGAATTATCGAGGGTCAGCACGTCGTCATGCATGAACCTTGCACCAAAGAAGAAGACACAATAGGAGTAGAGGTTAAGTTGTTAGAAATCATGGTGTCCTCATGTGCCATCTCAACTACCTCACTCACTAAGTGGTGTGGCTCACTCACTCACTCTAGTTAGTTTCACTCATACTCACATATGGTGGAGTCACTCATCTCACTCAAGTGGTGGGGGTCGTGGCTCTCCTCGCATGGGAAATGGCGCAACTCATCATATATGGGGCTAGTGGTGGTCATACTCATCCACTCATAGGAAATGTACTCAATGTCACATATGGTGGAGTCACTCATCTCACTAATGTGGTGGTGGCTCTCACATGGAAATTGGGTCACCTCGTCATATGTAGGTGTCGGAGGGATGTATGTTCAAACGTCTCCATGCTCAACTCCTTTCGCCGCCGTGGTTGAAGGGATAGTCCCATGCTCAACCGTCTTGCCGTCGTCGTCGTGGATGAAGGCCGAAGATGGCGCATCATCACTCTCCTCCATAACCGAAGGGAAATCCCATGCTCGGCCATCTTCCTTGGGATGCTTCCAAAGATGGAAGGGCCATCCATGTGTGTAGTCAATCACCTTGATCTTGGCGTCAAAGCTTGTCCTTGGTGGTAATCTTTGTCTTCGCGCACTTGTTTCTTCGAAGATGTGCGACTTGAGCATCTACGCCTTGGCGATGACGAAGGGGAAGAAGACTTGTAGTTGTCCACCATGTGTCAAAGTTGCTCCATGTGGGTGGCCACCATGTCTCTTTTCCGAGCTTGACAGTGTCGTATGTCGATGGCGAGTCACTCGAGTTGTTGGTTGATGTGGTTGCTCATGTCGATGTAGTCGTTGAAGACCGAAGATGGTGTGCTTTGCCTAGCCATCACAAGACTCGAGAAAATGTGAGTGGGAAATGAGATAAACAATACCAAGATACCGTTCCCAAAGTTGAGGATGTATCCCGCTTCACTCAATGTGAATTGAGAGAATAGTGGAATTGGTACCGGACTTGTTCACTCACACCTACAACATAAAGCTTATCGAGTGGCTTGGTTAGGACAAGTGGCACAAAATTCAAGAAAAATGTGAGTCAAGATATTGAAAATGTTGAGGAAGATTCAGAAAATTATAATGCAAAGCAAATAGATCAATAGATATAGTGGCACTAGGAACACACGCACGGATAGATAAATGGGATCCACGCAACCAAGGAATGAGCACAAATGTGATAGACTCGGGAAAAGACCGTGTTGCATGGATACTAGAAGAGACAATAGCTCGATTGCTCAAATGGGCTAGATACGCGCTTGTGCACCAACCTATGAGAGTAAAAGTGATGTCTTCAATCCCAAGTATGCTATGTATGTATGATCCAAGTGTATGAACTATGCAAAATGGCTCAATGCTATTTCTATTGCTTACAAGCTCTTTTGTATCTCCTCTTTTGCTTAAAAGCTTTTTCTCTTTCTTTGCTTTTTTTTCTCTATGCGTGATGATCGAACCAAGATATGAGACAAGTATGATGGATATGCACAGGAGAGACTTATGACACAATGTAGATGACAATATGTTTGCACGCTAAATGTAGCAACGCGGCATATGAGTAACACTACGATGCACAAGTAATGTGGCCCGGCAATTCTCAATTCGTTAGTCTCAATGGGTAAGGTACGCAATAGGCTTGGAGCGATCAATGCAATGGCAAGGAAATAGACAATGAATGTCGTCAAGGTTACCATCCTTGCTTATGGTTGATGTGCCAAAAGGCAAAGTGGCCAATGTCGATGTTGAGGCCGTGGCAATGATGAGTAGCAGCGTTGTCGATGGAGAACCATCCCTAAATAGCCAAAACACCTTAGGAAACGGAAACCGCAACTCAAAATCTCAAACAAAATTGGGTTAATGTGGCGGAAGACTATGGTGAGAAAACTATGTGAAAGTTATGGTGGAGACCTAGGCAAAGATGCTAAAATTCAAAACATTTTATGGAGCCAAATGGTGGTAAAACCAATATGAGGATCTCGGTCACGTCGATAGCTTCAAAAACGAGCCAAAGAACACTCAAATCAGAGTTCAGGAGTAGAAGTTATGGTCAAAACGGTGAACCAGCCGAGGTTGAAACTGGGAGGGGCGGTTGTGCCGCTTGTAAGAGTGGTTGTATCGCTCCTGGAGCGTCCTAGATGTGTCAACCTGATAATTAGCGGTTGTACTACTTGCGGGGGGGGTACCAATTCGGGGGCGAAACTGGGGTTCCAGAATGGTGTTGGGGAAGGGGGGAGCGGTTGTACTGCTTTGGGGGCGGTTGTACCTCAAATATCGGGAAAAATTCGCAGATCTGAGCATGGGGTGAACTTGGGGGCGGACCAAATCAAAAAAATTGATGGAAAAAGAAAATTTTTGGATGGGTTTCGTGGTGGGGAGGTGGGAAATGCCAAGATCCACTTGCCAAACAACAAAATCGTAAATCAAGCACAACCAAATCTCACAAGAAGCAACAAATCACAAAAAAATTGGTGAGGCTATTTTGGTGGGGATTTTCGAATTGGGACAAAAACACACAAAATTAAGGATAGAAAACGAAGGGGAGGACTCCAAATTCGTGAGAAACGTGGCTCTAGATACTAGTATGATACGGGGCAAACCCGTAGGTGTCGATCTTTCACGAATTGGAGGGGGATGCAAGGGGAAGAACGAGGAGAAATCACAAGAGGATACACTCAAGAAGGAGTCCAATCACACATCCACTATACTCACCACACACAAGATCCAAAAAGGTACATGAACAACAAAGGGAAATAGGATACATGGTAGAGTTCATCCCAAATCCCATGGGGAGATGGGCCTTGATATCCCAAAGGATCTTCCCTCGTCAGGGGCCTTGACATCCACTAGGGTATCTTCTCTCATATAGGCATCTACTCCATGGGAGAGGTAGTGGAAGGAGCAAAGCTCAACTAACTAAGTGCTAAACCATTGCTAACCCTAGAATGGAGATGGGAGAGGAGTAGATATAGTCCTAGACACGAAGGGGTAAGTGAGAGGGGGGATACATGGGCCAAAGCCCATCCCGCTCACAGGAAGTCGGGCGGTTGTACTGCCCAGGTGGCCGGTTGTACCGGTCATTAGGGAATAACCGGAACAACTGGTTTAGTACCGGACTTGCACCGCCTCATAACAGAAGCTCGGCCAGAGGTGGTCCGGTGATGGGCCGGTTGTACCGCTCACCGGTTGTTGGCCGGTTGCTGGCCGGTTGTACCGACAACTCCTAGACTTCCTGTAGCTCATCTTGTTCCTTCTTCTCTTCCAAGCTTCCCTCGCGGATGGTGTAGTTGTACCTAGGTGATGGCACTCCTCCTCATCCTCCATGAAGCTCCGACAATACCTATGCATGCACACGAGAGGAGTGTCAAGTAGCATACCATCCTCGAAGGGGTTAAGTGGACACGTGTAAAGGAGATGATTCACCTTTATGTATGTGAAGTAGATGTTGCACGTGTCACTTGCCAAACGGGCTCTTGTCATGGTGATGTCCGTAGGATGCTTCGCATCATCGTACTTCACTTATATTATTTTGAGAATCTTTAAACAGCATGGTAATTCGTTTAAGTTATGAATTTAGTCCTAATATGATAGGCATCCAAGAGGGATATATAAAAATCCATATAAAGTGCATTGAATATTATGAGAAGTTTGATTCCTTGCATAAAGTTTTGAGATATAAAGATGGTAATATTAAGAGTCATGTTAGGAAGTAATTGTGAATTGGTAAACATACTTGTGTAAAGGTTTGTGATTCCCTTAGCATGCATGTATGGTGAACCATTATGTAAGGAAGTCGGAGCATGATTTGTTTATTGATTTTCAGCCTTTGTGTGAGGGTCGGGAGCGTGCGATGGTTTACTCCTACCAACCTCTCCCCTGGGGGCATGCATCTAATACTTTGCTTCGATGACTAATAGTCTTTCGCAATACGTATGTGAGTTCTTTATGACTAATGTGAGTCCATGGATTATACACACTCTCACCCTTCCACTTTTGCTAGCCTCTCTAGTACCGCGCAACTTTTGCCAGTACATTAAACTCACCATATATCCTTCCTCAAAACAGCCACCATACCTACCTATTATGGCAATTCCATGGCCATTCCGAGATATATTGCCATGCAACTTCCACCATTCCTTTTATTATGACACACACCATCATTTCCATATTTCTTTGCATGGTCGTAAGATAGCTAGCATGATGTTTTCATGGCTTGTCCATCTTTTGATGTCATTTGCTATGCTAGATCATTTCACATACCAGTACACCGCTGGAGGCATTCATATAGAGTCATATTTTGTTCTAGATATCGAGTTGTAATTCTTGAGTTGTAAGTAAACAAAAGTGTGATGACCATCATTATTAGAGCATTGTCCCATGTGAGGAAAGGATGATGGAAGCTATGATTTCCTCACAAGTTGGGATGAGACTACGGAATTTATGAAAAATAAAAGAGGCTAGCGAAGCCCAAAAAAAGAGGCCAAATATGCCCACCAAAAAAAGAGAAAAGAGAGAAGGGACAATGCTACTATCTTTTTTCCACACTTGTGCTTCAAGGTAGCACCATGATCTTCATAATAGAGAGTCTCCTATTTTGTCACTTTCATATACTAGTGGGAATTTTTCATTATATAACTTGGCTTGTGTATTCTGATGATGGGCTTCCTCAAATTGCCCTAGGTCTTCATGAGCAAGCAAGTTGGATGCACACCCACTTAGTTTCTTTTTGAGCTGTCATGCACTTATAACTCTAGTGCATCTGTTGCATGGCAATCCCTACTCACTCACATTGATATCTATTAATGGGCATCTCCATAGCCCGTTGACCGGAAGACATCTACCAGACTTGGAGAGGGGGGCAGGAGACCTGCCAGGAGGTCACAAGCCACTCTGGTGCGGCCAGGGGGAGCCCCCTAGCTTGTGGCCCCCCAGCAAATCTCCTAACCCTAATCTCGGCCTATAAATTCCCAAATATTCCCCCAATACTGAAAAGAACCACGCAAATACTTTTCCGCCACCAAAAGCCTCTGTTCCCGAGAGATCCAACCTTGGAGCCTTTTCCGGTTATCTATCGGAGGGGGGTTCGATCACGGAGGGCATCTACATCAACTCCATTGCCCCTCCGATGAGGCGTGAGTAGTCCACCACAGATCTACAGGTCCACATCTAGTAGCTAGATGACTTCTTCTCTCTCTTTGTGCTTCAATACCATGTTCTCCATGATCTTCTTGGGCATCTATCTGATGTAATATTTTTTTGTGGTGTGTTTGTCGAGATCCGATGAATTTTGGGTTTATGACCAGCGTATCTATGAATATTATTTGGTTCTTATATGAATTCTTGTATGCATGGTTTCATATCTTTGCAAGTCTCTTCGATTTATTGGTTTGGTTTGGCCAATTAGATTGGTAATTCTTGCAATGGGAGAAGTGCTTAGTTTTGGGTTCAATCTTGCGGTGTCCTCACCCAGTGAAAAAGTAGGGGTAGCGAGGCACATATTGTATTGTTGCCATCAAGGGTAAAAGGTTGGGATTTCCATCATATTGCTTTTATCCCTCTACACCATGTCATCTTACTTAATGTGTTACTCTGTTCTTCGTGAACTTAATACTCTAGATGCAGGCAGGAGTCGGTCGATGTGTGGAGTAATAGTAGTAGATGCAGAATTGTTTTGGTCTACTTGACATGGACGTGATGCCCATATGCATAATCATTGCCTTGTATATCGTCATAACTATGCGCTTTTCTATCAATTGCTGAATAGTAATTTGTTCACCCACCGTGTTATTTTCCTTCAAGAGAGAAGCCTCTAGTGAAACCTATGGCCCCTGGGTCTATTTTCCATATTATATTTTCAGATCTATATATCAAAAATAGCAAAAATACCTTGCTGCAATTTATTTACTTTTTTACTTTCCGCAATCTTTTACATCTACCTCTATCAGATCTAATCCTTGCAAGTAACCGTGAAGGGATTGACGACCCCTTTATAGCGTTGGGTACAAGAGTTTGATTATTTGTGTAGGTGCATCCATTGTTGAATTGCTTGTTCCTCCTACTGGATTGATACCTTGGTTCTCAACAACTAAGAGAAATGCTTATCTAGTTCGTTGCATCACCCTTTCCTCTTCATGGGAAAACCAACGCAAGCTCAAGAGGTAGCAGACCACTCAGCACCTTCCCTAGCACTTGGATAGAAAGGAGTAGGACCGTCGTGGGAACGACAATGTTCGAGGGACTTAATACACCTTAAGTATTGTAAAGACCATGTTACCTGTAACAACTGTAGTAAACTTAGCAATTTCTTGTAACCCCTGTAGTTACTAGCATTAATAACCCTAGTGATGGCGCTCGGCTGGTGGAGGCACACTCTATATAAGCCGTCCTTCGGCGCCAGAACAAGGGTTACGAACTCCCTATAATCAAATACCCATACAAAGCAAACACACAGCCCGAGGGCTCGAACATAGGACTGTTACCACTTCTAAGTGGGGGTCCAAACTCGTAAATTCCGAGTGTGACACTTATTTCGTAGCTAGGATTCCCTCCTACTCATTTGTATCCCCACGTACTATTGTCAGAATTACTCCCACGACAGTCCCCATCCAGGAGCGTGCGGAGCGCCGGGCGGCGGCTAAGGATCTCTGTCCCCAAGGTACTGTCAACCCTCCCTCTCCCATTGGTTTGGTGATCCCATCTTTGCTAGGCTCCCATCTTCTTAATATTCTCTCCGACATTGATGTTTTTGTTGATTCCAATGATGGCTCTCCTGCTTCTCTACTTTCTTTGATTCGTTTAAACGAGGGGGCTCAGACTGCTATTTCCTGACCTAAGGAGATGGTAGCCGGCAAGGTGTCGGTCTCGGATGCGGATGTTGGTGGTTACACGGGGGATGGTTGTGGCCTTCCTCCCACAATGACCAAAAAGGGGCGGTCTAATGGAGCAGGACTTGGTGCGAGATGCTAATGTTGATATGGTTTGCCTTATTGAAACCTTTAAAGCCTATTTTTCTAACATCGAGTTGTCCTTGATTGCTAGCGTTGGTCGTTTCATGTGGCGATGTTTGCTGGCGTCTCGGCATTCAGGTGGCATTCTTATTAGTGCGAATGTGGATTATTTTGATTTTTTTGCTTTTGATCACGGGATCTTTTGGGCTAGCATGGTGATGTTTCACAAGAGTATTAATATTCTTTGGGAGATTATGGTGGTTTACGGCTCTGTTGATCATTCGCTTTCCTCGCTTTTTCTGGATGAGATCACTGCCAAGATTGACTCGTGTTACCTTCTGCTAGTGATCGGTGGTGATTTCAATCTTCTTAGGTTCCCTGTTGAAAAGAGAAATTCTAACTTCTCTTTGCCATTGGCTAATGCATTTAATGACTTTATTGCGGAATTTGCCCTCCGCGAAATTCCTAGGACCTTATCGCGGTACACTTGGTCTAATCATCAGGCTTTCCCGGTCTGTTTTGTGTTGGATCGCATTTTCTCTTCTTCTGCATGGAATTCGCTCTTTCCTCGGGCCTCCCTCTCTGCCTTACCCCGGGTTGGATCGGACCGTTCTCCTCTCATCTTGGATTTGGGTGTTTCCTCCCGGCCAAAGTTTCCAAATTTCAATTTGATGTGTCCTGGCTTTTGGTTGAGGGATTTTGCAATTTAGTTGTTGGGAAGATCACTTCCCCCCTTAATTTTAGAGTTCATTCGCTTGGTCATATGGACGACTGGCATTTTTGTTCTTACCAACTTTGTAAATTCCTTAAAGGTTGGGGCCATAATCACGCAAATGAGGTCCACAAAAATAAGCATGAGCTGCTAGGGCAGGTTTCGTTGCTGGATGCGGAGGCTGACTCCTTCGAGCTCTCTGCTACCGGCTGGCAATAGCAGTATGATCTTGAGTCTCTCCTAATGCAGCCCCATTGGCAGGCTGAGATTTACTGGAGGCAGCATGGTACGATCAATTGTACCCTGAAAGGGGATTCTCTCACTACCTATTTCTTTGCCATTGCCAATGGTCGTCGTCGTAGATGTTCGATTGCAGTCTCATTATTGATGGTGTTTCAGTGGATGACCCTCGCCTTATTCTGGATTGTGTGCATAATTTTTTTGCTGGCTTGTTTGCTGCCAGGCCTACTTCCGGTTTTATCATCTCACCCAATGTCTGGTATCAGAATAGGCATGTTTCGGAGGAGGATAACTTGTTCATCTCGGTTCCTCTGTCTATGGAAGAGATTGAATTGGTTATTAATTATGCTAACATGAATTCTACTTCCGGTCCGGATGGTTTCTCAATCTCGTTCTTCCGGCGATTTTTGTCGGCCTTGCGTTCTCTGGTTTGTGCTGTTATTCAAGGTTTTTGTTCGGGGAATGTTGACATTTCTAAACTTAACTATTCCATCTTATCTCTTATTATCAAAGTCAAGGGTGCTGACTCGATATCATAGTTTCGCTCAATTGCTCTGATTCATAATTTTGCCAAGTTCCCTGCTAAAGGTTTCGCGACAAGGCTGTCGCCTATAGCTCATAGTACGATTAGCCCTACCCAGTTTGCTTTCATTAAGGGTAGATTCATCTTGGATGGTATTCTATGTTTGCATGGGATTGTGCATGATCTTGGAACAAGAGGTTCTCGTGCAATTATTCTAAAGCTCGATTTCGAAAAGGCCTTTGACTCGGTTAGCTTGGATTTTCTTTGTCAAGTTCTCCATGCGAAGGGGTTTGAGGCTGGATATGTTCATAGGTTGATGCAGCTTGTCTCTAGTTGACATACTGCTGTAGTAGTGATTGGCTCCATTAGCAAGTATTTTGCCAATGGTCGGAGCCTGCGCCAAGGTGATCCAATTTTGCCTCTTCTCTTCAATTTTGTGGCTGATGCCTTATCATGTATGTTGGACCGGGCTGCCTTGAATGGCCATATTTCCCTTGTTATTTCCCACCTTCTTCCATAGGGTATCACTCATCTTCAATATGCGTATGACACTATCTTTTTTTGGAGTTGAACGATGCTTGTGTTGCCAACCTTCAGTTCATCTTGTTATGCTTTGAAGTCTTGCCTGGGCTCAAATCAATTTTGCCAAGATTGAGCTGATTGTGACTCGGGTGGATGGGGATGAGGCCTTGAGGGTTTCTCATCTCCCTAATTGTACTCTTGGATCCTTTCCTCTCAAATATTTGGGCATTCGTATCTCTCCTTTTCATCTATGTGCAGAGGAATTCAAGCCTTTGGTCTCTAAAGTGGGCAACACAATGATCTTGCGGCGTGGTAGGTACAACACGTCGGTTGGGAAAGTCTGTCTCATTAATGCGTGTCTTTCCTCCCTCCCCATGTTCACCATGGGCTTCTTCAAATTGTCTAAGGGCACACACGAGAGGTTTGACAAGCATAGGGGTGCCTTCTTTTGGAGTTCTTCCGATAATAAGCATAAATATAGGTTTGTCAAATGGAATGTCATCTGTATACCTAAAAGCCTTGGGGGATAGGTATTGTGAACACCTTGGTTATAAACAAATGCCTCATCATTAAATGGTGGTGGAGGATCATGACGGCCTCTCCTAGTACCCTTTGGTTCGATCTTCTGAAAGCTAAATATTTCCCATCTGGTAGCCCCATGTTTGCTCTGGCGGCACAGGGTTCTCGGTTTTGGAAAGACTTAATCATAGTGAGGGATGTGTTTCGTGAACATGTCAAGTTTTTTTGTTAGGAACGGTGCTTCTACTCGCTTTTGGTTGGACTGGTTGTCTGGTGATACTCCTTTAGCCTCTTCTTTTCCTGTTTTATTTTCCTATTGTTGCAACCCCGAGATCTCAATCTATGAGCTCTCTCGTAATAATTAGGATTTGGGATTTTGGAGGACTCTTTATCCTGTAGAGTTGGGGGACTGGCACCGTCTTGCTTCTCTGTTCCCTATCCTCTCAAGGGAGAAGGATTCACTGGCTTGGCCCCATGTGTCGTCTAGGAAATTTACTGTCAAGTCTTTATATGCTAGGATTATATCTGGGTCCCCTACTCCAAGTTCAAGCTGATTTGGGAGACCAAGATTCCTCCTAAGAAAAATCTTTCTCTAGCAGGCCTTCAGGGGCCGGCTGCTTTCGGCTGATCAAATTCGGAAAAGGAATGGCCCTGGCTTTGCTAATTGTGCCCTTTGTTTTTCTCCAAAAGATTCCAGCCCTATTTTCTTTGGGTGTGCGCTGGCCAAACTGGCCTGGGGTTGTGTTCGCTCTTGGTTTAGTGTTACATGGGCCCCAATTCATTTTTGGATTTGCGTATGTTAGCTGGCAACCTTTAGGGTGTGTCTAAGAGACTGTTTTGGGCTGGGCTTGGAGCCTTATGTTGGTCTTTGTGGACTACTAGGAACAAATTCACCATTGAGGGTGTTTTCCCTATCAAACCTGTTGATGTTCCTTTTAAATTTTATATCTTCTTGTAGTAGTGGAAATTATTGACTAAGCCGGCGGATCGGGATGGTATGGAGGTGCCGATCAACAAAATTTGGGGTCTGCCAATCTAATGCCATCTCCTGTCGCCGCGACTCCCCCTTAATGGTGTGGTACTCCTTCCTTCTAGTTGTAGGTTATTGGCATGTAAGCCTTCTATTTTGCCATTCGGGCCTGCGTGCCGTTGAACTTGTGCTATGTGTCCATGTGGTTGTTGGTCGGACTCTTTGGTTGCGTTGTGTGTGGTCTGTTGGTTATGTTTGGTACTCTCCCGTGTGGCTTTATTTATAAAGTCGGGCATATGCCTTTTCTCTAAAAACGTGGCCCAAGGCTCATAACCTCTTTGACATCACACACAATCTCTATTACTATTCATTTCCGTGCTTGTTCGACCTCTTTCATCTTCCTCTTGCCTTGCATGCCACTTGGCAGCGGTGAAGTTGTAATGTTGACAATCCCCTCTCCTTGAGATGCAGCTTGTCCCCAAGATGGTGCCCTTAAAAAATAAAGCTTCAAGGCATCAAAATCCTCACAGGTAGAAGCACATGCGGTAGATAAAATAAGATGAAGCAAGAAACAAGAGACATCGTTTACATGGAATGCACTTACAGGAAAAACCACAAACGCACAAAAGCACAACTTTACTACGATGGGCCTGTTTACAAGCACGAGACTACATGCGGTCTTTAGGTGTGACTACATTGGGGTATATAATAGGGGGAATACATAAGGCTCTCTGAAGGACAAGTAAACGAGTTATACTCATACGACGTGGTACCAACTCAAAGCCCCACACCTCTTGTAGCCTCGTACTACGCCGAGCATGAGATGGTGTCACATCCAACACGGTAGTAGATTTTGGATCATAATATAAAAATCTCCACCTTGAGCCAAATTCCCTCCATTAGTCAAATAAAGCAAATAACCCCATCCAAAATCAGCATGAACACCTTGTGCCTCCATTGGTAGGAGTTGACTTTGTCATTATATCAACATGATTATCATGCGTACTTATATTCCATACTCTCAAGTCGCCTTTAACAATAACATCTCAGAATAAATCCAACTTAAGTGTGCTTTGTTCTCTCATGATACATTTTGATTATTTATAAGACATATAACACTTTGACTGTCACAAAATATGGTAGGGAAAATATATCTGCACAAAGTTGAGTGTAAAAACCTGTCAACCAGATAGCTTCTTTGTTTGCATGCCTCAAAAATTGCCATATACTCGGCATCAGTAGTAGAACAAGTTACACAATAGATTCAACTTCAACTCACATCACAGCCACCAATGGTGAAAACATAACTTGTAAGTGATCTTATGTTATCCAAATGACCAGCAAAATCAAAATCAACAAAACTAACATGACCATATCTAAATTTCCAAACTATAAATAAGCATTGGAAGTACCTCGTGGGTGTATGAAAATCCATTGGAATGCTTTCCAATGCTCTTTTTCACGATTAGCCATATAAGTATCTACTAACAAAACTCAATGCATATGATAAATCAGGAAGAGAACGAACCATAACATACATAAGTGAACCAACTACACTCGAATAGGGAACTCTTGACTTATTATTAATATCAACATCTGAGTCGGGACATAAAGCTGGTGATAATTTGAAATGTGCAGCCTAACGGAGCACTCTTGGCTTGGCGTCATGGATATTAAAACGACGAAGTACTTTCTCAATATATCCCTTCCGACATGGATATAATTTCCTAGACGATCTATATCTAGATATTTCCATGCCATGTTTTTCTCTTTGCTGCACACAAATCCGTCATCTCAAATCCATTTCTCAATTGCTATTTTAGTTCACTAATCTTTTTCATACTCTTTGCAGGAATTTACAAATCATCAACATAAAGGAACAGATAAAATAGTTGAACCACTAATAGTTTTTCAAAAAACCACAACTATCATAATCAGACCATTTAAAACCTTGAGGGCATAAAGGTCTCAAATCTCTTGTACCATTGTCTATGGGATTACTTAAATAGATTTCTTTGACTCGACAACATTTTATTTCCCTTGAATAATTAAACTGTTAGGTTGTTTCATATAAATATCTTCTTCTAATTATCCATGTAAGAAATGCAGTTTTAACATCTAATTGCTCAAGCTCAAAATCATGCATGGCAACAATACTGAGTACAATGCGAGTAGAGTTTCACAACAAGGGGAAAGACTTCATTAGAATCAATACCTAGAATCTTGCTATAACCTTTAGCAACTAACCTTTAGAATTAATTTGATAAATTTCTTTGATACACAGATTTATCAAAGATTTTTTCCAAACCATCCATGACTCTTTGTATAAAATAACTTCATCACATTAATTCTAAAGGTTAGTTTATAAAGGTAGCTAGATTTTAGGTATTTATTTTAGTGAAGTCCTTTCCCCCGTTGTGAAGCATAGCTCTATTCGCACTTTACTCGGTATTGTTGCCATGCATGATTTTGAGCTTGAGCAATTAGGTGTTAAGACTGCATTTCTTACATGGAGAATTAGAAAATGGTATTTATATGGAAGAACTTGAAGGTTTATTATTAATCTTTCCTGTAAGTTAAAAGAAATCTTTTAATGGATTGAGGCAATCACCTAGAAAATGGTATAGGAGATTTAACACCTTTATGCTTTCTCAAGGTTTAAAAAGTTCTCATTATGATAGTTGTGTTTTTTAAACTGTTAATAGTTCAACTATTTTTTGCTTCTCTATGTTGATGATATGTCAATTGCTGCAAACAATATGAAAGAGATTAACGAAGTGAAGTAGCAATTGAGTAATGAACTTGAGATGAAAGATTTGGGTGCAACATTGAAAATACTTGGCATGAAAATATCCATAGAAAGACCGTCATTATATTCTAGTGAGAAGAGATATATCGATAAAGTTATTTGTAGTTTTAATATGCACGATGCAAGCCTGTAATGCCCCATTAGCTTCACATTTCAAATTATCATCAGCTTTATGTTGCAAATCATATGTTGATACTGAGCACCTGTCTAGAGTTCCCTATTCAAGTGAACTTGGTTCACTTATGTATGGCATGGTTCGTTCTCGTCCTAATTTATCATATGTATTGAATTTTGTTAGAAGATAGGAGTACATGGCTAATCCTGGAAATGAGCATTGGAAAGTAGTTCATTGGAACTAATGCTTATTCATTGTTTGGAAAATCTGGAGATGGACTTGTTGGTTTTGTTGATTTTGATTTTGTTGGTGAATTTTACAAGATAAGTTCACTCAGAGGTTATGTTTTCACAATTGGTGGTTGTGTTGTGAGTTAGAGAGAAATTTTGCAATCTATTGTAGCTTGTTCAATTACTAATGCAGAGTATATGGATATTTATGTTTGAGGCATACAAATAAGCTATTTGGTTGAGAAGCTTGTACACCAAGTTTTGTTGAGATATATGTCTTGCCCTACCATATTTGTGGTATTCAAATATATGTCTTACAAAGAATCAGATGTATCATGAGAGAACAAAGCACGTTGATGTCATATTTCACTATATTTGAAATGTTATTGTAAAAGGTTATTTGAGAGTTTGTAAGATAAGTACGCATGATAATCATGCTGATATGATGACAAAGCTAGTTCTTACCAATAAGTTTGAACTTTTCTCAAACTTAGTTGGTATTTCTTGCTAGTCCTATGGACTTTTACGCACAACGTGTTCATGCTGATTTGGACGGATTATTTACTTTCTTTGACTAATATAGGGAATTTGGATCAAGGTGGAGATTTTAAATTTTTGGTACATATTATACTATCGGGTTGGTACAGACGCGTATGGCTATAACTCATTTACTTGTCATCCAAGGACTCCTATGCATTGCCCCTTATATATACCCCATGTAATAGCACCTAAAGGTGGCATGTCTTCTCATTCTTGTAAACATATCTATCATAGTGAAATTACACCTTTGTGTATTTGTGGTTTTTCCCCGTAAGGATTTTCCACGTAAAAGTATGTGCCTCTCGTTTTACCTAACAAGGCTTGTCAAGTATAACAAAACCTGTAAATGAGCTTGTTGGCCTTCCTTTACCAGCCTCATGTCCACGATGACAGGTTCCAGTTGCTTTGCAGAATGGTTGTCTTGAGTAGGAATATTGAAAAGACAGGTGTATGGTCTGGCACATGCTCCTTAAACTGAGGCACATGAAAAGACTGGATGGATCCGAGCAGTATCAGGTAACTATAGCTTATAAACCATTGGTTGTATTTTTCCAAAACACTGAATGGTCCAAAGTACTTCATAGCTAACTTAGGGCATGATCTGTTGGGCCAAACAATGAGCATAAGGCTGAAGTTTGATATAAACAAAGTTACTCACTAAGAGAGATCTTCCACTCCTCGTTTGATCTACATAGTGATTGAATCTGGTTTGTGCTCTTAAGAGGTGTTCCTTCACGAACTTACAGTGGTTATGGATGTGAGAGATCCACCGCGGACATTGGATTCTGTGAATATAGTGACATTGGGAAAGTGACATTGCTAGGTTCTTGCCCATATAGAGCCTTGTAAGAACAATCCCATAGAGAGGTGTGGTGATCAGTATTGTACCAAAATTCTGCTAAAGGGGGCTAGGAGTGCCATTACCAGGGTTGTCTGCAACTACACACCTCAAGTACATTTCTAGACATCGATTAACCTTCTCACTTTGTCCATCCATCTGAGGATGATAAGTTGTACCCATGTATAATTGAGTGCCCTATAACTTGAAAAAAACTTTTTAGAAAGAACCGGTGAAGATTGTTTCCTCATCTGAAACTATAGACTATAGACTGAGGTGGTCCATGTAATTTGGAAACTCGAGAAAAAAATCTTGAGCAACTACATGAGCAGTGAACGAATGTTTGGGAGGGAGAAATGTGCATGCTTAGTCAGTCTATCAACCACCACTAGTATTGCATCCTATCCATGGGATTTAGTAAGCCCCTCAATGAAATTCATGATGATATCCGCCCAAGGCATACTAGGTATTGACAATGGGTTGAGCAGTCCTAAGGATCTAAGAAATGACCTGCTACACACAGTGGCATTTGCTACCGGCTATCAACCATCACATTAACTTCATGATTCGATAATCAAAACAAAAAGCTTTCTATGTATTGTCAGGGTAAACTACCAGTATTATTGTGAGTGCAGTGTTTTGGTGCTCAGGCTCATCTGCACCCGTTCAATAAAAAAATCGAAATAAATACTAAAAAACTTCAAAAAAATCCATTTTTTGTGGTAGACAATATTATGCGTAAGTTCCTCTCCAATTTTTGTATCATTTAAGCATCTGAGCAGCTCTCAGCAAAAAAGACAAATAGGGTCAAAACAATATATGAACAGTAAACTTTTTTAGAGACCCTGAATTTGTCTTTTTTGCCGAGAGCTTCTCAGATGCTCAAATGATTCAAAAATTGGAGCGAACCTCACGGATGAAATTATCTATCACCCATTTTTTTGGAATTTTTGGAAGTTTTTTAATATTTGTTTTGATTTTTTTACTCAGTGGAGGTGCACATGAGCCTGGGCTTAGAAATTGATTTTCGTATTTTTTTTATTATTTTAGAGTGAGTAAACCAGGAGTTGACCAATAGCTATGACTTTTGATATCTAAACTGACACATGCTAGGTTTTTCTTCGGTGACATCGGACACTGTACAAATGCCAAAGAAATACACAACCACATGACAAATTTAAACTCCAAGCTCTATTTAAGAGTTTTCACATTCTTTAAGTATAGCGCATATATTAATGTATGAACCATAAACATATTTTTGTTTCCTTGGTTATCAATGTGAGAAAATCATAGCATCATCTAGTTAGCATCACGTCAGCCAGATTTAAAAAACAGTGATGTAGAACGAAAATATCTATTGTTATACTTCCTTCATCTTAAAATTCTTGTCTTAGTTTTGTCTATAAATGGATGTATCTAAATACTAAAATATGACTAGATACATTTATATCTAGACAAATTTAAGACAAGAATTTTGAGACGGAGGGAGTATAAGAAAAACAAACATCTACTGCTGGATTTACAGCAAACATCAAGTCCATTCAATAATAAATAGCTAAGCCATTGACAGGTTGTCATCACCGTTGAGTTGAGACAATAAAAAGACCACAATATTAGGATGCAGAACAAGGGTGCCTACACAAGCGCACAATTAGGCAGTGATACATATGGTAATTTGGCAATAAACGTTAGGGGTGTCTTTTCTGCTCTGCACCAACATAGCAACCACGACATAAAAAAAGGGAACCACGACTTGCTTTTCGTACTGCATGTTGTTGTATTTAGCTAGTGTATTCACCAACCCATATGTAGAATAATTAATACGACACATATCTTGAAATTGGAATCAACCGGTAGATAGTTCAGATCATATGTCGTTGTGTGCAAGACGTCCGCACTTGCAGTGTTCATGCTTTGCTTGCTGGCATAGGCATATTGCCGAACAAAATCAAATACTGCCTACTTAAGACCAGTCCAAAAAAATACTTACCCAAATAGAGCTTGGTTACCCGAAGACGATGGTTATTGTTAGTCAATCGGTGGTTTTTTGACAGGTTGCTCACAAATGTGATGGTTTTTGGCAATTAATTCTCTCTTTTTAAAAAAAATGGTAATTTTTTAGGAACATGCTATGCGTCGGTTGGCGGATGTTTTTTAAAGATCCGCCGCCTCATGAACCATCCGATGTGTTGATGTGGTTGTCTGTATCGTATTTCTTTTTTCTCCAACAAGACTCTTGTTGCATGTATTTTTGTAACAAGATCTTTGTTGCAAATTTTCTGTAACAAGACCCATGTTGCATAATTTTTTTCTCTAACTTTTTGCATTAAGGCTCTTGTTGCAGAAATTGCAATAACATCTTTACCACATCTTATTTTCTGCAACAAGATCCATGTTGCAAAAATTGCAACAACATCTTGAACTCGCGCACTTGTCGTTGGTTGTCATCGTTCTGCAACAATACCATTGTTGCAAGATAAGATGAGAGACGTGTATGGTCACATAAGCCACGTGTTAAATGAAGGAGGCGGTGGATGCCCCACGCAAGATCGACCGGTTGAACAGAATCATTTTCTATTTTTTAACAGTTTTTGATAATTTACTTTAATACTCCATCTGTAAAGGAATATAAGAATGTTTAGATCATTATTTTAATAATGTAAACGTGTTTATATTTCTTTACGGAGCGAGTAACTTGTAAGCATTTGCAAATTGGCTGGGAGGTCTCTGGGTCGGCCCATGTTGGCCGGCTAAATTAGATTAAATATATGCATCAGGCATGAGACATCATGCTTCGTTCATGGAAGGGAGTTTTTATCTCCGAGAGATAGCGCTTGCTCCTGCAAACAGCGATGCACTCTGTTTCTGTCGCTGCAGCGTGGACTGGCACAGCGCATGTTCGTTCTCCTTCGGCGGTTTCCTGGATCAATGTGCAGCTATTTCCCGAAATGCCCCCGGCTCCCGCGCCGCGGCCACGGTCTCTCCTCCCCTTCCAAGATGCTTCCTTTTCCCCTTCAAAAGACGACGCACCACAGGCACAGGTGCACAGCCTTGCATCCTTGTCATCTTCGCCTGGATCCCTTCCTCTCCTCTCTCGGGATCGCCCCACGCCACCTCCGTCTCCGCCAGCCAGGGAGCGGAACTGTGAAGCTGCAGATCGAGGTAACCCCACAATTCCCTTCTCGCCGCGATTAATTCTGTCCGTCAGTAGCTGCAGGCTGATCAATTTCGGTTGTGGGTGTGGCCGGAAGAATCGTGGATCTCGAGTGAATCGTTTCGAGATCACAAACCCCTTCATCTGTCCGCGGTAGATCCCGCTTTTCCGTTTAGGGCGCAGTGGCTTCGCTTGCGTGGATCGCTCAGTGTTGTAGTACTACCGTTGCTATAGATAGCCTAATTCTTCAGACAACGAAGCTGGGAACAAGGATAGATGCGCTCCTCAATTTGGGCATGTCGTAAAAATGAGCTTCCATGACCCTTCCTCTGCACTATTCATTTAACTTCAAGCCGCAGATGGCACCTGCGGTGGAGCGATCTTTACAACTTCATTTCCTGCAGCAGTGTAGACGTGTAGTTCATCGTTTCAGTTATGCTATGTCAACGGGCATGCCTCTTTTATGAGGTCCTCACGCAATAACCTTGGACTGGATTCTTGAGTTAACATGATGAAATCATTTAAACAGTGTATCTATCTACTAGCATGAGATATGATTTTCGCTTCCTCAATTGTCTCCCAAGGTTGGTAGTACATTGTTTTGATACATGGAAGATGCAATATCGCCGCAATAGATGTTCATTTCCACACCCCTGTGAGTGCATTTTTATTACTGATTGATCTTATAAATCTGGCTGTTCGTAAGCTTGTAATGCAGTTAATCAGTTAATGTGGCTTACAGTGGTTCAGAAAAAACATCTTTTGCCTTCCATCAAGCGATGTAAGCTGCTAAGCGTTGCGGGCATCTTTTGCCTTCTTCTGTGAAAACAATACGTCATTCCTGGGTGTATTGTCGTTTTTCTTCATGGTTCAGAAAAACCATAGCAGTTCTTTAGTCTTTACAGAACTTGATCATGCTGATTCCAGTCTCTCTTGGCATTGTCAGAAGTGGGCCATGGCAAAGATCAAGCCAAGAGCACTGCTGGCACAGAGCAAGCAGAAGAAGAGCCCAACTAAAATCGGCCCGACGATGATTGCCTACATCGCCCTCGGTGTTCTAGTGGTGTCCTCACTCTACGCATACAAGTACTGGACGAGCAAAGGACCGGCTGGAGCAGAAGGTGTTGCTGGGAACTAAGCCCGAGCAAGTGTGGAATGATTGATTTTTGTTGTTGTATGTATCATCTTGTTGGTTAATTTCCGTTGTTGTACTCAAGTAAATGGAACTTAGACAGATTTTTTTTTTGCCATGTTTAGTTCTTCTTACCCCCCTGGTACATTGCATTGATACTTGTTATGTCACATTCTGTACTTTGACTTGATGTTTTTCTCTTCTGGGATGATCTTGCTCCAATGATCTGACCACTGTTGCTGCTCAAGCAAAAAAGAGTTGTTTATGAATTGCTTCATGATTCTGCATCTGCTAATTATTGTGCTTGCAATGCTCATTTGATCATTATTGTCATTCTCAACCGTGTCGCTGTTGAACAGAAAAGGCAAATCACATGAAAGTACACCCGTAATGGATGCATGGTACACCCCGCTGCAAGGTGGGTTCGGTCGGTTGTTGCGCCGTTCCCATCAGAATTCAGATCAGCGGATGAATGTCTCCTTCTCTGTTCTGTTGCACCATCTTATTGGGGCCTTTTCAATCGCTATAGCAATGGAGAATATGGAAACGTTCATGATACTACCTTCTCTAACTTAATATAAGATGCTTTTTTGACACATCTTACATCCTGATACAGAGTGAGTAGTTCTTATTGCTTTTTAAAAAAACTACCACTGACTAAACTGAAATCTACACGAAGTTTCGGATTAAAAAAATGAGGGGAACAGGAACCATTGGCATGTTATCCTTTTGAATGTATCATCTGGTTTCTCCATGTCCAAACGTATCTGTGAAAACAACACGCGTTGATGAGACGAGACTTGAGGCTTGGGAGTAACCCAATCCGAACTCCAGCCGATGACTGGCTAGGCGATGACCACAACATGCGTGACTGCGACCCTCCTCCCTTCCCCGGCAGCTACTGATGTTTGGTGCACCCAACCCCCGCCAGTAGGATACGTTTTCCTACTTTTCTGCCGGTCTTTGCACGCTTTACAGGTTAGAAAAAAAATCTCACTGCAAAGAAATTTCTTGTTATCTGTACACTTCTATTTTAGACTAATCATCACTGAATATTTTTGAATATTTTTCTTGTAAGCCTAAATTTTTGCAAGTTCGCTTTCGTTTCCATAATACAAAAATGCTGATTTTTATACCCAAAAAAGTTGAAGTTTTCTTTAACACGGAACAGTCGTAGACGCTCATACAAAATTCTCTTTGAAAAGAATATAATATCACAAAGATGACAATTACATTTAGCCTCTGCATCAACAAAAAGTTACAAAGACATCCAAAATGCACATAGATTAAAAAAAAGGCCTCGCTATAATGATCAACTCCTCTCAGCAGCAGCACACAAACCACCACGAAAGACAACACCCGAAAAATATATAAGGTCTTTAAAAACGACGCCTTTAAGAAGAAAACAACACATTAGCATCATCGTCGCTCGATCCAAGATCATAAGTTTTCACCCTGAAGAAAGACCGAGCTCTCAAAACAATGCCTTGTTAATTGCCAGCCATAACCAGTGAATGCCACACCTTAAGTTTTCATCCTGAAAGTCATGACTCCACACCTGAGAAGCACCACCAAATATAAAACCCTCTAGCGTTGTCAACCCCACTAGACATAGCTGTTATTGAAAGTTATCAAATACCTGACTAAATGCCTTCAAGGCTCCCTCCGATTTGCTGATCCTCCAATATGTTCAATCAAGATGCTCATACACACACATATACACTTATTTTATGAATGCGGACACACACACACCTTATTCATATTAGCACACACAAGCATCCTATCTCTATCAACACCTCTAATAGACTGAACTAGCATATCATCATTCTAAGGTCAGTCTCTTTTTTTTGAGAATAGACATCTTCTTAGTTGTCGACAGGGACAACTGAGAAATTGAAGTTTGCTGAATTATACTTTCCACGTAATGAAAATTGACTCAGTCTCCGGTAAACACGTGGTAGCAGGTCCGTACGTAATCAGCCATTATTAATAATAAAAAAGGATTTTTGGCCGTAATGAATTGAACCGCACTCCCTCCCGTCGCGTATAAATAATCTTGCACCGGCCGATCGGCGGTCGCTGTCGGCCGTTTCCGACGTCGATCCGCTGGAGGAGTCTCGATCGGTCCGACCTCTCCATCCCAACGTTAACGTTGCCCGAATACTAGTCGCAAAATTAACCTGACCTGACCTGACCTGACCACGCACGCATGCCGCGTGCTGGCTGGCTGGCCTAGCCGATGGGTATCGCCATCGGGGCCGGTGATTGGTCCACGCACCTCGCAATCGCCAAGCCAGAGGAGAGGATAGACACCGGTGGTCAGCAATTGTCACGGACTGAACAGCGCTTTGTAACATTATTTGTAACAAGTTTGGTCCTCCGGCACGGCGGTAAGATCTCGTCGTGGATCGCCAGCTTGATGATCAACCTTGCCTAGTCAGAGGAGACGACAACCACACACATGGTGGCCTACGTCACCACAAACCTGCTGCTAGCTAGCCGACGGGCCGGTCAAATATGCCAACCTGCCTGCAGTCATAGCTGGGCCAAGTTGTGACTATTATTGAACGATTAAAATATTTTCTTACATGTGCAATTACATCACACTAAAGTAGTACTAATTCCAATACCCGAATGTTTTGCATGAAAGTCCCCGACTGGCACGTCGTTGGCCAATACCCCGTCGCGTGGGCTTTGCCGGTGTTTGTGTATGTGTGGTGGAGTGCTGCCACAACTACTACGCCTGTTGAGAACACGTTTGCAAATGCTTACGATCTAAGCTTAATCTTCTTATTATCTCCTGAAATAAGCATGTAAAACATGTATTTACTAAAATAGTCTAGTTTACAGAGGAAGTCTCTTTTATTAACTCAAAATGTACCATGATAAAAAAAATATGATGAGCAAACCCGACATTTGCATAAATAAGGTGCCCACAGTCAAGCACCAACAACCTGACGAAAGTAAATAAAAAACCGACCTATCAACAATAGTAGAGACATATACGACTAATACTATGCTTATGTCAAATAAGGCGGTGGACCGATTTGAAGATTATACTACTACCAATATTGTCGGATAGAAACCTTTCTGGTCAACGGTTCATACTCTATTCGATGTAGCCTAGACTACGTATGAAGCATCCAACAAAAAATAACATGCAAAGGAGTATAGTGTTTTTCGCTAAACAAAATCATTTCTATAGCCAAAAGACGTATGCTCCCACCCTTATTAGCATTTTGACTCTAACTGGATATGTCCATCCAATGACCAAACATATTGGCAATACTTGTGGACGGATACAAATTGGATGCTATTTAGATGACTAATCACATGGAACACGCAAACTTGCACCAAAAAAGAGGTATTTGATTGTGTCGTCGTGAGTACAAAAGCTATATTTTTTACTTCCAATTGCAATGAGCGAGACCATCTTTGGTTAGCACACGATGTAGAATGTTGTCCATTGTTATGCCCGGGAAGCAATTTAATTTGTACAATCTTTGTCAGGGGGTTTGGCGCGAACGCGACACGTAGCTATCGATAGGAGAAAAACTTGGCTTCCTTCTCCTCTCCCCCTCCCGAATGCATTGCCATGGAGAGCACACATGACGCTGATGGCGGCAGGGAAGGTCCTGTTCGTGGGTGTGTTGCTTGGTGCGGTGGAATTTGGCCGACTGTTTTGGTGACTACATCGTAGATGCGTGTTTAGGCGGCTACGGGTCGGGTTGACGGTGCTGCCTGGGCCGATGGAATCCAGGGCCCCAAGATCTGTTGCAATGGAGACCTTTGGCTGCACCCCGGCCTGACTAGGTCATCTGAGAGGAGACCTCGGGATGTGGGGGTGGCAGCAAACTAGACCTATGCTTGGGATCTCACACGGGTTGCTTATTTCATGTAGTCAATATCTTTTGGTTGGAACAATGAGGAGAATGCTTTGCCTGAGTGTAGGAATAGTGTCCTGCCCATTTCTATCCTTGTTTCATATGTACGCTAAGCTCGCGAGGAGGCCGTGTGGAGGTGCCTCTTTGGCGGATCTTCCTCGATTCGGTCGGTTTTGGCCTCCGATGGATCCTATCGGTGTTCATGGGTTTTCGGAGTATTTGCATGCCTTCTTTGGTGTTTTCGTCTTTGGGGCAACGTTTTGTTACTCATATTTGTGGTCAGTGGCGTCTTCTGCTCTACATCGATGATTTCTCGGTCATTGCTTCTACAGGTTCCTAGGTGTAAACAAGTTTGCTCATCTGAGACCTAGGCCCAGAGGTAGCAACGAGTTTTGCCCATGATGCCCACTGGTATATGTAGAAGGAAGAGGACTTCGACACCCCCAAGAATTTGGATGTACTTTTCCTATAAAGGTATGTTTGCAAGGACCTATGGTAGTTAATATATGGCCTTAGGCTTATTGAGAAGAAAAATAAGATTGTATTGTTTCACTATACAATAGAATACATGCATCTTCATGATTCATTAATATGAAAGGTGCTCGACAATGACCTCATGTTCGGTGCAAGACAATAGAAAAGCTACATTGAGCCACGTCAAAATCGGGTGAAGAGGTGATGTGCTATTTGTTCTTTTCGTGACTATTGTGGGTGGTGCGGAGGCAAGTGACGAGTGTTGGAGTCAAACTCAGGGGTACCGTTGGTCTTGATTGTGTTTTTCATTCTTTGTTGGAGGTTCTTTGTGCAAATGCTAGTGTTCTACTATTTTTCAATTTTATCAGGTCAGGGTCAACATTTTTTGTATTTTGACCTTTATTATGTGAATGAGACATATATTACCATGCAAAAAAGGTGCTCGTCTCCGACCTCCGTTTAGTGCAAGAGAGTCAATCACTGAAACAAAAGTTCATAGCTAGCAAAAAGGTTGAATGCAAGGATATAATTTCTAGTTTTGACACTGCGTAAGCGCATTTATACCAAGACCCTCAAACCGCCTCATATACCTAGACAGTCCGAACAGTGCCTAGACAAAATAGAATGATTTCATCGGATCCTTCATAGATCGTCCATTCGTCTGGGTTGTTCGGCACCTAGGCGGGTTCATGACCATTCGAACATGTCTAAGTGCATCTAGTGCCCTTTAGTAGGGTTTGAACGATTAATAACAAAACAGTCAAGAGCCTAATGTGTTTCTGAGTAAACACATGTGATGATGTGAAAGTCCTTGGGGATTTTTTTTGTTTAACCAAGAGTATGACCCTACAATGTTGTGAGAACATTGAAGACTTTGGAATGCCTACTAAAGAAATGGAAACTACTGTGTAGACTTTTAGTTTAGTAGTTTATTTATGATTTACTTGAGTCATAGGGCGATTGAAGTCTTCATGTGTGTGAACAATCGAACCTATTTCTTCAGCGATAGACGCCTTAGAAATGTCCTTTGAGGCGAGTCATTTATCTTCCGTGTTGAAGTTAAGTCTTCGTGAAACCTAGGTTTAAAGTCTTTGCTGAGGAATTGGATGTCCTGCCCATCAAGACAACCCACATGCGAGCGGATTTGAAATCCAACCAGTAGCCATATGTGGTGTGCAGATTGTGAGTGTATCTCAAACAGTCATTTCACCCCTTGAGTTGCTCCCTGGATATAAATAACACCTACCTCAACCTTTTGTGGTGGCTTGCCTTGTGAAAATTGACAAGTGTTGTATGAGCAACCCCTCCTCACACTAATGTGACAAATCCTAAGTGAGAAAAGGCCCAGATCCTAAGAACATAACTGTGGTTGAGTGTCACTGGAGAATTTGATCTAAGCCTTACTTGTACATGTTACTCTTGATAACTTTGCATCCTTTAGACAGTTAGGAGTCGTTCAAAAACAACCAATGTGTGGATTATCCCAAGAACAAGTTTTCGACGGTTTGAAGACCACCACGAGATCTACCTTGGGTGTTCGCGAGTTACAAGGAACTTAGCTCAAGAAAAATAAGGCAAAGACTTGTCCGTCTCTAGAACTATGGTCCAACCTCTCCAAAACAGACGTAGAATGATGCCAACAGTTTGAGACGGTGGTAAACAATTCCACGTGCTTTCATAGGAAACCAGTTCTAATTCTCCGCACCTTAGGTTTGTATAATTTGCATCTTTAGAAGAATTCCTTCCTCTCCTTTCTGAAGACTTTATTGAATAGTTTTTGTTTCCGCTCCCTAGTCTAATACTTAGATTATCCTCGCTATTCTGATTTCTGAAATGTATTTGCCTCGTTGTTAGAATTATGTAGTTGTACTATTGCATTGTTATCAAGTTATCTAGCGTACTCCATTCTTTATTCCAAGAGTTTTGAGGCATTCACTTACTTCATCTAGTTATGCTTCTAAAATACTTCTGAAGGGCTTATGTGTTATCTTGTTTTTCCTTTATTCTATCGAAGTATTTAAATTTTAAGTTTTTCAGTAAAGTTTCCCATCCACCCCTCTGGTTGATACTTTTGATCCTACACCCCATCATACCCACTTTCGACCCCACAAATTCCTCCCACCCCTCGACACGGACAAAACCATGAATCCCAGTCATCCCCCAACGCGAACAAAACCCTGAATCTCAGCCCCCCCTGACGCGAACAAAACCCTGAATCTTAGTATATATGTCCCTTCTCACGCTCCTCTCCACTCCACTCCTCCCTCTCATGTCCTTCCTTACGATTACCCTCATAGATGTCGAGCTCCGGACCAGAGTCCGCCTATCCGGATCCAAGGGCGTCCTGGGTTGGGAGCAAGTCGTAACCTCAGATGACGAGGAGATGAACCACCTCGCGCTTCGCCGCTCCCGTGTGGTGACCCGAGATACGTCATAGGAGCATTGGAGTTGCGGATCCAACTGTCGGGCACCGCCCCTGCCACTTTTGTACGTATGCAGCAGTCGAACGTCGTTCCCGCCACCGATGCATGGACACCACATGCTTGCTCCAGTCGTGAAATACGACTGCGACGGCCCCAGCGCCCCCCCCCCCCCGCGTGGTCAATAGTGGCACTTGTCTACGTGCACCGTCCCCGCTCACGAGGGATGTGACAACAATGACTACAATGGGCACCTCAAGTCTGAGGCGCAACAAGCCAGGCATGAGAAAGAGAAGGGGCGATGTGGATCCTGCCTCGAAGCAGGTGTTGTCGGACGACGATGACCCGATCATGTGTGACATCAAGCAATGCTCCCCTCACCACGAAATAGCCGGGCACGCGTTGTCACTGAAAGATCTTGCAGGACTCAAATGACCCCGTGTCCGACACCTCCCCAAACTCGAACGACCACGACGACGACTGCTACGCCTTTTGATGTCTACTCTCATTGTGTCTGTGCTAAGGGAATGGCAAATGTTGGTGATGTCCTTGTTTATGTTGTCCTATCCTATATGATAGCCCTAGTACGATGAACTATATAGTCTTGTATGCCCTTTTGCTGTCCTAGTCAAATGTATGAACTACTGTGGTTATAATTTATTGTTGGGGAACGTCGAATGGGAAACAAAAAATTTCCTACGCACACGCAAGATCTATCCATGGTGATGAGCATCTACGAGAGGGAGACATAACCTTGTAGATTGCTAAGAGGGAAGCATTAAGAAACGCGGTTGGTGTAGTCGAACGTCTTAGCGATCCAAATCACCGAGCGTCCCGCGATCTCATCACGATCCGTCCCGCGATCCAATCACGATCCGTCCCGCGAACTCATCACGATCCATCCCGCGATCCAATCACGATCCGTCCCGTGAAATCATCACGATCCGTCCCGCGAACTCATCACGATCCGTCTCGCGATCTTGATCACGGTCCTTCCGATCTAGCGCCGAACGGACGGCACCTCCACGTTCAGCACACGTACAGCTCGATGACGATCTCCGCCTTCTTGATCCAGCAAGAGGGAGCGAAGAGGTAGATGAGTTCATCGGCAGCGTGACGGTGTCTTGGTGATGGTGGTGGAGCAATTCTGGCAGGGCTTCGCCTAAGCACTGCGGAAATCCGATCTAGAGGAGAAACTATGCACTGGAGGAACTGGCAGCACGTGGCTGAAAATCTTGTGCCAAAACCCTAAAACCCTCTAGTATATATAGGAGGAGAGGAGGAGGAGGCTTGCCTCCCAAGGAGGCAGCCCTTGGGTCGGCCGAACCAGGAGGGAGGAGTCCTCCTCCACTCCTAGTAGGATTAGGACTCCTTCCTAATTTAGCCCTTTTTGCCTTTTTCCACCTTTTTCCTTTTGGGCTTTTCTTCCCAACCGCATGGGCCTTGTGTGGGACTTCCACCAGCCCACTAAGGTCTAGTATTAATCCTCCCACAGCCCATGTAGCCTCTTGGGTCGAAATACCCCTCCCGATGGTCTCCCGGTACACTACCGGCACTCCCGGTACACTACCGATGAGCCCGAAACTTTTTCGGCGACCAAAATAGGACTTCCTATATATCAATCTTTACCTCCGGACCATTCCGAAGCTCCTCGTGACGTCCGGGATCTCATCCAGGACTCCGAACAACCTTTGGTCACCACCATGCATAACTCTATACTACCGAAACGTCACCGAACCTTAAGTGTGCAGACCCTGCGGGTTTGAGAACTATGTAGACATGACCGAGACACCTCTACGGTCAATAACCAATAGCGGGACCTGGATGCCCATATTGGTTCCTACATATTCTACGAAGATCTTTATCGGTCGAACCTCTATGTCAAGGATTCAGTTAATCCCGTATGATGTTCCCTTTGTTCTTCAGTATGTTACTTGCCCGAGATTCGATCGTCGGTATCTCCATACCTAGTTCAACATCGTTACCGGCAAGTCTCTTTACTCGTTCCGTAATACAAGATCCCGTGACTAACACTTAGTCACATTGCTTGCAAGGCTTATTGTGATGTTGTATTACCGAGTGGGCCCTGAGATACCTCTCCGTCACATGGAGTAACAAATTCCAGTCTTGATCCATGCCAACTCAACAAACACCCTCGGAGATACCTGTAGAGCACCTTTATAGTCACCCAGTTACGTTGCAACGTTTGATACACACAAGGCACTTCTCCGATATCCATGAGTTGCATGATCTCATGGTCATAGGAACATATACTTGACATGCAGAAAACAGTAGCAATAAACTGACACGATCATATGCTACGTTTGTAGTTTGGGTCTTGTCCGTCACACCATTCTCCTAATGATGTGATCCCGTTTATCAAATGACATCTCATGTCCATGGCTAGGAAACCTTAACCATCTTTGATCAACGAGCTAGTCTATTAGAGGCATACCAGGGACATGGTTTTGTCTATGTATCCACACATGCATCTAAGTCTCCGATCAATACAATTATAGCATGGATAATAAACGATTATCATGAACAAGTAAATATGATAATAACTAATTTATTATTGCCTCTAGGGCATATTTCCAACAGTCTCCCACTTGCACTAGAGTCAATAATCTAGTTCACATCACCATGTGATTCGCATTGTTATGAATCTAACACCCAATGAGTTCTGAGGCTCGATCATGCTTTGCATGTGAGAGAGGTCTTATAGTCAACGGGTCTGCGACATTCAGATCCGTGTGTACTTTGCAAATCTCTATGTCAAACCGTAAACACTGCTACCACACTCCACTTGGTACTATTCCAAATGGCTGCTCCACTATATGTATCCAGATTGCTACTACGGGTCATCCGGATTGGTGTTAAAGCTTGCATCGACGTAACTCTTTATGACAAACTCTTTATCACCTCCATAATCGAGAAACATCTCCTTAGTCTTTTAGTTACTAAGGATAATCTTGACCGCTGTCGAGTGATCCACTCCTGGATCACTCTTGTACCCCTTGACGGACTCATGGCAAGGCACACACAGGTGCGGTACACAACATGGCATACTATACAGAGCCTATGGCTAAGGCATAGGGATGACATTTGTCCTTTCTCTTTCTTCTGCCGTGGTCGAGCTTTGAGTCTCACTCAACTTCACACCTTACAAAGTAGGCGAGAACACTTCTCTCTGACTAATCCCTTTTGAACTCTTTCAAAATCTTGTCAAGGTATGTACTCATTGAAAGTCTTATCAAACATCTTGATCTATCTTTATAGATCTTGATGCTCAACAATTAGGTAGCTTTATTCAGGTCTTCCTTTGAAAATCACTTTTCAAACAACTGTTTATGCTTTCCAGAAATTCCACATTATTTCCGAATAGCAAAATGTCATCCACATATACTTATCAGAAACTCTATGGTGCTCCCACTCACTTTATTGCAAATAAAAGTTTCTCATAAACTTTGTATAGACTCAAAAACTTTGATCACCTCATCAAAGTGTACATTCCAATTCCGAGATGCTTGCTTCAGTCTATAAAAGGATCACTGAAGCTTGCACACCTTTTAGCATCCTTAGGACTGACAAAACCTTCTGGTTGTATCACATACAACCTTTCCTCAAGTAAACCGTTAAGGAAACGATGTTTTGACATCCATCTTCCAGATTTCATAATTGAAAGTGCAGCAACTGCTAACATAATTTCAACAGACTTTAGCATCGCTACGAGTGAGAAAGTCTCATCGCAGTCAACTCCTTGAACTTGTCGTAAACTTCTTTGCAACAAGTCGAGCTTTACAAATGGTGACATTTACCATCAGCGTCTGTCTTCATTTCAAAGATCCATTTGTACTTAACGACCTGCCGTCCAACGAGCAAGTCCACCAAAGTCTATACTTGGTTTTCATACATGGATCCTTTCTCGAATTTCATGGCCTCTAACCATTTGTTGGTTTCCGGGCCCATCATCGCTTCTCCATAGTTCGTAGGTTCATCGTTGTCCAACAACTTGACCTCTAAGACAAGGTTGCCACACCACTCAGGAGTAGTACACGTCCTTGTCGACCTACGAGGTTCGATAGTAACTTGATCCGAAGCTTCATGATCATCATCATTAACTTCCTCTTCAACTAACGTAGGCTTCACAGAAACAACTTCCTGCGCTGCACTACTCTCTGGTTGAAACAGAGGTTCAATAACCTCATCAAGTTCTATCCTCCTCCCACTCAATTCTTTCAAGAGAAACTTTTTCTCGAGAAAGGACCCAGTTTTAGCAACAAACATTTTATGCTTGGATCTGAGATAGAAGGTTCACCCAACTGTTCTTAGGGTATTCTATGAAGATGCATTTGTCCGCTTTGGGTTCGAGCTCATTAGGTGAAAACATTTTCCACACAAGCGTCGCAGCCCCAAACATTAAGAAATGACAGCTTAGGTTTGTATCAAACCATAATTCACACGGTGTCATCTCAACGGATTCAGATGGTACCCTATTTAAAGTGAATGTAGTTGTCTCTAATGCATAACCCCAAAATTATAGTAAAAAAACGATAAGAGACATCATAGCATCCACCATATCCAATAGAGCACGACTATGACGTTCGGACACACCATCACGCTATGGTGTTCCAGGTGGCGTGAGTTGTGAAACAATTTTCACATTCTCTAAAGTTGTATGCCAAACTCGCAACTCAGATATTCATCTCGACGATCATATCATAGACATTTTTATCTTCTTGTCACGATGATCTTAAACTTCACACTGAATTTGCTTGAACCTTTCAAACGATTCAGACTTGTGTTTCATTAAGCAAATATACACTATATCTACTCAAATCATTAGTGAAGGTAAGAAAATAACGATATCCACCGCACGCTATAAGACTCATTGGATTGCATACATCAACATGTATCATTTCCAATAAGTCACTTGCCCGCTCCATCAAACCAGAAAACGGGGTCCTTAGTCATCTTGACCAAGAGGCATGGTTCGCATGTCTCAACCGATTCGAAATCGAATGAGTCCAAAGATCCATCGGCATGGAATTTCTTCATGCGTTTTATACCAATATGACATTTAGCGGCAGTGCCACAAGTATGTGGTACTATTATTATTAACTTTGTATCTTTTGGCATCAATGTTATGAAAATGTGTATTACTACGATCAAGATTCAACAAACCATTCTCACTGGGTGCTTGACCATTGAAGGTATTATTCATGTAAACAGAATAACCATTATTTTCTAAATTAAATGAATAACCGTGTTGCAATAAACACGATCCAATCACGTTCATGCTCAACGCAAAACACTAAATAACATTTATTTAGGTTTGTCACTAATCCCGAAGGTAGAGAGAGCGTGCGATGTTGATCACATCAACCTTGGAAACATTTCCAACACACATCGTCACCTCACCCTTAGCTGGTTCTCCGTTTATTCTGTAGCTTTTATTTCGAGTTACTAACATTTAGAAACCGAACCAGTATCCAATACCTAGGTGCTACTAGGAGTACTAGCAAGGTACACATCAATAACACCTATATCAAATATACTTCTGTCGACGTTGCCAGCCTTCTTATCTACCAAGTATCTAGGGTTGTTCCGCTTCAGCGACCGCTCACCTCATAATTGAAGCACTTAGTCTCGGGTTTGGGTTCAACTTTGGGTTGCTTCACTGGAGCAGCAACTGACTTGCTATCCATGAAGTTTTCCCTCCTTGCTCCTGCCCTTCTCGAAACTAGTGGTTTGACTAACCATCAACACTTGACGCTCCTTCTTGATTTCTACCTTCGCGGTGTCAAACATCGCGAACAGCTCAGGGATCATTATTTCTATCCCTGGCATTTTATAGTTCATCACCAAGTTCTAGTAGCTTAGTGATAGTGACTTGGAGAACTATATCAATCACTATCTTAATCTGGAAGATCAACTCCCACTCGATTCAAGCGATTGTAGCACCCAGACAATTTGAGCACATGCTCAACGATTGAGCTATTCTCTTTCATATTACAGGCAAAGAACTTGTTGGAGATCTCATATCTCGCAACACGGGCATGAGCCTGAGATCCTAATTTCAGCTCTTAGAACATCTCATATGTTTCGTGACGTTCAAAACGTTTTGGAGCCTCAATTCTAAGTTGTAATGCATGACGCACTAAACTATCAAGTAGTTATCAGAACATGTCTGTCAGATGTTCACAACATCTACAAAAAACGCTAGAGGGTTTGGCGCATCGAGCAGGTGCATTAAGGACATAAGCCTTCTGTGTAGCAATGAGGACAATCCTCAGATCACGGAGCCAGTCCGCAATATTGCTACCATCATCTTTCAACTCTATTTCTCTAGGAACATATAAAAATTCAAGGGAGCTACAACGTGAGCTAGTAATCTACAACACAGTTTGCAAAGACACTACTGACTATGTTCATGATAATGAATTCAATTAATTATATTACTTAAGAACTCCCACTCAAATTGACATCCCTCCAGTCATTCGAGTGATACATGATCCAAATTCACCAACTCAAGTCCGATCATCACGTGAGTTGAGGTGGTTTCAATGGTGAACATCATTATGTTGATCATATCTATTATATGACTCATGTTCGACCTTTCGGTCTCTTGTGTTCTGAGGCCATGTCTCTACATGCTAGGCTCGTCAAGTTTAACCCAAGTGTTCTGTATGTGCAACACTGGCTTGCACCCGTTGTATGTGAACGTAGAGTCTATCACACCCGATCATCACGTGGTGTCTCAACACGACGAACTTTCTCAACGACGCACACTCGGGGAGAACACAATTCATCTTGAAATTTAAGTGAGGGATCACATTATAATGCTACCGTCGTCCTAAGCAAAACAAGGTACATAAAAGGATTAACATCACATGCAAATCATAAGTGACATAATATGGCCATGAACTTGTGCTTTTGATCTCCATCTTGAAAGCACCGGCATGATCTCCATCGTCACCGGCAAGACACCATGATCTCCATCATCTTGATCTCCATCAACGTGTCGCCATCGGGGTTGTCGCGCCCAACATGCGTCTACTACTATTGCTACCATTTAGCGATAAAGTAAAGCATTACATAGCGCTTAATGATTGACACGCAGGTCATACAATAATTAAAGACAACCATATGGCTCCTGCCGGTTGCCGTACTCATCGACATGCAAGTCATGATAATCTATACATCACATGATCATCTCATACATCACATATATCACATCATGTAATTGGCCATATCACATCACAACATACCCTGCAAAAACAAGTTAGACGTCCTCTAATTGTTGTTGCATGTTTTACGTGGCTGCTACGGATATCTAGAAAGAACAATTCTCATCTACGCAAAAACCACAACGATGATACATTAGTTGCTTTTCAACCTTCTCAAGGACCGCCTTTGTCGAATTCGATCCAACTAAAGTGAGAGAAACTGGCACCCGCAAGCCATCTATGCAACAAGTTGCGGTCGAGGGAACCAGTCTCTCGTAAGCGTATGAGTAATGTTGGTCCGGGCCGCTTCATCTCACAATACCGCTGAACAAAAATCCGACCAAGGGAGGAAGCAATCTAAGCATCAACGCACACAAACCTTTTGTGTTCTACTCCAGATCTCATCTACACATAGACCTAGCTGTGATACCACTGTTGGGGAACGTCGTATGGGAAACAAAAAAATTCCTACGCACATGCAAGATCTATCCATGGTGATGAGCATCTACGAGAGGAAGAGTGGATCTACATACCCTTGTAGATCGCTAAGCGGGAAGCGTTAAGAAACGCGGTTGGTGTAGTCGAACGTCTTCGCGATCCAAATCGCCGAGCGTCCCGCGATCTCATCACGACCCGTCCCGCGATCCAATCACGATCCGTCCCGCGAACTCATCATGACGGTCCCGCGAATTCATCACGATCCGTCTCGCGATCTTGATCACGGTCCTTCCGATCTAGCGCCGAACGGACGACACCTCCGCGTTCAGCACACGTACAGGTCGATGACGATCTCTGCCTTCTTGATCCAGCAAGAGGGAGCAGAGAGGTAGATGAGTTCATCGGTAGCGTGACGGCGCCGCGGTGATGGTGGTGGAGCAATTCCGGCAGGGCTTCGCCTAAGCACTGCGGAAATCCGATCTAGAGGAGAAACTATGCACTGTTGGAACGGGCAGCACGTGGCTGAAAATCGTGTACCAAAACCTTAAAACCCTCTAGTATATATAAGAGGAGAGGAGGTGGAGGCTTGCCTCCCAAGGAGGCAGCCCTTGGGTCGGCCGAATCAGGAGGGAGGAGTCCTCCTCCTCCACTCATAGTAGGATTAGGACTCCTTCCTAATTTAGCCCTTTTTGCCTTTTTCCACCTTTTTCCTTTTGGTCTTTTCTTCCCAGCCGCATGGGCCTTGTGTGGGACTTCCACCAGCCCACTAAGGGCTGATATTCATCCTTCCACAGCCCATGTAGCATCTTGGGTCGAAATACCCCTCCCGATGGTCTCCCGGTACACTACCAATGAGCCCGAAACTTTTTCGGCGACCAAAATAAGACTTCCTATATATCGATCTTTACCTCCGGACCATTTCGGAGCTCCTCGTGACGTCCGGGATGTCATCCGGGACTTCAAACAACCTTCGGTCACCACCATGCATAACTCTATACTACTGAAACGTCACCGAACCTTAAGTGTGCAGACCCTGCGGGTTCGGGAACTATGTAGACATGACCGAGACACCTCTACGGTCAATAACCAATAGCGGGACCTGAATGCCCATATTGGTTCCTAAATATTCTATGAAGATCTTTATCGATCGAACCTCTATGTCAAGGATTCAGTTAATCCCGTATGATGTTCCCTTTGTTCTTCGGTATGTTACTTGCCCGAGATTCGATCGTCGGTATCTTCATACCTAGTTTAACCTCGTTACCGGGAAGTCTCTTTACTCGTTCCGCAATACAAGATCTCGTGACTAACACTTAGTCACATTGCTTGCAAGGCTTATTGTGATGTTGTATTACCGAGTGGGCCCTAAGATACCTCTCCGTCACACGGAGTAGCAAATTCCAGTCTTGATCCATGCCAACTCAACAGACACCCTCGGAGATACCTGTAGAGCACCTTTATAGTCACCCAGTTACGTTGCGACGTTTGATACACACAAGACACTCCTCCAGTATTCGTGAGTTGCATGATCTCATGGTCATAGGAACATATACTTGACATGCAGAAAACAGTAGCAATAAAACTGACATGATCATATGCTATGTTTGTAGTTTGGGTCTTGTCCATCACACCATTCTCCTAATGATGTGATCCCGTTTATCAAATAACATCTCATGTCCATGTCTAGGAAACCTTAACCATATTTGATCAACAAGCTAGTCTATTAAAGGCATACTAGGGACATGGTTTTGTCTATGTATCCACACATGCATCTAAGTCTCCGATCAATAAAATTATAGCATGGATAATAAAAGATTATCATGAATAAGAAAATATGATAATAACTAATTTATTATTGTCTCTAGGGCATATTTCTAACATTTATATGTATGAACTACGTTGCATGATCAAATGCGTGTGAAATATGTACTACCTCCGTCTTAATTTATTAGTCTTTATATTTAATGACATATATGAACTAATAAAATATAAGTTAAATATGAAAAAATGGTATTATTAGAAACTACATTCATAGACAAATCGGGCGATATAATTTTTGATGACATGCATTAACATTTTATTTGTTAAATCTATCATCAAAGTTTTACACAAAATATGAAAGAGATCAATAAATCAAAACGGAGATACTAATATCTTGCAAAAACATTTTACATCATGAGACGGAGGAAGTATGATTGCATAAGCCTGGATGCATTTGAGGATGAAGAGATGTTGCGCGGACGAATGAATGAGTCTCAATCGTCTTGTGGCCCAAATTAGCCAGACCGAACAAAGATGCTCTAAACACATTGTACGAAAAAGTTGGCACTAGCATTTCTACAATATCATTGTGGACGATTAGCCTCGAGCTAGGTAGAAGGTGGCTTTTGTTTTGCCGATCAATTAAAGTAAAAAAAGAGAAAGAAGGAGATGGATGGAGTTGTTAGAAGTAAATTAATTAGATTAATTAAAGGGTTAATCCCTGCTATGTCAGTTGCTACTTGTAGCAACTGCCTCTTTGTAACTGCCTTTATATCAGGGGTATATATACTCTCAATCCATCAATGAAAGCAACGTTCCCATCATTTGTTTCCTTCTCTCGTTTTTACACTTTACACGTTATCAGCACGCGCTCTGCCGAGAGCGACAGAGAGCCACGAGAAAGGTGAGAATGGCAGGAAGAGATTTGTCTTCACTTGCTTTTGCCTTCGCACGTTTCCTGCAGAAAGAAAACAGTTGTTTCCCTCGCAACCAGCGCCACCGCATTGCTCGTCGCCGCTCCTTCACTAGGAACCACCGCCAGAACCGGAGTGGCCCTCATCACCGCTTCTTCACCGGGAACCACCGCCAGAACCGCCGCCGTGGGTATGCACGCCGAGGCAACCAACCACTTCGTGGGCGTGCACCAATGGTGCACCAGGCTAGATCTTCGACTCCAGCCACCGCTCCACTGCAACAGGCTGGGCCTTCGGCTTTGGCCACTTCGCCATCCGCTTTCAACATACCTCCCATGGATTGGCTTCTTGCAGGGCCATCGGCGCCGTTCCTCGGGGAAGATGTGATGTTCCCCTGTGAACTTGCGCTGCCGCCTCTTCCTCCGTACTGCATGCAGCACGAGTTCGGGCCGTGCCCTGCACGCACGGACGGCCACGCCCCGGACCTGCCTTCCCGACGCCGGCAGCGGCAGCACACACCGGCTCCGTCCCGAATCTGCCATCTCCGACACCGGATCAAGAGGAACGAGGCGGTTACCCCACCATCCCCGTCTTGAACATCAAGATCAAGGTTGAAGAAGAGGGGATGGAGGACCTGGGCTCGTCGTTGTCGCCCCTTCCTCCATCATCGACGACACCTCCTCCTCCTCCGGCACCACCTCTTCCCCCGACGCCACCGCCGGAAGCCTGCCGAATCCTGCGCCAGTTCGCCGCTGTTATGGCGCAGAACCGGGCAGCCCTTCGTGACACGTGGTCGCCGGAAGCCCTGGGCTTCACCGGCGCACCGGAGGCAAGCAGCAGCGGGGGTAGCCGGGCTGCGTTGCGGGGCCAGCCCCGTTTTCCTTGAAACCGCCATGGGGAGAGGAGGCTGGAGTGGTGAGGCGTTTGGGCTCTGCATCGGGAAGAAGATAGGGAACGGGAGAGAAGTGCCTGTGTGGCCTCGGCTTGCTCTCTCCCTTATCCATCTCTCCAATCGGTATATGGTCGAACACAGGCCACGTCTCACTCCAAACCTACAGGCCACCACGTACACTACACCTAAATAAATTGACTTCTAGTGTGTTGTATTTAATCATTGTACTACTATGCTGCAACTACTATATTGCACTGCAGATTGTTCCTTTTATTTGAGTGTGATATCTTATTGTATTAAGAACCTCTCCTTATCATATTCACTCGGTATTGTATTGTACGTTTGAATACTTAGATTGTATTTCGTCTAAAATAAAGTCTCAGACTATGTGTACATATTCTATATGATTGCCTCAGCATTTTTCATTTTTTTTAGAATATGTAGTTCTCAAGTACAATTTTTTTATAATTCAAATTTTTGGGATCACAAGGTAGATGAGGCATCTACTGCATTTTGCAGATTATCCTTATCGCTGAAAGATCTACATTTTGCCTTCGTTATTTGGCCAAAAAGACTATCTTCGAGTGCTCTTCTGAATATGCGAATTAATGTGACTACCTCGATTTTTTACAAATCACAAGGTAATTGTGTGATCTACTGCATAATTTGCAGATTATCCACTCTTGCTGAGAGGTCTACATCTAGTCTTTTGACAAGATGACTACCTTCAAAGTGTTTTTTTGTTGTAAAATATAGTATGACACAAGGTAATGGACTACGAACATCTACTGGTCAAAACCAGACTATGTTCTCCACTACTGTGAGATCTACACCCCAACGGTGAATATCTTCGAAGTGTCATATACATAAAATGAGGTCTACACATACAAGTTTAAAGCATCAGCTATACTTGAAAATTTTGCTTCCTAAAGCATTTGTTGTAACTTATATTTTACTCTCATAGTAAAACTAAATTATGCATGAAAATACCATGCAGGAAATGGCTGGCGTCATGCATCGTGAATTTCATGAACTTGAACTAGATGGTAGTAACTATTTACCATGGGCTATGGATGCAAAGATAGCCCTTGAAAGCCGTAAACTCGGTTCCATTATCATCACACCCGATGAAGGCGTCGGAGAAATCCCCATGGCAGCCAAATATACTGCTTTAAGTTTCTTAAGGCACCATCTCCATCCGGACTTAAAGTCGGAATATTTGATGGAAGAAGATCCACTAGTTTTGTGGAACTCTCTCAAGGAGAGATATGACCAACAAAGAGCAGTCATGCTGCCAGAAGCACAGAGAGAATGGTCCCTCATAAGGTTCCAAGATTTCAAATCTGTGGCAGCATATAACTCTGCAGTTCACAAGGTTAACTCAAAACTAAGGTTTTGCAATCAAGCAATTTCTGAAGAAGACCTTATTGAGAAGACCTTGTGCACTTTCCACCCCTTGATGAGGGTACTACAATAGCAGTACCGTCAACAAAAATACAAAAAGTATTCTGAGCTCATATACACTTTACTTCAGGCTGAGAAACATGATGAACTTCTCATGAAGAATCATCAGACACGCCCAACGGGCTCAATGCCACTCCCTGAAGCACATGCTAACACTCAGTTTACTAAAAAGTATGGGGGCAACAAAAATAATTTCAAGAAATTCAATGGAAAGTGGAAAAGGAATAACAAGCAGAAAAGCTTTGGTCAATCTAAAGGTAAAGGTCACTTCAAGAAAAATGACCGAAACACGAACTCCGAGATTTGTCAAAGGTGTGGATGTACTAACCATCGTACTAGCAAATGCCGAACTCCCAAGCATCTAGCGGATTATACATCAAATCCACTGGGAAAGGCAAACAAGTTCATGGGAAAACCGAAGCTCACTTCAACGCTTTACAACAAGAAGACAACCTTGAAGCTAGCACTTCTCAAAGCGCTCCTAAGGAAACAAGGCAGAAGGATGAAGATCTTCTTGATATTGACAACCTGATGGTGGAATACACCCAAGACGCATATGGAGATCTCATATAATCTCCACATCACTCATTTGATGTTATCAGCTATTTTATTGTAATAATGGACGTTATAATTTGTATAACTCTAAGTAGAATAAAGTCCTACGGACCAATCGTATTATGTCGTTTAAACATAATATCATATTTATATTTGTAACTGTAATATAAATACTTTATATATATATATATTTATATGTGAGTAATATGAATAAAGTTTCATCCTAAAATATTCTTTTACTCTATATAGATTTTACGGGAAAATAATCCAATGGAAGAAGAAGTATGTTTGGTGGACAGTTGTACCACTAACACAATATTAAGGGAAATAAAATATTTCCAAACTCTAACTAAGAGAAAAGGGAATATTATGACAATCGCCGGTCGCGATGCATCAATTATTGGTTCAGGACGAGCCACACATGTTTTACCTATGGGTACTACGATTGTAATTGAGGATGCACTCTTGTATCCTGAATCTACACGCACCCTTCTTAGTTTCAAAGACCTCAGATCAAATAATTTCCATCTGGAAACAATTTCTGAAAATAATTCTGAATATTTGCTTTTAACAAAAAGCAATGGGTCTAAGAAACAAATTCTTGAAAAATTCCCCTCACTTTCATCTGGATTATATTACAGTTATATAAAACACGTACCACATGTTGCGTACAAAATAATTTTTCAAGATCTTGATAAATTCAAGACTTGGCATGATTGCCTAGGTCATCCTGGTGTAGGGATGATGAGAAAAATTATTGACAATTCTATTGGTCACAGCCTTCCAACTAAAAATTTCCCAAAATCATCAGATTTTGTGTGCACCGCATGTGCAACTGGGAAATTAATTATAAGACCATCTTATCTTAAGGTAAAAAGTGAGTCACTTAACTTTCTTGAACGCATTCAAGGAGATATATGTGGTCCAATTCAACCACTATCAAGACCTTTTAGATATTTCATGGTGCTCATAGATGCATCTACCAGATGGTCACATATATGTCTATTGTCCACACGAAATCATGCGTTTGCCAAGCTAATTGCTCAAATTATCAAATTAAGAGCAAATCATCCTGAAAATAGGATAAAAACAATTCGAATGGATAATGCCGCTGAATTTTCTTCACGTGCATTCAATGACTATTGCATGGCTATGGGCATTCATTTAGAACATTTTGTGCCTTATGTTCATACTCAAAATGGTTTGGCTGAATCTCTCATCAAAAGAGTAAAATTAATTGCTCGACCACTATTAAAGAATTGTAAATTACCAGCATCTTGTTGGGCACATGCGGTATTACACGCCGCAGATCTGATACAAATCAGACCAACTGCATATCATACAACCTCCCCGCTGCAACTAGTACGTGGCACTCAGCCAAGTATTTCCCATCTGCGAAAATTCGGTTGCGTAGTATACGTACTGATATCACCACCGCAACGTACATCCATGGGCCCCCATAGAAAACTAGGGACCTATGTGGGTTATAATTCTCCGTCAATAATAAAATATCTTGAACCTCTTACAGGGGACCTGTTTACTACCCGTTACGCTGATTCTATTTTTGATGAGGACCATTTCCCGGCATTAGGGGGAGAATCAAACCACAAAGAATGCCAAGAAATAGATTGGAATGTAACAGGCATTCAGTCTTTAGATCCACGTATTAAAGAATCTGAAACTGAAGTTCAGAGGATCATAGATTTGCAACACATTGCAAATAATCTGCCAGATGCATTTACTGAATAAAGGTGTCACTAAATCACATATTCTCGCTATTAATGCACCAGAACGAGTGGAGGTACCAACTAAAACCACTCAAACCCCAAATGAGAGTAAGAGGGGGAGAAATCTGGTTAGTCGAAACATAGCTTCTCAAAAGCCTCCGCGGAAATAGAGAAAATCAAATCCTCTACCAATAAATGCAATTCAACCTCAAGTTGAAGGACACCAACCAGATGCTCAACATCTTGAACCTAGCATAAATGCACATAAAAACATAATAGCTAGGACATCGGAACACCATGATTCTATTGTTATGGGAAATCACATAGAGTCTGAAGGTATAAAAGAAATTTCCATAAACTATACAGAATTAGGAGAATCGTATAATAGAAAGACTACAATTGTCGACATATATTTCGCCTCTGAAATTGTTGAAACCCTTCAACTGGATCTAGAACCAAAGACCGTCAGGGAGTGCCTCAAGCGTCCTGATTGGCCTAAATGGAAGGAAGCAATTGAGGCAGAACTGCACTCGCTCAACAAAAGAAAGGTATTTTCCTCAGTAATACCTACTCCTCACAATGTCTTCCCTGTTGGAGCAAAATGGGTTTTTGTTCGAAAAAGGAATGAAAACAATGAGGTGGTGAGATACAAAGCGAGGCTTGTAGCACAAGGGTTCACGCAAAGACCCGGCATCGATTACGATGATACATACTCTCCTGTAATGAGTGGAATAACGTTTCGATACTTAATATCTTTGGCAGTACAAATGAATTTATCTATGCAGTTGATGGATGTAGTGACAGCATACTTATATGGGTCACTCAAATCGGACATATATATGAAGGTCCCTGAAGGACTTAAAATGCCGAATCCAAAAGCAAATCGCAACGCATATTGTGTAAAATTACAAAAGTCACTATATGGCTTAAAACAGTCAGGTAGAATGTGGTATAACCGACTGAGTGAGTTCCTTATTCAAAAAGGCTACTCAAATAATGATGATTGTCCTTGTGTATTTATAAAGAAGTCCTCAAATGGATTTTGCATCATCTCAGTGTACGTTGATGACCTCAATATCATTGGGAGTACACCTGATATAGAAGAAGCACGCAATCATCTAATGGCGGAATTTGAGATGAAAGATTTGGGAAAGACCAAATTCTGCTTAGGCTTACAACTTGAGCAGCTTCCCTCAGGAATTTTAGTATACCAACCTGCTTATATTCAAAAGGTTTTGGAAAAATTTAATATGGATAAATCATATCCAACCAAAACACCCATGGTTGTCAGATCCCTTGATATGAATAAAGATCCTTTTAGACCTCGGGATGATGACGAAGAGATATTAGGACCTGAATTCCCGTATCTCGGTGCCATTGGTGCGCTAATGTACCTTGCAAATTGCACCAGGCCTGATATTGCATTTGCGGTAAATTTACTAGCTAGACATAGCGCTGCTCCAACAAAACGTCATTGGACGGGAGTAAAGAATATCCTTAGATATTTACATGGCACAAAAGATCTTGGCTTATTCTATCAAAAAAACCAAGATATGACTATGGTAGGATATACTGACGCTGGCTATCTATCTGATCCTTACAATGCCAGGTCACAGACAGGTTTCGTATTCTTATATGGTGGAACTGCTTTTTCATGGAAGTCAACAAAACAGACTCTCGTAGCAACTTCCACTAATCATTCTGAAATTATTGCATTATTTGAAGCATCTAAAGAATGTGTATGGCTTCGCAGGATGATTAACCATATTCAAACTTCATGTGGTGTTGGTTCATTAGGATCACCAACTATTATATATGAAGATAATGCAGCCTGCATTGCTCAAATGCAAATGGGTTATGTGAAAAGTAATATCACAAAACACATTTCTCCTAAGTTATTCTATCCTCATGCATTGCAGAAGGATGGAGAAATTGATATTTTGCAAACCAAATCATGTGACAATCTAGCATATTTGTTCACAAAGTCTTTACCAAATTCAACATTCCAGAAATATATTCATGGAATTGGTATGAGACACTTTCGAGATTTGCAAATTTCAGGGGTAGAAACTCCTAGAATCATAACCCATTAATTATCACCAGATAATAATTATTGTACTCTTTTCCTTTATGAGTTTTGCATCAGTTTTCTCATAAAAAGGTTTTTAATGAGGCAATATATTATCAAAAATCATATGCCATATTTTCTATTTTCCCTATTGGGTTTTTAAAGAAAGTATTTAAGACATATTAATTGTTCTCTAAACTCACAAATGTTTTTCTCCTTCTTCAAAGGTTTTATCGATTGAGTTATCAAGAGACAATAATCATTATATGTTGCACTATTTTCTCCTTATTATTTTCCCACCGGGTTTAAAGGAGTTTTAGCAACATATCTACACTGTTCTCCTCATATTTTTTCCCACAGGGTTTTTGGGGGAGACTTTCAAGATTATACAAAGGCTTTCACGAAGATGATGGACATTCTTAAAGTACAAAGAGGAGTCTTCATCAAGATAATAAATATCCAAGACAAGCAGTGATTAGGAGGAGTGTTAGAAGTAAATTAATTAGATTAATTAAAGGGTTAATCTCTGCTATGTCAGTTGCTACTTGTAACAACTGCCTCTTTGTAACTGCTTTTATATCAGGGGTATATACACTCTCAATCCATCAATAACTGCCTTCTCTCGTTTTTACACTTTATAGGAGTAATTAGGGGATTCCTGTGAGGCGGCCACTTGCGAGAGACATGAACTGGCCATTAATCGGGTGGCCCTGGCCCAGTTGGCCACTCCACAAGGATAAGAAAATGATGACACGCATCACAGGTGGAGCCATTAATTCCAGAAGAGAGTACCCCTGCCCTTCTGCGTTTGATGAGGTGGCTCACCGCAGGTGGCTGTACCCTTGCTACTGCCGCAGCGATTGTCGGACGTCCAAAAAGAATCTTTTCTCTCTCTCACACACACACAAAGATAAAAGCTTCCTCGCCGCTACAAAAGAAAGAAAGAAAGAAAAGAGAAAGACATGGTGGCCGGCGGCGACCTGGCGTGCTCTGTTCAAACGCAACCCCAGCAAGCAGCAGCTAGCTCCCACGAGCACCTCCACCACCACTAGTTCTAGTAGTAGTACTCCGGTCGTGTCGTGTCGATCGCTCCATCTCCCGTCCACGTCCCGGCAACCCCCCAAGGAAATCAAAACAATAATGAATAAAGCCATTCTCTCTCTCTCTTCATTAGCACGAGCCATACACCAACCGGGCGATTTCTCCCCCGACTTCTCGCGATCTGTTTGGCAGAGAAAAAGGAAAGCTTCTCGCGGTCTCGCCTGCCCGTGCGCGCCCCCTCGACCGAGAGTTTTTTTCTCCGCTTTCTGGAGAGATCCAGACCCAACCACCCGTGCCGCGGCCCGCGGGCACCTGGGCCCCACACAACCCGACGCTCCCTTCCCCTGGAGAAGAGAAGCGAGGCGAGGCGAGGCGCGGCGCGAGATGACGAGTCCCGTAGCTTTCTCTCGGCGCGTAACGAGCGGGCTACCACTGCCGTCTCGTCCCGGCTGGGAAGCGCGAGCGGTCCCACGTTCGGCTCGGGTGCGGGTTCGTTCGGGTCGCGATATTCGCGTGTGGCGCGCGCGCGCAGCGGCGAGAAGGCGAGATTGATGGGTGAGTGGGTGAGGAGGTGGAGGGGCATCCTTTCTCTCTTCCTTGTGCGGTCTCGGGTATGGGAGGGCCGCGTCCTTGTCCTCGGCGCGCACTGCGTGTCGGCTAGTGTGCTAGCCGCTTTGGTTCTTTGCCGGTTCGTGACTTTTCTTCCACATGCTCGCGTCTGGCTCTCGGCCACCGGCGGCACACGGGGAGGCGCCTTCGGGCGCACCGCCGCGGCCAGAAAAAGGGTCCGGTTCCCTTCACGTGTTTGTTCGCGTGAATCAGTTCAAGAATCTAGATCCATCAGAGCATCTACCCTATTACCGAAAAAAAAAATTCGTCCCGTTATATATATAAATACTAAAAAACCATCAAACCACAAGATTCAACAAAATTCACACGGCGAACACACACAACGCTACACACAAAGATACCACAACACAAAGTGTATACAGGTTCTGCTCCCCAGGGCACAACTTAACTAGCCACAAAAATAAAAAATAGGTGGCGATTCAGAAGAGAACATCAAATCTCGCTCCGGTATTGGCGAAGGAGGCGCGGTGCCAAGCGGAGAGCCAACGCGCGAAGGTCGGCAATGATGAAGGTGATGTCGTCTCGCTCGCTCGGGAGCCTAAGCGATCGCCAAAGCTGCAATTAAGAGCAACTCCAACCGGGCGACCCATTTCGTCCGCGCGTGCCCGTTTGGCTCGCCGCGGACAGAAAACAGGGCCCAACACGCCGACCCAAAAGGATGCGCGTCCATTTTTCGTCCGTCCGTGACCCATTCCAAGCTCAAATTTGGTCCGGATTTGCATTGGCGCGGACACAGGACGGATGCACGCTTCGCCTGCTCTTCTCTTCCCCTGGCCCGCTAGTTCGGTGACACGTACGCCATTCTCCTCTTCCCCCTTCCCCTCCAACGCTGCCGCCCACTCCCGCGACCCACTTCCGCCATCGCCGCCAGCCAACCGCCCGTAGGCTCACCCTCCCGACAGCCTCATCTCCCGCCATGGCCGTCATCGCCGCCGCCGCCCAGCTCCGCTACTTTGTCTCGGTGGGGCGTGAGGCTCCTCACCACCGACCAGATTCTTCCAGGACGCCCGCAAGGTCCAAATGGACTCCAACGATTAGGTTTTTTCTACAATGTTCTTTGTGATTCGGATGATTGTTCATCCGACGACGAGGAGATCGTGGCAGCTGCGTTGGTCGTCCATGACCACCTTAGTATGGAGCGGCCACAATTTAGGGGCTCCATACCGGGGCACATGCCGACACTGAATCCCAACCAGGAGAGTGGCCATTTCCTACTCTCGAAGGACTACTTCAAGATCCCAAACCCGCTCTCATCACATGTTTCGACGTCGTTTTCGTATGGCTAGGCATGTGTCCAACCGTATTCGGGGGGGGGGGGGGGGATGGTCGAGTACGATAACTATTTCGAGTGCAAGAGGGATGCCTTTGGAAAGATTGGCTTCTCCTCTTATCAGAAATGCATTACTGCCATTCGTATGCTTGCATACGGTGTTCCCGGTCATCTCATTGATGAGTACGTCTGAATGTGTGAGTCCACATGCCTTGAGTCCATGTATAGGTTTTGCAAAGCTGTCATAGCTGTGTTTGGACCGAAGTACCTGAGAGAGCCAACTGTTGTTGATACAACATGGCTGCTGGCGATAAATACTAGCAGGGGGTTCCCGGGGATGCTTGGTAGCATAGACTATATGCACCGGAAGTGGAAAGTTGCCCTTCTGCTTGGCAGGGCCAGTATAAGGGACATGCCCGAGCTTGCACTGTCATACTTGAGGCCGTGGCTTCCCAAGATCTCTAGATTTGGCACTCTTTCTCCGGCATGGCCGGATCTCACAATGTTATCAATGTGCTCCAACACTCTCGTGTGTTTGCTAGGATGGCATAAGGCAATTGCCCGGAGGTCAATGTTGAGATAAATGGCCACCAATACACCAATAGATACTATCTAGCTGGTGGTATCTATCCAAAGTGGTCTACTCTTGTGAAGACAATCACCAACCATGTAGGAGAGAAAATAAAAAGATTTGCCCAAGAGCAAGAGAGTGTTTGCAAAGATGTAGAGCATGATTTTGGTGTTCTTCAATCTCGATGGGGCATCGTTCGGTATTATGCTAGAACTTGGAGCACCAAAAAGTTGTGAGAGGTGATGACAGCTTGTGTGATCATGCACAACATGATCGTAGAGGATGAGCGCCCAGAACGTCTCTATGACCAAGGGTTTTAGTTTCAAGGTGACAATGTTGTTCTTGAGCATGTAGAAGGGGCAACGTTTGCATAGTTCGTCGAGTTTCATCATAAGATACGTGGTTGGGAAACTCACATGCAGCTGCAAAATGATTTGGTTGAGCATACATAAACTCATGTCGGCAACCAATAGTGTATTGGCAACCTTTCCTTTTAAATGTGTTTGAGATAATTTCATGTTTATTTGGCTTGTAAACTATGAGATATTTATGTGGTTCTTAAACTATGCAATTTTTGTATTTGTTTGAACTTTTAAATGTATTTGAGACAAATTTAATGTTTATTTGTATTTTTATTTGAACATATGTAACAAAAAAATAAAAATGGTCGCAAGCCTGCCGCGCGGACGAAAAATGGGTCAGCGCGTTGGGCGCACGAGCGACCCAAACAAACAAGGGTGCGAACATGCCGACCCAAACGGACAAAATACGGACAAAGCGCATGTTTGTTTGTGTCACGCGATTGAAGTTGCTCTAACCACATATTTTGAACACCGCGTCAGTAGCATGTCGAAGGGGAATACACTGGATGACCAGCTTATTTTGAACCGTCCAAAGCGTCCAGGCCAGAACCACAATAGTCATCCACCTAAAGTGGCGAACTATGGGCGGCGAAGCTTGGAGTTCAGTGAAGAGGTCAGAGAAATTGTTGTGGCACCAACTGCCACCTATCACTTTGGGCAGGCAACTTCAAAGGAATTGATTGGCCACACAGGAGAAGAAGATGTGGTTAGAATCCTCTTCAATCTCGCATAGCAGACAAATCCAATCACCTCGACCATTCGGCTTGGTCACCTCTACCCCTAAGGGAACACGGCTTCGAATCCATTGTCTCAGGAAGATTCGGATCCTAAGCGGAAGCCAAAGTGCCTAGCTCAACACGAGTGATGTCGGTCCCTGTGTGGGGGCGATGGCCTGTATATGGATTTGGTGGAGAAGCTACCCGACGGATCTAGACACCACGAGACATGGTTGTCCACCTGGTCTACCACATGCTCGTGTAGTGCAACACATTCGAGAAGATCTTGCCAGTCAACAGTATCTAGAGGTCCAAAAGGTCTCCGAAAAGCGAGGCGCCTTAAGTCAATAAGGGATGCCTTGACAGAAATCCTAGGCTCCACGGGAATGAAGAACAAGTCCGGGAAATGGGTCGCGAAAGGGTGGTGGCCTGCCCATCGGTCAAACCATAACAAGGTGGATGTACCGGTATCAACCGAGATGGAGGTCCCAATGCAAAGGACCGGGAGTAATTGAATGATGGATTGCCAGAATTGGAATCCACCAGAGCGCCGACAGAAGGTAGGTGGATGACTGCGGAAGTATTTGTTCCGAATGATGTGGATCCATGCCCCCCTCCGCATTCGCAACCCGCCACAGCCAGCAGGTCAGCAAGGCAATGTTCATGCGCTTGGAGACATGATCCCGAGTCCACCCTGGTTCTGCAGTTTGCAAATGTCGGGATAGGAAACCATATGATACTTCTTCTTATCTCCCTTTCCGGCCCAGAAAAATCTAGACTGGACCTTGGCGATCTCATGATGGAGCGTCTCCGACAAGCTGTAGAAGATCATGAGGAGCATAAGCAGGCATGACAGGGACGAGTTGATGAGAACCGTCTGAGCGACCTTGGATAACCATCTACCCTGCCAAGGTTTGATACGGTGTTGGAGCTTGTTCAATGCGGGCCACTGCTCCACCATGGTCAGCCGAGAGTCACTTATGGGGATCCCCGGGTAAGCCATTGGGAATGTTCCCAGCTAGCAATAAAGGCGGTCGACAATACTCTACCGCGAGGTGGGGGAATAGGCCAAAATCATAACTTCGCTCTTGTGGAAATTAATCCCGAGACCTGACATTTGTTGGAAGGAGAGTAGGAGGAATTTCAGGTTCATGATATCGAGATAAGATCCCTCCACCATGAGGATGGTGTTGTCAGCATATTGTAGGAGGGAAACACCATTCCCTCCCGCCAGGTGTGGGACAATACCACGGAGGTGGCCCACGCCTTTGGCCTTGTCTAAGACAGATGAGAGAGCGTCCACCACCATATTGAACAGAGAAGGGGAGAATGGGCCGCCCTGGCGGACCCCACAAAAGGTGGGGAAGTATGGACCAATCTCTTGTAGGATCTGAAGTATGCCCAGAGGGGGAGGGTGATTAGACAACTTGACCAGATTAAAATCCTATCCTTTTACCAATTTTAGTGGTTGGCAAGTTTTAGCGATTATATCAAGTCAAGCACACCCTACACATATAAGTCTAAGAGTATAACAGCAGAAAGTAAAGACAGACACATGAAAGTAGAGGGAAGGGATAGGAGGATCAAATGCAATTGGGGACATGAAGATTTTTCCCGTGGTTTCGATAGGTGATGCTATTGTATGTCCACGCTAATGGAGACTTCAACCCATGGAGGATAACGGTCGCGAGATTCCACCGAGGGATTCACCCATAAGGGTCCACAAAATAGCAACCTCATCTACTCCATCATGGCTTACGTCCATGAAGGACTAGCCTCACTCGGGGTAGATCTTCACGAACTAGGCGACCTCCTTGCCCTTACAAACTTCTTGGTTCAACTCCACACGAAGTCGAAGGCTCCCAAGGGACACCTAACCAATCTAGGAGACACCACTCTCCAAAAGGTAATAGGTGTGGTAAGAATGATGAACTCATTACTCTCATGCTTCAAAAGATAGTCTCCTCAACACTCAATCATTTTCTCACAAATTTGGCTTGATAGAAGAGATTGATTGAGGCAAAAGCAACTTGGTAAGGCTAGAAATCAAGATTTATATGGTTGGAGTGGAAGATCTTGATCTCAACACATGAGTAGGTGGTTCTCTCTTAGAAAATGGATGGGGGTAAGTGTTGGTTCGTTCTAAGTGCTTCCTCTTCGAATGAGAGGCGGATGGAGGGCTATATAGAGGCATCTCCAAAAATCCAACCGTTACAACAATATTACCCAACTCGATGAAACCGAAGCAAAAACTCGATTGCACCGACTAGTGCAAAATGTGGAAACTTTTGGCATTTCGGTGGGTCTGATTTTGGCTGCCCTAGGCAGTTACCAGTTTTGGTCTCACCGATTCCTAAACTCACATATTCCGATTCTTAGAAATGGGAGGGAAAAAATTTGGTCACTGATTTTGGTTTCACCAAAATCAAACTTGGTGTCACCGAGACATTAGGGATTGGCATAGGATCTCTCTAGGGTGAAACTCGGTAGGGCCTAAACGGAAAAGTTGGTGGCACCGAATTTGAGTGTTAGGGTTTTGGACAGAATATTTTTGTGGGAGAATTCATGAGTATTTTGGGTGGCTGATCTCTAAGCATTTGAGCAACCAAATCATCATGGATACCTCACCCCCTTTTAATAGTATTAGCTTTCCTATGGAATCAAGTGTGATTTCTCACAAAATGCAAAATGTAGAGTCTTGAAGCTTGTTGCCAACAGATGTTCCTTGCATCTAAGGGATCTCCTCACAATCCTTAGCCAATCCATACATTGAACTTTTCTTGAAATATACTTGGTAGAATCATTAGTTCAAGGAAATATATGTTCTTATTAATTATCAAAACCACCTAGGGAGAAGTTGTGCTTTCAATCTCCCCCTTTTTGGTAATTGATGACAACATATGGATCAAAGCTTCGACATATAATATAATCAATGAATAGCATCGTCGCTTTGATAAGTATGTGATAATCAAGAGCTCCTCCTAAATTTGTGCATTATTTTAAATTAGTGTTTGAATACAAATGCACGATCGATTAGGATAATGGGTCACTCTTCCATGTCACATACATCTTGGTGGTGCACATAAATGATATGGATGGATTAGATTGCACATAACACCAAACATGGGTGAAAGATCATCATATAAGCATCACAAAGATATAGAAAGTAGTAGCATCAATCACAAAGCGTATGATCAAACATAACAAAGTTTTTAGGACATCCACACAATAAAGCATATGTTTTAAAAACTAATAGAACAACCAAAATGCAACACTCTCTCTTGAAGCCCTATGATCTATAACACTTCTCTCCCTTTGGCAAAAAGTTAGCAAAAAGCTCGAAGGTATAGAGCTAAGCGTCACTCTAGGCTCAATCTCCTCCACGAGATGGTGAAGCAGCTCATGTGTCCTTGGAGGGAGTCAAAAGAACGGTATCCACGAATGCTTCTGCTAAAGTCCTCTGAGGTGGTGGAGTAGACACTGGAGGGGTTGACGAAGGCACATAAGATGTAGCAGCTAGTGCAGACACTAAGGATAGCACTTCCTGGGCAGGCACAACAGTAGATCCAAGGATGGATTCAAGGGGGACGAGGGGGGGGGGGGGCGAGACCCCCCCTGACGATCACGTCACCCCTTAATCACGATTAGTTTTGTTCGCTAACTTGTCTGGCTATAACTATTCCAGCTTCTTTTGCCCCCCTTATGGCTCCCTTAGCCTGGGCCCGTGTATTACTTTGCAAGCGGATTGCACCCACAAGGCCCAAATTCTAGAAAAGGTAAAAAGGAAAGCAGCCCACAGTGGAAGCAAACCAGGCTACTAGGGTAGTAATACACACGTACGGAGAGTTTTTAGATTTGCTCTCACCGATCCGTTTCCAACATGTTGTTTGAGCCTGTCGTGTGCCGCCATCCTCCATCTAGATCGAGTATCATATATCGAATCTCTCTGTCGAGAAGGGAAGGGGATATGCAAGAGCCTCGTGTTGATCCAGCGAGCATTATGGCGGGCCGACCGCTCCATGAGCGGTCAAATTAAGGTTAGTTTAGCATTAGATTAGTTCACGTCTTTCAAATCATGAACGTGTCTCATAAATCATAGCAACCAAATTAAGGAGTAGATATACAGACATTAAAAACTAGCTACAAATTTTTCATCTTTGATAGTTGTCTCATAAAACATATTTTGAATTAACTATCTAGGGGCTATTTGGATTTGTACCAAACCAAAACTTTTGGTGTTGACCAAAGTGATAGTTCCGTTTGATTGAGATCCAATTATTTGGCTCTCCCCAGCTTTAGTACCTCATCCCGTTTAGACAACCAAAATTTTGAGACGCGTTGGAGCCTTGGGGGTCCTTTTCTCCATCAAAATTTTGGCATGGGTTGGTTGGCTGGGTGACACAACACAATTAAAATGGCTCCTAGATCTTTAAACATGTAGTATGATATGTATCTATCTATCCCATGATTTCTAGGCTTCTAGTTCCTACCCCTATCTCTATTTTCTGGCTCCGGCCCCGAGTAGATCGAACCTAAGTCCTGAACTAAGTCTGGACTGGCGGTGTGGGGCTCTCATCATCATCATTTGAGCTGAGTGCAGGCACTACATCTACGTCCCGCTTCAACTCGTTGACCATGGTGGTCAGCTCAGTCACCTTGATGTCCAGGTCATGAAACTTTGTTTCCACTATTAGATCAAGGATCTTCTGGTTCTTAGAATCTCACTCATGTCCTTCTCCATCCCTTGGATAGTGCTAATGAGATATGTCATTTGGTCACTCTTTGTCCTTGGCATTTTAGCACTAGTGGCTCTAGCAGCTTCAACTCTAGCCTCTTCCTCAATCTGGGCATGTGCAGTGGATGAAGTGGGATGACTTGGATCCATCTCCACAACATTGTCCTCAAACTCTGGCTTGAGGGACATGTGTGGTTGATCAAAAAGATATATGCTCTTCCTAACTTTGGAGTTGATAAGCATCTGGATGTACGGAGCATATTGATACTCGTGATCTGCGTTGGGTTTTCCGTGAAGAGGAATGGGTTATTGCAACACAAAGTGGGTAAGTATTTCCCTCAGTTATGAAACCAAGGTTTATCGAACCAATAGGAATACCAATCCTCAACCGTCTTTAGTGGTTGCACACAAAAGAACAAACAACTTGCACCGAACGCCGGCAAGAGGGTTGTCAATCCCCTTGATCTCGTATTTCCAAGAAAGTGAGTTGTGTATATAATTGAAAATTGAAAAATAAATAAAAGCAAATAAATAACAGCAAGGTAATGAAAGCATTTTGTGAATATATAAGTGAATAGACACGGGGGCTCTCGTGGATTTGTCACGACAGATGTCCGGGTCAACAAACTTAGGTTCAAGGCCATTGCTAAGGCGGTGAACTCGAAGGGGTTGATCGGAATCGAGAGACAAGGGTTTACCTAGGTTCGGGCCCTCGGAAAGAGGTAAAAGCCTACGTCCTGCTTTGTGTTGTATTGATTGTGTATTGATTAAAAGGGAGCGAGTTTGCTTGACCTAGCTCTCGATCAGTTGTTTCGTGGGCTCAGCCACCTAGGTAAGCCGCCCTTATATACACGGGTCAGGATCCTGCGATTACAAGAGTCCGGGGTGGGTTAAACTTAATAACCGACCTCACCTCCAACTAAACATGCCTTATCTGTCAAGTCTCTCCCGGCGGCTTAAGTCCACCGGCTTACATCTGGTCGTTTGTCTCTTGGCCCTCCAGCCCACCAGTTATGCTTTCCTCCGGGAGCTACCATAAGCCGCCAACTTCATGACCCGGCCCACCTGGGCACGTCTCATCCCGGGTGAATATCCCCAACATTAGGCCCCAGATTGATTTGAGCCAGTTCATGTCAATATTCAAGTCTTCTGGTTGGCGAGTCTCTTATCTTTACCACCTAAAAGAGAAAATGCATAACCCGCCATGACGTCATCTTGAATATGTCAAAAAGATCCCGTGACATTCGCAACGGATCCTTCTCATTAAACGGTCAGCCTAAAAATTGAGGCGTCCCCTTCGGTCAATCATCGCTACGTCTCCTCGATTCTGGCGTGCACTGTTTGCCATCCCATCTCATGAATAGGGACACGAAGGGACCCTTTCTTTTTCTCCACCACCCGTCTTCTTCCTCCAGACGCCCACACTTCCAGAGCTCCACCGCGCCGACCAGACCTCGCCGTTGTCTTCAACGCTGGCCGCTGCATCAACCTGATTGAGTCCAGAGTTTCGCACGCGCATCCGCATCCATGAGGTACTCCTCTAAACCCTTGTTGAATCTGTAATAACCTAGCTTAGAATCTCCCCGAGTTCATCGGGTTCATTAGTGTTCTTCATTGTTCGTCAGATTAATCCTCATAATGTAGATCATCAAGCATCTCTTTAAATCACGTAATGCTAATTACCGTTGCGGCCACTCGCTCGAACGCCAAGATCCGCTCACTATAGATCTACACATATCGAGCAGCGCACTCACTAAGCACCTGGTCTTCCGCTGTTGTTTTTAGGTCTTGAATATATTTTCACTTTTCCTCGCTGGTAGATCTTGTAGCCATGGTCGCAACATATGAAACATGTTTCTTGCACTTAGCAATACTCTTGGCATTGTCTTGTCCACTTAACCCGCCATCGAGTTGTCGGGTCTCTGCTAAAATGCACTGGGGGCTTACCACCTTACCATCATGTTAACCATAGTCATCTTGATTCTTTTGGCATTTCTAATCTGCCATATCTTGTATTTTCTCACAATTTGACCCGCCACTATGACAAGAGCACCCTCATCCTATGATTGGGTTGGCTCCGGAGTCACCAAAGAGCTTCTGCTTGAATACGTAGAGACTGGCTCATTGTCGGCTCAGGATGTCATTCATTGGCGGGTTCCGGGGTCAGAAATCAGACCTGCCCCTAAGGAAGGGGAACTTGTCATATTCACTGATCACCTCCTTCACGGCTTCAGTCCACCCGGGTCAAAATTCTTCCGGGACGTTCTTCACTTTTTCAAACTTCACCCACAAGACATGGCCCCAAACTCTGTCACCAACATGTGCTAGTTTCAAATTTTGTGTGAAGTATATCTGCAAGAAGAGTCGTTTGTCGACCTCTTCCGTGATTTCTTCTATGTCAAACGCCAAACTAAAGTGGCGGCTTGACCAAGTTTAGAATTAGGCGGCGTCTCTATCCAGAGACGGAGAGATCTTCCTTATCCAGCTGCTCTCTTGCCAAGCCACCCCAAGGATTGGAATAAGACTTGGTTTTACTGCCAAAATACCTCCCCCAAAGAGGAAAATCCGCTTCTGGGTTATCGCCCTACCTGACTTTGCACTTCTACTGAGCTTCCGAACCAGATGTCTGCCGCAGAACGGGTGAAGTATGCTCCGGCTTTTGCAAAAATCAAGGCCCTTCTGGCAAACGGATTAACTGGGGTCGACCTAACCCGTTGCTTGGTCTCATGGAAAGTCTTGCCACTAAGTCGGCGCGACCGGCTCATGTGTGAATATACGGGCGAAATGGATGACCCTCTCTGTTTCAACCACACTCCCATAACAGAACAAGATGTTAACTTTGCTGTGAAATCACTTCTCGATGGAACCCAGACGGTTTGCAATAAAACCGGGTTAAAACCTTTCCGCGTCAAGAACCCAGCTCCGGATGTAAGAAAACCTTCTTCACAATACTGCTTGTTCTTGTCTTGACCTTCTACCTTGCTTGTTTAACCCTTTGGCGACTTTTCACACAGGCCGACTGTCGAGGGAACGATCTTAACAGTAGATGGTAGGGGTACGAAGGGAGAGGGCAGAGTCCTAGCTATGGAGAGGGTGTACGCACGGATGTATGAGTTCAGGCCCCTCTCGTGGAGGTAACAGCCCTACGTCTCAGTGATCGGGAGCTTTATGTCGTGTGGAATATTGAGATTACAATGGTTGCGAACCCTTGTGCAGGAGGGGAGGGGCGGCTTATATAGATTTCGCTGCCCCTCATAATTATCCCGCATCTAAGGGCCTGGTCATGGGGTTTAAAGTCTGCCGTTATAGGTAACGTACGTAATAAAAGCTACTAATGACCATTGAACCAGCGTCTGCCCGTTGGGCTCTTGATGGTGGCTCCTGGTCTTCTGGCGTCGAGTGAAAGCGAGGTCTTCCGAGTGATACGCGACTGCCGAGTGAGAGCGGGGGTCTCCGAGTGGATTACTGTCGAGTGACTTTGAACGTCTCCAGGGATCCACTCGGAAGTTCATGCTTGATCTGCAAGTCCTCCCATGTGGAGTCCTTAGGTAGGGTATGTGTGCCTTGCATAGGACCCTACCCTAGGTATATATCCTTGTCATTAGCCCCCGAATGGATCGGGGTTTGAGTGGTGGAAGGAGGTATCAACGTAGACCTTGAGTTAGCGCATCAAATCCTCCAAATGATATTTGGGATTTCCATGGAACTTGCGTCGATTGAACTCTGAGCATTAGCGTTCATTCAGGATCAACACGCAAAATCTTCCGAATGATATTCGGGGCTTCAATGAAACTTGCGTCGATTGAATTCTTGTCCGCTCGCCCGGATCCATTCAGCCTAAAAAGTGCTCGAGTGGATGTTTAACATTTGTTTTGCTCCAAGTGAACTGACAGTATCTTGGGAGGCGACGGGTCGGTCTAACAGACCCGGATTTTCCGGGATATGAAAATTTGGGAAGCGCGCGCGCGATGATGATGCCACGATCAGGGCAAGTGGAGGCATGCCGCCTCGATTTTCATGTCGGTCATATCGCCACGTACCGGGCCATCAGCGGTTGGCGTGTGCGGTAACCTCACGGGTCCACTGGTCGGTGAGACACTCGGCAGCATATAAAGCTTTCCGCGCTGCAGTTCGCACAATACTTCTGCCAGTTCTTTCTCGCTTTTCCTCTGCCTCCTCTGCTCCCAACGCTCCACTCCGATCCTCCTCGATGAGAGCCACCGTGCCGACGATGAAGAACACGACGAAGAAGCTGGAGTGGGCGAAGAAGGGAGCGATAAAGCTCAAGGGCAAGAAGCCCTCAACTACCCGGTTCACCGCGCCAGCAGGTTGGATGCAGGGGGATTTTCTCCCCTGTGTAGTTACTTGCGAGGACATGGAGGGCCTCGTCTCCGACGGGCTCGTGGCGGTGGCGCTTGGAGGTTGCTGGGGGAGGAGCGCGAGCCGGAGCCACGCGATGGGGAGCGGATTCTTCTTCTCTCCCATGTCGAAAGAGGTTTTCCCATGCCTCCCCACCCATTCTTTAGGGGATTACTGAACTTTTTCGGTGCTCAACTGCACCACCTCTCGCCAAATACCATCGCCTATCTGTCTGCATTCGTCACTTTATGCGAATGTTTCCTGGGTTGCTCCCCCATTGGGGGTTGTTCAAGCACCTCTTCACGGTCAGATACCAGACCGTGAAGAAAGCACTCCCTGCCGATGGGAAGAGTCATGTGCTCCAATTGTGTGGAGGCATAGGGGTTCAGAAAAGAGCCCGTAGTTCCTTCCCTGCCATGACTTTTCCCGAGTCTGTCAGAGGCTGGCAGTTGACTTGGTTCTATTGCAAAGATGTTGCGTCACCCAATATGTCGACTGGTCTTCCCCCTATACACCCGACCGTCCCGCTGTTCCCCAATCTTTGATGGTGACCAAAGAGGAGCATGTCCAAGTGGGTATCCTGGTCGAAGCGGTGGTGCAATTGATCCGGGGCGGAGTGATAGGAATGGATTTGCTTGAAACGTTTCTTGGTTGACGTATCCAGTTGCTCTAGGCCAGAGACCACACCATGTGGCATTATGTGGGCCCAGAGGACACGACCAGGACGCATCCAAAGGAGGTTCCATAGAAAGCTGTCGAGCAGTGGCTTCGTAGCATCACTGGAGCTTGCGACAATCCTCTGGGAGCCAAGAGGATCCGACCTTACTCGGCCGAAAACCCGCCGAAGAATGTGGTGAGTTGTGAGGTGTTGACTGATGTTGTACTGTCGAGTGATACTTTGACTTATAAACTGACTTACTCCCTTGAATCATGCAGGAGTGGACGGACATGCACTCGCCCGTCCCCAACGGGAACCATGTGGAAGATGGCGTGGTGAGCGAGGGTGGCAGTGTGGACGGTGACGGTTCCTCTGACACCAAGGACAAATACGAGGACTCTAGCAACGAGGAAGAGGTCGAGTCGCCTCCCTGGCGCGAAGGTCGCACCAAGGCCCGCCAGGATCCGACAGCTGTTGAGGACAGGGCTCTGGGCCCTAGTGAGAAGAACCCGAAACGGAGCTGCCCTTCGACCATTGAGTCGAGTGAGAGACTGTCCAAGCAACCCAAGCAAGCCGTCACCAAGCCTCGCAAAGCTCTGCCTCGCATGAGGGTGGCCGTACCTGTCGTCTCAACGTAAGTGTTTATTTCTGAATTTTTTCTGTCGACTGAAGTCCGGAGTTGTATCTGACCGAATGCCACTCAATCTGTCAGAGCTGCTACATCTGTGACCTCGCCTCATCGGGATGGAGAGGAAGCGATGGATGTTGACACTGCTGATGCTGCCACTTCTCATAGAGGTAATAAAGTTGTTGGTTCGTCCGGATAGGACTCGACACATGTAGATGTTAATACTGTCGGTTGTCATTGCACGGGTCATTCAGGTGGAGGACGACGAGGAGCAACTAGACACTTCGCGCGCTCGTACCCGGAGGGCATCATCGGTGCAAGCGCTTCAGCGCTCGATTGCACAGTCTTCCCAGGGGAGAGGTGGCTCGACACAACCCAGGGCTGAACCCACAGCACCTCTGTCGCATGCTCCTCCAGCCGTCTGGACCGTTGTGACATCGACTCCAACTGGACCCCCTCAGACTGCTTCAGCTGCCCCAGCGATCACACCGACCCCACCTGTGATGGCCTTCTCTTTGCATCGCACCCCGGAAGATCAGACCGGAGCTGCGAAGGAAGCCATGATTTAGGCGGAGCAGCTCATGCTGAGAACCAAGGAGGAGTTCGAGGCCAACAAACTGGCTTTTGACGTCAGCGCAGCCCTCCGTACCAATGTCCGAGTAAGTTCGATTGTAAGTCCATTGTTGATTTTATTCCTGTCTTCTCTTGGCTGCTGTACACCCAGTGAGTGATTGCTGTAGAATGTTTGAACTTTCTCCACTCGAATAGACCGGATTGTAGTTGAGTAGGACTGGGATTGATAGTACACGTGGTACTAGGGTCACTCGACATGTCGAGTGTATTTTCTGACGAGTTGCTCGACGGATCGAGAGTTAACCGTCTCAGTGGGGGCGCTCTTAGCGCACCCACTGGGTGTAGTCCCCGAGACCGCTGTCGAGTGCTTGCATCGGCAGGGGTCTTAGAGTCTATTGTATATAGGGTACACTTCGTCTTGAATCACACCACTCCGTAGCTACCTTGCAGGTTTCATGGATATTATTGGCAAACCGTGATATGACGTTGCATAAGGATAGACTGCACTTCATAGAGTAGGGAGGTGTGTCATTTGACGGGTCAAGTGTCGTGACAGGGCTGACCTTGTCGAGTGTATATTTTTTCTGACGAGTTACTCGACGGATCGAGAGTTAACCTTCTCAGTGGGGGCGCTCTTAGTGCACCCACTGGGTGTAGTCCCCGAGACCGCTGTCGAGTGCTTGCATTGGCAGGGGTCTTAGAGTCTGTTGTATACAAGATACATTTCGTCTTGAATCACACCACTCCATAGCTACCTTGTAGGTTTCATGGATATTATTGGCAAACCATGATATGACGCTGCATAAGGATAGACTGCACTTCATAGAGTAGGGAGGTGCGTCACTCGACGGGTCGAGTGTCGTGACAGGGCTGACCTTGTCGAATGTATATTTTTTCTGATGAGTTACTCGACAGATCGAGAGTTAACCGTCTCAGTGGGGGCGTTCTTAGCGCACCCACTGGGTGTAGTCCCCAAGGCTACTGTTCATCGCAGACGATAAACAGTAGGCTTGAAAACTTGTCGTACGCATGGTACTAGGGTCACTCGACATGTCGAGTGTTTTTTTCCTGACGAGTTACTCGACGGAACGAGAGTTAACCGTCTCAGTGGGGGCGCTCATAGCACACCCACTGGGTGTAGTCCCGGAGACCACTGTCGAGTGCTTGCATCGGCAGGGGTCTTAATAGAGATAGCCTTTGAATTTGTTTATGGCGCGCGGAGAACCAGAGCCACTCGACATGTTGAGTGGACTTTCTGCTTGAATTCTTCTAAGATGGTCATTCGCCGGTGTTTGATACCCAGTCGACTGTTCCAGGTGTCACCCGCCAATTGAATTCCTGTCTTGTGTTGATTCCAGAGGGCTTGCGAGCTTGGGGTGGAGTACAAGGATGTGGAGGATGGAAGGAACCGGTTGCAGGTGGATCTGGCGGTCGCCAACAACGCTCTAGAGCGAGCGCGTGCTGAGATGAAGACTTTGGGAGGTAATTACTGCTGATTTTCTGCATTCTCCTCTTCACTCTTCATGTTTTGAACCGAGTGGTCTCACTCGAACAGACGTACGCAATGAAAACCGTCGACTCCAAGCACGACTCAGTAATGTTGTTTCTTTAGATTCCATGAAGAAGGTGTTGGAGGAAAAGGACAAGGCGCTTGCTGATGCTCAATGAGTGGCCAAGGACAAGACTGAAGCTGTAGATCGGAAGCTGGAGGCCGCCAAGAAGCTGGAGGATGAGAACACCAAGCTGAAGCAGGAGTGTGCGGACCTTGTCAAGAAGGCCGAGCAACTAACCAAGAGGGGTAATGGCCTGGAGAAGCATCTGGGTGAATTCTCGAGGAAGATGTATCTTCTACTCGACGGTGAGTATTTCTTTTCGACTGACATTTGCAAAAAATTTGAGGGTCGCAGTTCACTGATTCTCTTCCTATTTCCCCTTCTTCAACAGAATTCTGCCAGGACTTTGAAAAGGAAACAAAAGAGATTGAGCCCATGCTTGACCCTACCAAGTCGCCGGTTGCTGATGCGGTGGCGATGAACATGCTATGGCTCAACTTTCAGCTCCAGGGTGCCCAGGCCTACATCACTCGACTGAAGTCTGCCATGGAAGGAATCAATAAGGAGCTATGGCCTGAGGACACTCTTCAGCTCGACCTCAACTCCATGATGGCTCGCTTGAACGAACTTCCCAGTCGAGTGCAAGCTTGGAAAAAAAATCTGCTGCTCGCTATGGGGCCGACGTGGCATTGTCACTCGTCAGGGTCCACTGTAGGGACATGAGGGAGGAGAAGCTGAAGGAGCTCCAGGTGGTAAACATGAAGAAACTCCAGTTCGAGGACTTCATGGAAACCTTCATCGAGGTAGCTACCAGAATCGCTGACGACATCGACCTGGACACTTTCGTCGAGCCCACCAGTCCTTCCCCTGCTTAAAAAACTTGGGTCTTTGGAAAAACAGTTAAATTTGCCTCGGTATGCCAAGTGGAACTGTATCCCCAAAAACTTCGTTCAGGCCTTAGGCTTGAGCATATTTGCTTCTGCACAAGACGTTTATCCACGGTTTTACCTTTAGGATTTTACTCGTGCTTTGGCTTTCAATCATTTGTTCGACTGATTTTGTTTTTAACTTAGGTGAAATGCTTTCACAGCTAGGCCTCCGAGTGTGAGGATTACTCATCGCTCGGAGTATTATTGATCTTAGGTGAATGTCGATTCACAGCTAAGTTGTCGAGTGAATGGATTACTATCCACTCGACGAGGTTTTTAACTTAGGTGAAATGTGTTTTGCAGCTAAGTCCCCGAGAGTGAGGATTTCTCATCATCCGGAGTATTTTTGAACTTAGGCGAATGTCGATTGGCAGCTAAGTTGTCGAGTGAATGGATTACTATGCACTCGATGAGGTTTTTAACTTAGGAGAAACGTGTTTTGCTGCTAAGCCCCCGAGTGTGAGGATTGCTCATCACTCGGAGTATTTTTGAACTTAGGTGAATGTCGATTCGCGACTAAGTTGTCGAGCGAATGGATTGCTATCCACTCGACGAGGTTTTTAACTTAGGCAAAACGTGTTTCGCAGCTAAGCCCCCGAGTGTGAGGATTGCTCATCACTCAGAGTATTTTTGAACTTAGGCGAATGTCGACTCGCAGCTAAGTTGTTGAGTGAATGTATTACTATCCACTCGACGAGGTTTTTAACTTAGGCGAAATGTGTTTCTCAGCTAAGCCCCCGAGTGTGAGGATGTCTCATCACTCAGAGTATTTTTTTTGAACCTAAGCGAAGACGGATTCGCAAATAGTCCGTCGAGTGATTGGACTGCTATCCACCCGACAGGGTTTTTAACTTAGACGAAACATGTTTCGCAGCTAAGCCCCCGAGTGTGAGGATTGCTCATCACTCGGAGTATCCCCAAGAATGTAACTGCATGGTTGGAATCGATGAAGTATATATTGCAGAAACGTGAATTGCATTGATGAAGTATTCTTATTACATCAGAAAACTCTTGTCTCAAGTGTAAAAACGCCGAGCAGATCTGCGTTCCAGGCTCGTGGCTCATCTATCTGTTTCCTGAGATTATACAGGTGATAGGGTCCATTCTTTAGCACCTCAGTGACGACAAAAGGGCCTTCCCATGCAAGAGCAAGCTAGTGAGGTCGGTGTTGATTCACCCAGAGCACAAAATCTCCCTCATGGAACGCTCAATTCTTGACATTCCTTGCATGGAAGCGCCGCAGGTCTTGCTGATAGGCAGTGGTCCGGATCAGAGCCATCTCTCGCTCCTCCTCCAGAAGATCTACCCCATCCTGTCTGGCCTGTTCAGCTTTAGCCTCAGAATGTAGCTCCACTCGAGGAGAATTGTGGGCCAAGTCACTCGGCAACATGGCTTCAGCGCCATAGAGAAGGAAGAAAGGACTTCGTCCAGTCGACCGATTAGGTGTTGTCCTCAATCCCCACAAAATAGACGGCAGCTTAGTTACCCACGCATCGGAGGCATGATCCAAATCGCGCATGAGACGAGGCTTCAGACCTTGCAGAATGAGACCATTAGCCTGCTCAACTTGCCCATTGGTTTGAGGATGTGCAACAGAAGCATAATCCACTCGGGTGCCTTGGGAGTTACAGAATCTCCTGAATTCTTCCGAGTCAAAATTAGTGCCGTTGTCCGTGATGATGCTGTGCGGAATGCCATATCGGATAATGATCTCCCTCATGAATGTGACCGCCGTACAAGAATTCAGCTTCTTGATGGGCTTGGCTTCAATCCACTTGGTGAATTTGTCGACTGTTACCAACAGGTGGGTGAATCCTCCTTTTCCGAGTCGGAAGGGACCAACCACGTCGAGTCCCCAAACCGCAAACGGCCAGGCGAGAGGAATTGTCTTCAGAGCAGACGCCGGCTTGTGTGACAAATTTGCATAGAACTGGCAGCCCTTGCAGTGATCAATGATGTCCTTAGCCATCTCATTAGCTCGTGGCCTGTAAAAACCAGCTCGGTATGCTTTAGCGACGATCGCTCTCGAAGACGCATGGTGGCTGCAAGTTCTCGAGTGAATTTCGTCTAGAATCATCCAACCTTCCTCGAGGGGAATGCAGTGCTGGGTGACACCAGTCACACTCTCTCTGAATAGCTGATCTCCCATCATAGTGAAAGCCTTGGACCTACGCACAATCTGTCGAGCCTCTGCTTCATTTTCAGGGAGCTCTTGTCTGAGGATATAGGCAATGTATGGCACAGTCCAGTCGGGAATGATAACCAGAATCTCCATGACCAGGTCAATCACAGCAGGAACGTCGACTTCAGTCGAGTCAGAGGAGCTCAAAGCTTGTGGGGGCTCTTTGGTGAAGGGATCCTCTTGAACCGAAGGAGTGTGCAAGTGCTCTAGAAACACACCACTGGGGACAAGCCGTCGAGTGGAACCAATCTTGGACAGCTCATGGCCGCTTGATTTTTCAGTCGGGGAACATGATGAAGTTCCAAGCCTTCAAATTTCTTCTCCAACTTCCGGACTGCATTGCAGTATCTAGTCATAGAAGGGTTTCTAACATCCCACTCTTTCATCACTTGATTCACCACCAAATCTGATTCGCCATAAACCATCAGGCGCTTGACGCCGAGTGAGATAGCCATGCGCAAACCATACAAAAGTGCTTCATACTCTGCCTCATTGTTGGAGGAATCAAAGTGAATTTGCAAGACATAGTTGAGCTTGTTGCCTCTGGGGGATATCAAGACAATTCAACATTTTGGAGCCGTCGAAGAACATTGTCCAATGCGCCGAGTGAACTTGGATGGGTTGTTGTTGTTTAGTCCACTCGGCCATGAAATCTGCCAATGCTTGGGACTTGATTGCTTTCTTGGCCTCGAATCCGATGTAAAAGTGTCCAAGCTCAATTGCCCATTTAGCCACTCGACCTGATGCATCGCGATTATTGAAAATCTCGGATAAAGGAGCATCACTGACGACTGAGATCGAATGGTCTTGGAAATAATGCGCCACCTTCTTTGCTGACGGGTAAGTACCATACACCAGCTTCTGATAGTGTGGATATCTTTGCTTTGAGGGGGACAATACTTCCGAGACATAATAAACTGGCAGCTCGACTTTATAGGTTTTACCCTCCTCTTCTCGCTCGACAGTCAGCACTGTACTGACGACCTGATTTGTGGCCGCGATGTACAGGAGCAAGGGCTCTTTGCTGGCAGGAGTGGCAAGCACCGGCTAGGTGGAGAGCAGGGCTTTGAGCTCAACAAATGCTGCTTCGGCTTCGGGAGTCCAGTCGAACATGTTGGACTTCTTCATCAACTGATATAAGGGCAGAGCCTTCTCACCAAGACGAGAAATGAATCGACTCAATGCTGCCAAGCAACCTGTGAGCTTCTGAACGTCGTGCACTCGCACGGTAGTCTTCATACAGGTAATGGCGCTGATCTTCTCGGGATTGACATCAATTCCTTGCTCGGAAACGAGAAAACCGAGCAAATTGCCACCAGGGACACCGAAGGTACATTTGGCCGGATTCAACTTTATGTCGAATCGCCTCAGATTGGCGAATGTCTCGGCCAAGTCAGCCAGCAGGTCAGAACCTATGCGGGACTTGACCATTATATTGTCCATGTATGCCTCAATGTTCTGAGGGATGTGGTCGAGTAAACATTTCTGAATCATGTGCATAAAAGTAGCACCGGCATTCTTAAGACCAAAAGGCATGGTGATGTAGCAAAAGCACCCGAATGGGGTGACGAAGGCTGTCTTTATTTCGTCCGGGCCATACAGACGGATCTGATGGTACCCAGAATAAGCGTCCAAAAACGATAAACGCTCGCACCCCGCTGTCGAGTCAACAATTTGATCTATGCGGGGGAGCAGAAAATGGTCTTTTGGGCACACCTTATTGAGATGTTTGAAGTCAATGCACATGCGCAATGACTTATCTTTCTTTGGCACCATCACAAGATTCGAGAGCCACTCGGAGTGGTAAATCTCCCGAATGAACTTGGCTTGCAAGAGACGGGCCAATTCTTCTCCGATTGCCTTGCGCTTATCCGCCGCTGATCGACGCAAATGCTCCCTAACGGGCTTGGCATTCAGATCCACTCATAGACGGTGCTCAACTAGCTCCCTGGGAATCCCCGGCATGTCAGAAGGCTTCCATGCAAAGATATCCCAGTTCTCACGGAGGAACTGGATGAGCTCAGCTTCCTATTTACTGTTGAGTGTTGTTGAGATATTCGTCGAGGCAGCAGTTGGATCCGTCGGGTGGATGTGCACCTTCTTCACTTCCCCTGCCGACTGAAATGCCGACTCAGAAGCCGGCTTCTTTGCACGGAGCAAATTAGCAGGGTCAGCGGTTTTCTTGTACTCCTTGAGCTCGACCATGGCCATCTGTTGACCGACGATCTTGGAGCCTTGCTGGAGGCACTCTTCAGCCCGCTGTCGATTGCCAGTGACCGTGATCACGCCCTTAGGGCCCGGCATTTTCAACTTGAGATACACGTAACATGGTTGGGCCATGAAACGTGCATAAGCGGGTCGATCCAAGATGGTGTGGTAAGCACTCTTGAAATCCACGACTTCAAATGTCAACTTTTATTTTCGGAAGTTTTTGTCATCTCCGAATGTCACATCCAATGCTATCTGGCCGAGTGACTTGGCTTTCTTTCCTGGGATGACCCCGTGAATCTGCATGCTGCTCTTGCTCAGATGGGACATCGGAATGCCCATCCCTTTCAGGGTATCCGCATAAAAATGTTCAGGCCGCTGCCACCGTCCATGAGGACCTTTCTGAGTCGAGTCCCCTACACCACCGGAGCAACTACTAGAGCCTGTCGACCGGGAGTGGCCACACGAGCAGGATGGTCTGTCTAGTCATGTGATAGCATATTGGGACCATTTGAGGTAGGTGGGGGTGTCTGGCACAACCATCTTGATTTCTCTATTGATGACTTTCAGACGACTCTTGCTCTCGACATCAGCAAAGATCACCAGTGTAGATGTGACATCCGGGAATGTTTCCTTTTCCTCATTCCCATCTCCCTTTTCAGGAGATTTCTCACTCGACTGGTCTCCCTTGAATTGCTGGATAAGGGTTCGACACTGTCGAGTGGTGTGCTTGGGCAAAATCAGGTTGCCTTCTGTGTCTTTCCTCATGTGAATCACACACGGTTGATCCATGATATCAATTCCTGACTGACCTTTCCACTTCTTGGGGGCATACTGAGCCTTGGCTTTGCCCTTGTTCTTCGATTGAGTCGCCAGCGCCGCTGCCTCTGCCGGAGCCGGGTCTTCAGCCTTCCGCTTCTGTTTCTGATTGTTGCCGCCGCCAGACTCGTTGGCGACAACTCTTCCTTTGTCTCTATGGAGGCGGTCTTCTTCCTCGCCATTGGCATACCGGGTGGCAATTTCCATCATCTTGTCGAGTGAAATATCACCAGTGCGCCCGAACTTTTGGTAGAGCTCCCTGTATCTCAGATCGGCCTTGAAAGCACAAACAGCCTGGTGTTCCGACACATTCTCCACCATATGATGCAGGGTGGACCATCGCTGAATATAATCCCTTAAGGTTTCATTGGGCTTCTGGACGCAGTGCTGTAAGTCGACCAAACCTGCAGGGCGCTTGCAAGTGCCCTCAAAGGTCCGGACAAACACTCGGGCAAGATCTTCCCAACAATGAATGCTGGAAGGAGCCAAACGATTCAACCAAGCTCGAGCTGAATCATCCAACATGAGGGGCAGGTGCTTCATTGCAACATTATCATTTCCGCCGCCAATCTGCACAGCCACTCGGTAATCATCTAACCAAGTCTTGGCTTTGTTTCACCAAAAAACTTTTCGATCCCCGCCGCCATTCTGAAGTTGGGGGGAATCTCTACAGAACGTATAGCTCTGCTAAAACACTCGGGACTAGACACCACAGATGAGCTTCCACTCGGAACATCTCTGTCGAGTCCTTCTCTGTAGGCTCTGCTCTTGTCGATCTGCTTCTGAACAAGATAGGCGCGGGCGTCAAAGTCCGCGTCCCGCTCATCACCGAAGGAGCGCCTGTCGTCGTGGCGCCGGGGCGCGTACGGACCACTCCGCGGAGGAGTGGGCACTCGATGGTGGTCTTCGCGGTGATGCTGATCTTTGTCTTGCCCTTCACGAAAACCGCCGCCTCGACGATGCAAGGGCGATCCAGGGTTGTGTGTCGACTGAACGGTCTCCACCTTGGGTGAATTGCTGTATATCCTGTTACGTGACTGAGAAACTGCTGAATTCTGATGCTGCGCTGCATCCAACAATGCTCTGATCTGCAACAACCCTCTACCAGCCTGACCGGGACGGCTAAATGGAATCCGCTATCCTAGCAGTAGCAACAACATTTAGCATAGGAGTTCGGTATACCTCAACGTCGTCGTGAGATCCGGTCGGAAACAGTTGCCGATGACGTCGACTGGGATGTGGCGGGTGCTGGCGAGCGTGCTCGTCAATCTCTGCCTGGAATTCTTCCATACGAATGCGCGCGGCCTCCAAAGCTTGGGCCTTGGCAGTCGTGCCGATGATGAGAGTATGAAGAACCTCTTCGTCACGACGAGGCTACTCTTTCGACGGACCTCCAGCCTTGCGCTTGCCACGGCCGAAGCCAGGCGGTGAACTCTGATGAAATCTCGCCATCAAGACCTCCGCTACAACATCGCAACTTTCACACTTGGAAGGCACGTCAGACGGATCGGAATCCGACTCGAACACGCCATGAAGGGACTCGGCGGGCTCGAGCGCTGCAATATGCGGAGAAGTTTGGCGTGCCACTGTGTGTTCAACCCAACGCTGAAGTCATGGGCGGTCGGACCACTTGCGACTGCGAACAGCAAGAGGGGCCGACGCATAAGGAGTCGACGGCTGACGCAGCAACATGTCGTAGGGACTCGCGCGGAAGTGCGCGGCCCTGCGGACCAGGTGCGCCTCGACATCAAGAGGCGCCTCTTGGAGCCATGCCAAATCGTCGGCGATGAAGGTGAGCGCTCCGAAACGGATCTCGTGGCCCAAAGCAAAAACACCGCCGGAAGACATGTCGAAGGATGAAAATCGCAACCTCGCCGGAACTCGCTTAGACACCTGCCCCACGGTGGGCGCCAACTGTCGTGGGAACGAGCCTGCCAGTAGATGGTAGGGGTACGAAGGGAGAGGGAAGAGTCCTAGCTACGACGAGGGTGTACACATGGATGTATGAGTTCAGGCCCCTCTCGTGGAGGTAACAGCCCTACGTCTCAGTGCTTGGGAGCTTTATGTCATGTGGAATATTGAGATTACAATGGTTGCGAACCCTTTGCAAGAGGGGAGGGGCAGCTTATATAGAGTTTGCTGCCCCTCATAATTATCCCGCATCTAAGGGCCTGGTCGTGGGGTTTAAAGTCTGTTGTTATAGGTAATGTACGTAAGAAAAGCTACTAATGACCATTGAACTAGCGGCTGCCCGTTGGGCTCTTGATGGTGGCTCCTGGTCTTCTGGTATCGAGTGAAAGCGAGGTCTTTCGAGTGACACGTGACTGCCGAGTGAGAGCGGGAGTCTCCGAGTGGATTACTGCTGAGTGACTTTGAACGTCTCCAGGGATCCACTCGGAAGTTTAATTCTTGATCTTCAAGTCCTCCCATGTGGTGTCCTTAGGTAGGGTATGTGGGCCTTGCCTAGGACCCTACCCTAGGTATATATCCTCGTCACGTGCTCTAGCTTCTGGAAGAAGAAATATACTCCCCCCGTGAAGAAGATGTCTCACGCGGGTAAAGTCCGTGGCCGTAATAGGAAACCTTCGGCTTATTAACTACTTGAACTTGACGATTCAGAGGTAGAACTTGACTCCCTTGTCCGTCTCCTTATGCAACTTATTGACGATGATCGTACACAGGAGGAAATGGAAATGAGTCACGCCAATGCCCCTAAGGTAACTTACATTTCCTCTGACTCAGAGGTCTTACCACGAGAAAATATGGCGGGTCGTCCAAAAAGTTCCATTTTCACATCCTCTTGCTTAGATAGATCCCGAATTTCCTTTGAAAAAGCAACAACTTGAATCTCGACGTCAGACCCGGAGCACCGGCTCTGAAGATCTTATGTCTGGCTTACCGAACTCTTCGGCTCCCCGGAAATGACGTGCCGAGGTACTATTTCAATCAATCCCAACATATGTATGAGATTTTTCCATGTTACCTTACTCTGTTTTTGTTGTCTTTTAATTTTTCAGGAGTCGCAACCTTCGTCTGGTGACTCAACTACATCCAAGCTTCCCCCTGTGAAGATCAAGCCAGAGTATCTATCGTTATTTTTTAGCATACATATTATCATCATTGTCCTTGTGCTGCAAAAATGACTCTTGTTGTTTTCAGGGCTCAAGCCAAACGTAGAAAGGCAGGCGGGTCTATCGTCACTCCTACTATCCAAGGTCTAGAGAATGCTAATCCGGACTCCCCTGCAGCCCATACCGAGCCTTCTGATGCTGGGAAGGATGCACCTGAAAACATTCCTCAGCCCTCTGAGCCGGCGGATCACAACATGGCCACTCCTAAGAGTCCTCGGGCGACTGATCCTAAGCCGCCTAGCCCTTTAGCAGCCGTCGAAGACATGGCTCATCCAAAAATTGTCATTACTGGGACGGTTCATCAATCCCCTGCTTCTCATGTGTTAACAAAACACACCAACAAGTCTGAGACATTCTCACTAGAGAAGCTTGATTTTGAATTCCCTGCATTGGAGAAAATGATTGCGAATGACTTGCATGCTGGTTATCTAAACCGCCTTTCTGCCAGCCGCAATATGGAGTCCAAGCTTGTCGGGTTAATGAAGAAAAATATGAGGTAATCTTCTTCTATTGCTTTTCCTTATACCCTTACGTAGCCCCCAAGAGCTGGTTTAGTATTGCAAATAGTAGACCAGGTCTTCCAAATTATGTCATACTGCAAATAACTTAGCCTGTAGCCCCCCAAGTAATGGGTTAATACATATAATAAGCCGGTACTTACTTGAAAATTGGATCCAAGTGTAGCCCCCAAGTCCGGGTCATGATGATAATGATGAGCCGAAGCTTAAATGGTAGAAAAACTTGACGGGTGTAGCCCCAAGTGTTGGCTTAACTTGTAGAAAGATGAGCCAGAACTTCACTACCTCAAAGCACCAGATGTAGCCCCCAAGTGCTGGCATAACTTGTAAATAGATGAGCCGGAACTTTGTTGTAGACTTTTGAGAGAAAACACATACATTAGCCCCCAAGTATCAAGGATATTGCTTGCAATATGCTTGAGACTTGTATCGTAATAGCTTTACCACCTTGATTCATTACTATTTCCTATTGGCGACTTAAACTTGACTTGCATGTTGCAGGAAGCTTTAGACATAGTCGAGTCTGATCTGGCTAGCTTAAGAGATAACATCGCCTCCCAGCAGTCTACCCAGGCTACAACAGAAGAAAAACTGTGGATTGCCGTTGAAAAACTTGAGAAGGTCCAAGCTGATTTTGCTACCTTCAAAAAGACTATTGGGTCTGAACAAGCCGCCCTGACAAAACATGCAAACGACGCTAACGAATAGATCAAGCTTGTATCAGAAGAACTGACCACCCTCAAGCGCCATATATCCAAGATGACTGCTACTATCTTTGGTAAGAACTTTACAAATCTGAAAATTTTCTTGCTCTGTTTGCAACAACCTTTCCAACCGCTTATAATGTTTGACTTTCTGTGCAGGCCAAAGGAGCCGCCAACTATCTTCGGACAGTTTGTTGAAGTTGAAGGCAATATACACCTTGACAGAACAACTGTATAGTGGGACTCTCTGCACCATCAAGACCCTAATGACTGAAAGATGCATCCCCAAATTCATCAAGGGGGTAATAGAGGTCTTGTCGACTCTGCCCAAGCAGATTGAGGAGCTAAGGTGATCAGCCGGTACGAAAGGGGCGATGGCTTCCCTAAGCCGGTCACTGGCCTTTGCACCCGAGCTAAGCCCCGAAAAAAAATGATGGATGGCTTCCCGTCCAAGAAGGACAACGGGTCTAACTTTACTGAAGCTGACTATGCCAACTGCATGAAGGCCTCTCGAGTGCTTGCATCAACTCTTGTCAATGAGATCGACTTGACCTCCTAACAGGCGGTTTACGGTGCAGATAGCAAACGGATACGCTGCCTAACTTTTGAAGCCAGGGACTTAATCGCTGCACGCCGTAAGCCACTCTTTGCTCCTGAAGTTGACCCGTCTCCCCTCTTTGATGAGGCCCAATTTGAAGCTTTATTAAACTGCAACAGGGATGTGGACAACCTTCAGATCAAAGAAGTCGAAGACCCGACGCAGGATGATCCGCCGGCGAGTTGAAATCCGTTGCTCTTGACTGAAGGTAACCCGGCCTGCTAAATCGCCGAGGTTGGAAGTGTATAGTGACTTGAAGTGCACTTATATTTTGGGCTCCTGGAGATCTTTGTAATAGGCATAGAAAACTCTTGATTGCCTGTTCTCGCACTTGCAATATTTATGCATGAAAGCTCCACTGGCGATTCAGCAAACTCAACTGTTTATATAGGAGTACTCTAGTTATTTTGACTCGCCGGGCGGCTTGTACTTCATGAGAGCACCTGCAAGAATGAACAATTGTACGCCTCATCCTATAAGCCGGCTTTAAAGGCATGTTAGGATAAGACAACTCTTGTCCCTTTTTTATGAAAATATTTTTGTTTCCGAAGAAACAAGGCAAAAAACCTGAGAACTTGTAAACCAGGCCTCACGTGACATAAATCTATCATGTAAACCTTAGCAAGTTCAGGGTCTTTAAAAGATTGACATTGCTAAGAGTACGAACAGGCAACATAGCGCAGGGGATACAGTAGACAAGACGAGTTTGTCCTCGCTCATTTTAAGCCGGCTCTCTCGTGACAAAAGCCTCTATTTTAACAAGTTTAGTGTCTTTGTGCGAGATTAACTTTAAAAAAGTTCAGGGTCTCTTATCAATATTAACTTTCAAGAGTTCGGCGGGTCGCATGGTGGAGTAGCAAGTTGCAAATAGGCAGGTATAACTCGGATATGGAGGAAAGTTGGGTCAAGAGGTGGTAATAAGCTTAACCCATAGGGCCGAAAGCCCCCCCAAATGACCAATTAAAGGATCAACTCCTTTTCTATTTTAAATCTGGGCAAAAGGGTTTAAAGGCCCTCCTTATAGCATCAGATTAAGGATTGACTCCTGATGGCATAGAAAGACTGGGCAAGGGGGTTTAAAAGCCCCCAAGTGACCTGATGAAGGATTAACTCCTTGGCATGTCACTCGATGTGGAGAACAAGGCAGAGGCCCCTAATCATGGGGATCCCCACTTTATTATATCATAAAAGATGGTTTGTACAATGACACATGTATGTACATTGGTGAGAGCCGGCTGGCGGCTTACGTGTAATATGGCCGAAGGTGAGCAATATTCCATGGCCTCTTGGTCTCTTCACCAGAATTACGAGACTTATCACTCTCCCATATGTGTATGAGATAATAAGACCGTTGTTGAGATTCCTGCTGATAACGAACGGTCCTTGCCAAGGAGGTGATAACTTGTGCATATATGACTGGTCTTGAATTAAACGGAGTACTAAGTCGCCTTCTTGAAATGTCCGGGTCTTGACCCTGTAGCTAGGATAACGACGCAGGTCTTGCTGATAAATCGCCGAACAAGCGTCTGCAAGATCCCATTCTTCATCTAAGGTGTCCAGAGCATCCTGACGCACCGCCTCATTGTCAGTTTCCACGTAAGCCGCCACCCTGGGCGAGTCATGACGTATATCACTAGGGAGAACGACCTTTGCACCATAAACCATGAAGAAAGGCGTAAAGCCTGCAGTTCTCTTAGGGGTGGTTCTTATGCTCCAAAGAACAGACAACAACTCTTCCACCCAACAACCCGGTGTGCACTCCAAAGGAACCATAAGCCCGGGTTTAATACCTCTCAAAAATTCCTGGCTAGCACACTCAGCTTGACCATTTGACCGGGGGTGAGCCACTAAAGACATGTCAAGGCATATATGCTCCTCATCACAGAAGTCCTTCATAGCCCCCTTGGATAGATTCGTGCCATTATCAGTGATGATACTATGTGGATAACCAAATCAAAAAATCAGCTTTTTGACGAACTGAACCGCCGTTGCGGCGTCCCATTTATTGACTGGCTCAGCCTCAACCCACTTAGTAAACTTGTCAACCGCCACCAAAAGGTGGGTCTTCTTATCCTTGGATCTTTTGAAAGGTCCTACCATATCAATCCCCTAGACCGCAAACGGCCAGGTGATTGGGATCACCCGTAGTTCTTGATCCGACACATGAGCACGATGTGCAAATTTCTGACACCTGCCACACTTACTGACTAGATCCTCTGCATCTTTACGAGCCATTAACCAGTAAAAACCATGGCAAAAAGCCTTGGCCACCAATGATTTTTACCCGACGTGATGACCAAAATCGTCAACATGGATTTCTAGCAAGATTTCATGGCCCTCATTAGGAGAGACGCAATGCTGAAAAACACCAGTCACATTGCGTCGATGCAATTCGCCATCCTTGATAATCATAGATTTAGACCGCCTTGAGATCTGACGTGCCATGGTCTCATCTTGCGGTAACTCGCCGCGAGTCAAGTATGCCAGCTAAGGCAGGGTCCAATCAGGGATCACACGGAGAGCCGACACCAACTGCCGCTTTGGTTTAGGTATAGCCAAGTTGTCCTACGACGGCAACTTGACTAACGGGTGATGCAATACGTCCAAGAACACATTAGGTGGCACCAGCTTACGCTGAGACCCCAGCCTGGATAACACATCGACCGCCTCGTTCTTTCGCCGATCAATGTGATCCACTTGATAACCCTTGAAGTGGCCAGCAACAATATAAACCTCCTGGCGGTAAGCCGCCATACGCGGGTCTTTCGAGTCCCATGTGCCAGAGACTTGCGGAGCCACTAGGTCTGAGTCGCCAAGACATCTGACCTGGGGCAAGTTCATCTCCTTGGTCACCCGGAGCCCATGAAGTTTGGCCTCATATTCTTCTACATTGTTAGTACAAAGAAACATTAGGCTCAAAACATAACAGAACTTGTCACCTCGTGGGGAAGTTAAAACAACGCCAACCCTGAGCCTTCCAATTGCCTCGATCCATCAAAATGAATCGTCCACTATGTGTTGTCCGGCTTCTCCTTAGGCCACTGACTTTCTGTCCAATCATTTATGAAGTTCACCAAGGCTTGAGATTTGACAGCCGTACGAGGCGTATATTTTAGATTGAGAGGCCCAAGTTCCAGTGCCCACTTAGCAATCCTGCCAGTGGCCTCTCTATTTTGGATAATATCTCCCAAGGGGGAAGAGCTAAGCACCATGCTCTAATGCCCAAGGAAGTAATGCTTCAACTTGCGATTTACCATGAACACCCCATAAATCAGCTTCTACCAATGCGGATACCTTTGCTTGGATTCTATCAACACCTCACTCACATAGTAAACTGGCTTTTGAACGGGATACTCTTTCCCTGCCTCCTTACGCTCCACAACAATCGCGGTGCTGACTGCCCTGTTGTTAGCCGCCATGTACAAGAGCAGCGGCTCCTTCTCAGCCGGAGCAGCCAAGACTGGCGGCTCAGCCAACTGCTTCTTGAGCGCGTCAAGCACCTCATCCACAGCCTTGCTCCAGACGAAGTCATCTATGTTTTTCCTCATCTGGTATAAAGGAATGTCTTTCTCCCCTAGGCGGCTTATGAACCGACTTAGTGCAGCAACATGGCCCGCTAGGCGCTGAACGTCATTGACGCATGCCGGCTTAGACAAGGAAGTAATAGCATTTATTTTGTCCGGGTTAGCTTCAATGCCACGATCCGAAACTAAGAACCCCAAGAGCTTGCCCGCAGGTACACCGAAGACACACTTCGCCGTGTTAAGCATCATCTTGTAGACCCGCAAATTGTCAAAGGTTTCTTTCAGATCATCCAACAAAGTCTCCTTCTTCCCTGACTTGACAAAAATATCATCTACGTAAGCGTGAACGTTGCGCCCAATCTGACCATGAAGACAGTTCTACACACAATGCTGGTAAGTCGCCTGGGCATTGTGAAGCCCAAAAGACATAGACACATAGCAGAAAGGAACGAAGAGTCTCAATTCTTTTGTGCTAGTACCTGGAAAGTCCCTACTAGGCCTCGTCGCCAGGGTGGCTACTACTGCCTGTGCACGAGTAAAGGGGCACTAGGAAGCCCAAAACTCTAGTGCACCAACAGGAGCCCTCGGGTCTGGGCCACACACGTCGCGAGGCACTGTTGGGCTAGGCCCAAACAGTGTACGGGCACGCGTGGCAGGGGCTTGTAGTTGTGATCATTGCGCTTGATGCGCTTCCCAATGATGGCCATTGAATACAAGTCGTGGGATACGTGCGTGGCACAGCCGTCAAAATTTGCAATTACTGCGTCAGGTCATTTCCGCCACGCGTGCCACATGCATAGCGGGGAGCAAGCAATAGGTGCCCGTGACTTAAAGTCCCTGGGAAAAGCAGTAATTGCAGCGCCATGGATTGGGGCAACAGGGCGGTTGCTGTTCACCCCGTGATCGAGGGCGCCGTTATTGGAGGAGGTGGGCGGCGTCCCTTGGAGTGGAGGAGAGCCAACCCTCACGCTCCCTACTATAAATTGGGGGATAGCGAGGGCGATGCTCATCCATCCTTCCACCCTTCTCTGAGTGAGAACCTCCATAGCCTGCCCTTCCAAGTCCTCCCGACCTTCGAGTGGCGCTCGTCCTCAGCCATGAACAAGGGGCGAGGGCGGCCACCGTCCTCAGCTCCAAGGAGAAGCTCTCATCGGGATCATGCCATTGCTTCAACCACGGAGGTGGAGGGTGGTTCGAGCCCGCATGGTGGAAGAGGTGCGAGGGGTCGCAGCCGCCACGGAGGCCGAGGACGGGGGAGGGGGAGCACTGATCCAGCGCCTCCTCCGACGCGAGGGCTCTCCCTTGAGGAGACCCACGTCGAGGGGATGGCACTGGAGTTCATCGTCGAACTGGCCGGTCCCCTCTGGAGTCATCTGTGCCTCCCTCGCTTCTTCTCTAGGGCAATGGAGGCCGACGAGCCACCCGTCCTATGGTTGTGGGTGGCTGGCTGTTGTAACGGTGTGACACGGGTAAACATCGAGTACCCAGCGAATCGCATCATGTTTCTCAGGCGCGGCTAGAAGACCTTTGCCCGCGCCCACAACCTCCAGGTGGGGCATGTCCTTCGCTTTAAAATGACGGAGGCCAATATGCTCTCCATCAAGATTTATGGGCACTCTGGCGTCCGTCTCAGCTGCTGCGTAGAGAGCTCGAGCAGCGTCGAAAGATTGTCCTCAGGCGAGAGTGATGGGAAGGACAACTGCGAAAACAGCGACGATGAGTCCGGTCTTCGGGCGGTCAAGTCGGAGCCCGACGACTTGAGCTCAGACTGACCACCGACCGCACCATCACTGCCAGCCTCACGCCTCTCCCGCTCTCGGCAGGATGACCTTGCCGAGGGCCTTAGTCCCGGGCGCTGCCTCATCTTCCAGCTGGATCTCCCGGCAGGCCCGTGGACTTCGGCTTCTAGGGTCCATCCCCTTTTCGCCCGCGCTGACCCTCTGCCCCGCACAATGCTGGTCAAGGAGGGGCCAGGTTCTTGCCTGCCCATCTGGCAGCCCTACTCCTCCATGCAGTGCTGGTCCAAAGGGGTGAGGCCAGGCTTCTGCCGGGGGCCTCTCGCCATCTTTTTCTTCTTATAGCTTGCCTCTCCTTTCCATCTTTTTCTTCTTGTAATCTCTCTTAGGGGAGAAAGTCAAATAAAGATGTACTTAGGAAAAAGCGATATTCTCATGTAAATTTCACCCTATTTTGAATGACTATGTATTATGTTCCTTGTTAGACTGTTTCCACGCATGGAACTTTCCCTACGCCTTCTCGGAATAATCTTGCTAGCGTGCGTAGCCCTACTGCGAGCGCTTCGAGGAACTGGTCCTTAGCAGCCTGCTGGTGGTGCCATTGCTGGAAAGATTACCTTGGCGTCCTTGGTACAGCCGTTCAAGGTGTCGGTCGCGCTCGAAATAGAATAAAGGCGTGAGCGCTGTCACTTGAGTCGTTGAGCGAACTCAAAACGAAACAAGGAGTGCGGGCGCGACCACTTAAGCCGTTGAGCGGCCCCAAACACAGTGAGGGCACAACCAATCGTGACAAGGTTCCCGTGCGTGCAGGTTATATGTAAGTTGAAATCGCCCAAGGAAAATAACTCCACAACAAGAATTCTCTTGGGGTTTTGCAACTTATCTTTTTGTTGCCCTACTCCTTTCGGCATGTTTTTTTGGGACGTAGCTCATAGGTATCCATACCACCATTCCCCCCGGCAAAGCTACACACGAGGTGACCTTCTGTCCTTTGAGAAAAAGAAAGAAGAGAAAATATGGATATGGAACCTTGGTGATCCGTTAGCCCTTGCCGAGATTAAGTGCAATGCAATACCTCAGACAAACATGCACATAAGTAAACATGAGAATCGATCAAGATTGCAGAACACTTATCTTTATTCAACTACGCACAGGGTCTGAGCCTGGCTTTGTACCAAGGATTACATTCTTCAGTGGCAAGATTTGTACAAAAGGGGGTTGCCGGGAGGCCCGACAACCACGCCTTATGGGTAGAACTTGCAAAGATGTTCGATATTCTAGGAGTTTCTCACTGGGATGCCATCTTCGGTCTCTAGGCGGACTGCGCCAGGCCTAGTGACTCGTACTACCCGATAAGGGCCTTCCCACTTTGGCGTCAACTTGTTGGAATTCTTGGCGGACTGAACTCACCAAAAAAGAAGGCCACCTTCCTCAAGACTTCTGGCATTAACTTTGCGGCTATGGTAGTGGTGCAAAGCTTGCTGGTAGCGTGCGACTATGGTAGTGGCACAAAACTTGCCGAAGACGGTCCTCCTCAAGGAGCGTCGCGTCATCTTGCCGCAACTACTCTTGCTAGAGCTCATCATAAGAGAGCACTCAAGGAGACCTGTATATGAGTTTCGTGGGGAGTACTGCCTCCTCCCCATATACGAGGGAGAAGGGTGTCTGGCCAGTAGCTCGATTTGGTGTCGTCCTGATTGACCAAAGAACCATCGCCTCGCAACACTTCAGCATTGCCCCTTTCCGCTTTGCCATTGCTCCTTGGGTGGGCAATGGAAGCAAAATAGATTCTGCTGCCAAAGTCTTGGACATACTGCATGAAGGTGCGGCTCGTGAACTGTGTTCCATAGTCAGTGATGATCCTCTTGGGAACACCAAAGCGACAGACTATCCCTTTGAAGAACTTGACTGTTGACTGTGCTATCACCTTTCTCAATGCTTCCACTTTCGGCCACTTTGTGAACTTGTCGATTGCCACGTACAAGTACTCAAATCCCCCGGCGGCGCGAAGGAAGGGGCCCAAGATGTCGAGCCCCCAGACCAAAAACGACCAGGAGAGAGGGATTGTTTGAAGGGCTTGAGCTGGTTGATGTAATTTCTTCGAATGAAACTGGCATGCTTCACACTAGGTTACTAACATAGTTGCATCCTGGAGGGTAGTGGGCCAAAAGAAACCTTGCCGAAATGCCTTACCGGCAAGTGCTCTTGACCCTATGTGGTAGCCACATATGCCTCCATGTATCTCCACCAACAACTCCAGTCCATCCTCCCGAGAAATGCACTTGAGCTTCATGCCATTCGGCCTCTTTCTGCACAGGACGTTGTCTACGAACTGGTACATATGAGACTGGCGGGCTACTTTCTGTGCTTCCTCTTGTTCCTCGGGGAGTTCTCCTGTTTGAAGGAATCGGACGATGTGTTGTGCCCATGCTGGAGCCTGGGGCTCGACAATAAGGACTAAAGGCATATCCTTGGCTGGGGGAGCATTTGTCTTTATGGCAAGGTCATGATGGCCCACCAGAGCCCGCTGCACCCCAGCAAGCCTAGCAGGAGCGTGTGCTTCCACGGTGAGAGCCGGAGACTCCGCCGGAGCACGACGCTCACCGACAGGCCTGACGTTGTCCCCGTCAACCTCCTCGCCGACGGCTTTTGGGAGCTCTACCAGGAAATACTTGCCGGAAATCAACTTCGTTCTTTTCTCTTGCCCAGTTGATGGCGTCACGGAGGGTTGAGTCAGCCGGAGCACAAAAGTTCCTGGTTCCATAGGCAACTTAAAGGCATCACACTTTGACAGGCCATTGGCAACACATTCTCTACACGTGGAACGTGCTCCATTTGCATGGCATCAAAATGTCCTTCCAACTTCCCCACTTCATCTACATAAGCTTCCATCAACGGACTCTAGTAATCTTTGTTCACTTGCCTGACGACAAGCTGAGTATCACCCCTCTTGATCCCAAGGTCCGCCGCAATCCTGAAACCGGCAAGCAGTCCTTCGTACTCGGCAATGTTGTTCATTGATCTCTCCCGGGGAAAGTGCATCTGAATCATGAGGTGCTCTCTGGTGGGTGCGACAAGTATCACTCCGGCACCGACGCCTTATAGCGAGAAAGCTCCATCAAAATACATGATCCATTCTTGATCGGTATCCTTATCGCAGAGAGTTGAATCTGGAACTTCTTCATCGAGCGTTGGGGTCCACTCTGCAATGAACTCCGCCAAGGCCCTGCTCTGAATGGCCGAGGTGCTTTCAAATTTGAGACCAAAGCTTGATTTCCAAAGCCCAGTCTACAATCCTGCCGGTAGTTTCTGGGTTTTGCAAGATCTGCTATAGCGGGAAGCGAGTGACAATGGTGATCTCATGTGCTTGGACGTAGTGGCGCAGCTTCCACGAGTCCATAAGAAGGCCGAAGAGCAACTTTTGCATGCCAGAATATCTCGACCTAGCCCCCTGGAATAGGGAGCTGACAAAGTAGACTAGGCGCCGCACCACGTTCTTCTTCCGGATTGCCTCATTCAACTGCGCAGATCCTACCTTGCAGGCACCAGACCCTACCGGGGAATGCCCTGGCTCGTCGCTTGGCGGCCCTGCCGTTGCTTCTGCTTCTTCATCAACTTCTCTTTCAGCCACTAGTGCAGTACTCACCACTTGATTTGTTGCCGCTAGATATAGCAACAACGGCTCTTGTGGTTTCAGCGCGACTAGGACTGGCGGAGAGGAGAGGTACTTCTGGAGTCCATTTCATTGGACCTGCCTTCTTCAAGATTTTGAAAAAGGGTAGGGCGCGCTCAGCAGATTTTGAGATGAACGTACTCAGGGCAACAACACAGCCGACAAGATGGCGCACATCTTTGACTCGTCTTGGTGCTTCAATCTTCTCAATCGCTTTGATCTTGTTGGGATTTTCTTCAATTCCTTGTTGAGATACAAAGAGCCCGAGAAGCTTGCCGGATGGGACGCCAAACACACACTTCTTTGGGTTGAGCTTCATGTTGATCTTGTGCAGGTTGGCAAATGTTTCTTGTAGGTCTGATATGAGCGTATCCTTGTCGTTGGTTTTAATCACTATGTCATCCATATAAGCCTCCATATTTCTATATTGTTGGGGAACGTTGCATGGGAAACAAAAAATTTCCTACGCACACACAAGATCTATCCATGGCGATGAGCATCTACGAGAGGGAGAGTGGATCGGCATACCCTTGTAGATCGCTAAGCAGAAGCGTTAAGAAACGTGGTTGATGTAGTTGTACGTCTTCACGATCCAATCAAGATCCGTCCTGCGATCTCATCACGAGCCGTCCCGCGATCCCGTCGCGGTCGTTCCGACGTAGTGCCAAACGGACGACACCTCCACGTTCAACACACGTACAGTTTGATGACGATCTCCGCCTTCTTGATCCAAAAAGAGGGAGCGGAGAGGTAGATGAGTTCTTCGACAGCGCAACGACGTAGCAACGGTGGTGGTGGAGCTGATCTAGCAGGGCTTCGCCAAGCACTACTGAATCAATTTAGAGGAGAAACAGATCTAAAGGAAGAAGAGGGCAGCATGTGGCAATTAGGGTTTGGCTGCCCTCCTCCCTATCACATATATATAGGGGGAGGGGTGGTGCGCCAAACCCCTAGGGTTTCCCCCTTGGGGCGGCGGCCAAGGGTGGAGGCACCCTAGGGTGGCTTACCACCCAAGTTAGGTGGCGCCAACCCTAGGGTTGGCCCTCCCACCGACCCCCTTGCCACATGGGACTTTGTGAGAGGGGTAGCCAGCCCACCAGGGGCTGGTGTGCCCTCTCTCACAGCCCATGTAGCCCTTTGGGGCTGGTGGCCCCTTTGGGTGGACCCTCGGGACCCTCCTGGCACCCCCGATACGTTACCGGTGATGCCCGAACTTTTCCCAGTAACCAACACGGAACTTCCTATATATGAATCTTCACCTACGGACCATTCCAGAGGTCCTCGACACATCCGCGATCTCATCCGAGACTCCGAACAACCTTCGGTTGCCAACACACATAACTCATATATACCGAAATGTCACCGAACCTTAAGTGTGCAGACCCTACAGGTTCGAGAACCATGTAGACATGACCGAGACACATCTACGGTCAATAACCAATAGCGGGACCTGAATGTCCATATAGGTTCCTACATGTTCTACGAAGATCTTTATCGGTCGAACCACTATGTCAAGGATTTAGTTAATCCCGTATGATGTTCCCTTTGTCCTTCGATATGTTACTTGCCCGAGATTTGATCGTCGGTATCTCTATACCTAGTTCAACCTCGTTACCGACAAGTATGATCCCGTGACTAACACTTAGTCACATTTCTTGCAAGGCTTGTTGTGATGTTGTATTACCGAGTGGGCCCTCAGATACCTCTCCATCACATGGAGTAACAAATCCAAATGTTCATCCATGCCAACCCAGCAGACACCCTCGGATATACCTATAGAGTACCTTTATAGTCACCCAGTTACGTTGCGATGTTTGATACACACAAGGGACTCCTCCGGTATTAGTGAGTTGCATGATCTCATGGTCATAGGAACAATTACTTGACATGCAGAAAACTGTAGCAATAAACTGTCACGATCATATGCTACATTTATAGTTTGGGTCTTGTCCATCACATCATTCTCCTAATGATGTGATCCCGTTATCAAATGACATCTCATGTCCATGGCCAGGAAATCCTGACCATCTTTGATCAACGAGCTAGTCTACTAGAGGTATACCAGGGACACAGTGTTGTCTATATACCCACACATGTATTTAGTTTCCAATCAATACAATTATAGCATGGATAATAAAAGTTTATCACGAACAAGGAAATATGATAACAACTAATTTATATTGCCTCTAGGGCATATTTCCAACATATGTATCTGGGGCTCAAAACCAATCTGGACCGCTCTAGCAAATGTAGAACCAACGCTTTTCTACCCAAAAGGCATACGCAAAAAGCAATACGTACCACATGGGGTGATAAATGCGGTCTTCTCCTCGTCTTCCTTGGCCATGAAAATCTGATGATTGCCAGAATAGGCGTCAAGGAAAGACAACAAGTCGCAACTGGCGGTGGAATCCACAATCTGGTTGATGTGCGGCAAGGGAAAAGGATCTTTGGGGCAGGCTTTGTTGATGTCTATGAAGTCAATGCACAACCTTCATTTTCCATTCGCCTTGCGCACTACGACTGGATTGGACAACCATGTTGGATGGAGTACTCCTCTGATTAAGCCAGCCGCTTCTAGTTTCTTGATCTCTTCAGCAATAAATTGTTGCTGCTCGAAAGCTTGCTTCCGGACCTTCTGTTTGACGGGCCATGCGTGTGGGAAGATGGCAAGGTGGTGCTCAATCACCTCCTTGGGAACACCGGGGATATCAGATGGTTGCCACGCAAGCACATCGACATTCGCCCGCAGGATGGCGACGAGCACACTTTCCTATTTGTCATCAAGGGTGGAACTTATGGTGAAAGTTCCCCCCGTGCCATCCTCCTTGGCGGGCACCTTCTTGGTCTCTGGCGGAGCAGCCTTGGACTTTTTGCTCTTGCTGGTGGAGTTCTCTAACACATCGTCAACGGGAGCGCAACACTCCGAGGAGGTGCGCTTGACGGATTGTGCGCCAGAGGCCTTGCCGGTCTTCTTCCCCCCGGGAGCTTCAGCGACAGGAGCAAGTGCCTTGTGGCAGGTGCTGTGACTACACCCCGGTAGAGCTGGTCGGCGCAGATAAGTGCGCTTTTCTTGTCGGAGTTGATAGCGATGACGCTCATTGGCCCGGGCATCTTCAGCACATTGTAAGCGAAGTGGGTGGCCGCCATGAACTTGGCCAATGCTGGGTGACCAAGGATGCCGTTGTATGGCAGCGAGATCTTGGCGACGTCAAAAACGATCTTCTCCGTCCTGAAATTGAGATCACGGCCAAACGTCACCGACAACGGGACCTTGCCTTTCGGTTGAGTTCTTCCTAAATTGACCCCTTGGAAAGCGCTCGTCGGCTCGAGGTCCTCATCGGGAATTTGCAGCCTCTGGATGACATCAGGCAAGATTAGGTTCAGGCCAGCCCCACTGTCTACTAGCATCTTCGTCACCTTGAGGTTGCGCATTGTTGGTGAAACCAATAATGACAGGCACCCGACCACAGTTATGCGATCAGGGTGATCATGGGCGTCGAAGATGATAGGAGTGTTGGACCACTTCAGAGGTCTCTGGGCACCGATAGAGGGCTCTGCCGCATTAACCTCGTGCGCCAACGGTTTAAGCTAGCGGTGGGAGGAATGCGATGAGGCACCTCCCTCTATGCACATCATCTCTGTAGCCTTCTGGAACTCATGCTTGCTAGATTCGTCATCCTCTTCGACGTCATCATCATCTCCCTCTTGCTTTTCGCGGCCACGGGCGGGCCGGTCTTTTTGTTGCTTGGGCTTGCCGCGACGACCTCCTTGGCTAACACATTTCTTGCTAGACTCCTCAGCACCATCCTGACCTTTCTCCTTATCTCGCCTCTCGTACTCGGGTTTTTGCTTCTCGGCAAGGTGCTCAACTTGCCGGCAATCTTAGAGATCAAGTCCTTTGGTGTGATGGATCTTGCAATACTGCTTGCCGAAGCCTTCTCGCTTGTCGGCAGCCGCCATGGCGTGGCAGGAGGCGCACCCGGCAACATCGTCGCTGGGGCCATCAACCTTGCCCTTTTTGGTGGCCTCGGGGTTGCCGAATCCCTCGACGGCAAGTATGGCCTTGCCCTTGCGCTTCTTGTTCCGCTGCCGGCCCTTCTTCGCCGGGGTGGCGTGTAGCGACCCGACCTAAAAGGTCGAATCTCCAGTGTTTCCGTACCATCCCAAGATCATGCTGGTACACACACGGTACATCAATGTATATATCAAAGGTAAATCACACAGCTTTATTAATCGAAAATCTCATATCGAGTCCTTTATTACAATAATAATTACAATAAAGTGGCTGAAGGCCAACTCATGAGAATAATTAAACTTGTGGAAGCTTCAAAGGTAGTTGAGTCCATCTGACTCCAAGGGCATCTCACCGAGTGTAGAGCGTATCCTCACTCCTGGTCGGAAAAGTACTCTGCAACATGATACGTTGCAGCCGTATAGGTCAGCATATTGAATATGCCAGCAATGTCACAAAAGAGGGGGTATAAATTAATCATCTAGTCTATATGCAAATATGGCAGGTGGGGTAGTAAGTTTTTGCATAAAGCCAAATTTTTCCTACAACAAGAGAGGGCAAAAGCATAATTACTACAATGTTAGTTGATTAATGAGATGGTTCCACCAACCAATTCTCATACCCAAGTTGACATTAAAATACCCACATCAATATAATTTATTGTGTTGAGAGTTCCAGATAATTTCAGTTCCTTTGGCTCAAACTGTCCATGACCGTGGACACGGCTAATCGATTAGGTTTGGGTAATCTGCAGAGTTTTGCACACATTCCCCACAAGATTTGGTCACCTCTGTTGGACTTCTCGCACTTCATGGTGTTTGAGAAACGGATGACCAAAACATGGTCTTTTAAAGGGTTTCCCCGAGACTCTGTCGGTGCCCATCCTTTCCTACCGTTCTTCTACTTCTCGTAGCACCACCTGTCCAGGGTCACCACGATATCCAACCAAGCCAGAGCCCATAATGGCTTGTGGATGTGTAGGTAAGCCTTGGGTCTTGAAGCATCCATGCATCTCTTTGTGCCTGGGTGGACCTTTCCGCATGAATACTGGCACTTCTCTAGCATCATCTAGGCTAACCACTGGTTACTCCAGGGCACCGTTCAACCATCATCCACCCAGAGGTAAGTTGAAGAACTTGGAGTCTTGAAGACTTGATCATCATGTAGGTCTTGAAATTATTAACTCACAACTCTCATGAATCACACAACCAACCCCGTCTACTAATAGCATAGCAAAATGTAAATCAACGTTTCCCGGGGCCAATGTGTCAATGGGTTGAGGGGTACCTACCACATGATACTACAACAAGTAATCAAGTTTCCAATTTATCTACTTTGCATGCAATTGGGGTGATGGAAGAACTAATGCAATAAAACATAGGTATACAAGGTCAAAGTGACTTGCCTTGCTGACGATCCTCGTACTCGAGTGACTCTAGATAACAAGCTTCGCACTCCGTATGATCTAACGAATCAAACAAGAGCACACAATAAGCATATAACTGAAATAAAACTCACACAATCAACAAGATTAAACTAAAACAATACTAAAACCATTAAATAGTAACAATCAAAAGAAGTAAATCAAAACCAATATTTGACTCACAAACTTTTAGTGTCGAAACTACTACTAATATAAAATAAGACAAACAAATATATTAATAACAAAACGAAATGCTACTAAAATTTTATAATTTGTAAAACACTACTAAATGAAAAAAATAATTAGCATTTTCCTATCACTTTAGAATAGGAAACCAAAACAACATTATTATTAACACTAATATTGTTATCATCATGTTACTTAACAGAATAGAATTACTAAAATTATTTATTAGAAAACCTAATTTTAATCATCTAAGATCTTGTGAACGTAAAACTAAATTGTTTTTATAAAACTATACATAATGATATTGAAATAAAGATAGGGTATAAAACTAAACAATCATTCTAAATATTAGCAAGTTTATTAAACCTAATGTTGAAACAACAGAACCTAATGAAAACTAAAAACAAAAGATAAACTAACTCAGATTCAAATTAAAATCAAACTAGTTAAACTATATTAAGACTAAACAGATTCTGTTTTTGTTAAAACAGTAACCAAATTCATTCTAAAAATTTCTCTAATCATGTAGAATGATAGGTTTAACTAATACAAAGCAGTGGCAAAAAGATTCACTCAAAAATATATTTTTAAACTCTAGTTATACAGATTTTAGTAATTTGATTTTTTTTGATTAGATTCAAAATTTAAAGTTCAAATTTGAAATCTAAGTATACAGACATAAACTACAACAAATTTGTGAACTAATGCAAAAAGAATCAACTAAAAACACCAAATAGTTTAAAAGGTATAACAAAAACAAGATTTGGAATCATTCTGTTTTCTAAAACAGAATCAGAAAAAGGGAAAATAAATCTTATCGGATAGTGGCTACGTGGCAGGTTGTGGTTTGCCGAGGCCGTGTACGTGCGGGCGTTTGTGGGCGGTGACCGAAGCCTAGCGCGTACCGGTTCTATTTATAATACTTCTAATCTGATACGTTGACTACAAATCCGACGGCTACGGGAGGGTGCGGTGGCTTACAGAGGGGTGTCGAGGTTTTCCTGCGTGGTCGACAGCGCCCGGTGGTCGGAGATGGTCGGGGGAGATGGTGCGGTGGTCGGGGAAGACGTCCGAGAGCTTCAAACGATGGCGGTGAGTCTCCGACATACTTTGGTGGCGTTGGAGGGGAGTGGGGAGGAGCGTGGCGACGGCCAGGTGCTCTGGGAGTGTCGGTGGGGATGCAGAACTCCGGCGAGCTTGTGCGGGTGGTTCTGGCGAGGGCAGGGGGCATTCGGGGTGAAATGGAGCGTGAGGAGTCGGGGCTATTTATAGGCCCGGTGCGGTGGTCGGGGAGGGAAAGAGGAGGGAGATCCGGAGAGGAGAGATCTCCAGCGAGCTCTGTCTGGCGCGAGGAGGAAGGTGACCGCGGGGTTATCGGGATCGGGCAGTGGGGACGGGGTGTCAGAGAGAGAGGGCGGCGTCAGCGCGTCGGTGGCCGATCGGGAATGAATTCGGGAATTAAACGCAGGTGGGCCGGCCTGTTTCAAATTAATTTGTTTCCTTTCTATTCCAGGGCATTCAAAACTCTTTTAATGCACTCAAAATATTTCCAAACATAGAAAATGTATATATCAAAATGATCAGGAGAATTAATGCTATTCAATGAACATTTTTCCTCTATCATATTGAATACTTGAAAAAAATATTTTTCAGAAAATGCCTATTTGATGTTAAATCCTTTTTGAGATAAACTTTCAAATAGACCCCTGGTTTTATTGTTCAAATAATTCACCAAGATGCCCCTGGTGTGGAGTGTCATGTTACTCCCCTCTTTTCTTTGAACTTTTCCAGAGGTTTTCAAATAGGTGAAACAAGAAAAAGGGAAAGATGAAAGTGACCTTTCAGAAATTCAAAAGAAGCATTTCAACCATTTTATTCATTCAAACAATGATGATGATGATGATGCATAGCTATATTCCATAACATTCCAAAATGGAATTTTGGCATGTTACATGGCAGTGGCTTCATCTTCAGAATCGACCCCCACACCGATTTCTTCGCCGGGGAGTCTCCTCCCGTGTTTAGCCCGAGCCTATTTGTCTGCCAAAGCATAAAGCTCGGCAACGTCCCTGACCCTCTTCATCGCCAGCTCTTCCCGCATCCCGCAGTTGTGCACGTTCTGATGGAACACGCTGATAACAACGGCAGGATGAATGTCTGGTATGTTGTGGTGCACACGACTGAACCTTTGGATGTGCTTGCGCAAAGTTTCTGCCTCCTTCTGAGGGATGATGTGCAGATCACTTTCCTAGCCAGGAGCTTGATGACCTCCTGTGAAGGCGCCAACAAACTCATGGCACAGGTCTGCCCAGGAGGTGATGGACCCCTCTGCCAGGTGCATCAACCATGACCTGACCTTGGGCTTAAGCACCAACTGGAAGTAGTTGGCGAGTATCTTGTCATCGCGACCCCCGATAGCCTGCACGACAATGGTGTAGATGCTCAGGAACTCCGACTGATGAGTCTTGCCGTCATACTTCTCCGGGACTTCTGGTTTGAACGTGGGAGAGTTGGGCTACTGGACTTGCCGCAGCTCACGAGTAAACGCCAGACAACCCACCTCGTAAGGTAGGCTGACAGGATACCCTGGCGCAGACTTGTCTACAATGGGCCCTGTGCGCCTATCAGACTGGAGGCACGCTTCCCGCCGCCGCTCGATTGCAGTTTGAGCGTCTTCCTTGACCCATTCTCGAAGAACTTGGCGCTGGTCGTGGCGCGTCCATGCGCCAGACGATGCCGTCGAGTAACCATCGTATGCGTCGGTCCGCCGAGTCGGTGACCGGTGTGGTTGCTGTGGAGGAGAGTGGGCCGAAGTTGCACCGCCTCCAGCCCTCCCACCACTGGCGTGAGCCGTCTTGGTGGACTGAAACTTATCTGCGAGGCCGAGGAGGATCTGAATGGTGTCTCTCCATTCGTCGAGCTTCTCTGCAGCAGGAGGGAAGTTTAGGAGCAGTTGTGCCCGCGCCATCGCTTCCTCCGACGTGGTCGACAACGAACGATGCAAGGAATGCGAGGTGCTCTGACTTCTAACTATGTTATTAGGAGCACCCCCGCGGTCCCGTGACGGCACACCACTCCCACTAGCATGCTGGCGAGCATGCTGGTCCCTTGCACCTTGGGAATGATGCACATGAGCTTTTCCGTGGGGACGTTGAGAATTGCGGGTGCAATTGTACGGCTCTTCACGCGCGCCTTGGAAGTTCGCGGCGTAGGTGCCGGTGTGGGTGCCCTAGAAGATACCCTTCCACCCCTAGAGTTCTCCATACCACCCACATGCGGTACCGCTCCATCCTGAGACCCAGGGGTGCGGGGGTTCCCGCCGCCGCCATGGGCGTCTCTGCGGCAAGCGTCGCCACTTGCTTCGCCTTGATCACCAGAGTGTTGCGAAAGTTCTGAACCTCCGACTCCTCCTCCTCCACCCGCGTCTACGCCATCTCCTGTCTGCGCAGATACAGGGACGACGGACACGTGGGCCAACCGCCATCAGGCCCTTCTTCTTGGAGGCCATGGCGATGGTGAGTATGAAGAAACTGGCGCGCTGATCACCAGAACGGGTTCACAGTATCTATCCCCCTACCTGGCGCGCCAAAGCTGTCGTGGGAACGAGCACCTATGGGATCGGAGGGACCCCTTTTGGTTCAGCGGGGGAGAAGGCTCACGCAAAGAGCCGGTCTGATGAACAACACGCGTGGATTTTACCCAGGTTCGGGCCGCAAGGATGCGTAAAATCCTACTCCTGCTTGGTTGAATTTAGAGTGTTCCTAGGGTTCTTGCTACAGGGGTGCTACGAGCAGCTGCCAGCGTGTGAGCTAGAAAGTCTAAAGATTCCAAGGTCGAAAAGCCCTCTACCGTATCGCCCTAGGCCTCCTTTTATACTGAAGGGGATCCCAACAGTGGCGTACAGTGCATACACGGGGTGTATAGAGCTACAGTGCTATCATACCTAACACTGATGGAATAGGACAGGTGCATTTAATGCACCGTCAGGCATCTATGTCTGCCTGCGGGATGGGATGGGAGCCCGTCCCATCGGCACTGCTTAGCCCTCTCCAGCACCAACGCCGTGACACGCTTCCAGGCGGATTGGCACCTGGCCTATGCGCTGGCGGGGCCTTGCCGGGGCATCACCTTGTCGGGTCTTGCCGGGCTCTGTTTTTGCTTGAGGGTCCGATGGACATCCCGGCAAGGTCTTGCTGGGAGTCTCAATTCTTCTGTGCTGGTACCTGGCAAGTCCCTGCTGGGCCTCGTCCAGGGTGGCTACTACTGCCCGTGCATGAGTAAAGGGGCACTAGGAAGCCCGAAAATCTAGTGCACCGACAGCTACGTTAACCGCCCGCTTGCGTAACTTCCGGTCTCGCTTGTCAAGACAGGTTGTGAAGACGTGGTACTGGCCATAATTAAGCTGCTTGGGATTACTCTGAAAACCAGACTGGTTATTTTGCTGCTGACCCCCACCGCCGGATTGCTGATTATTTCCTCCATGGTATCCTTGGCCCTGATGGCCTGAGCCTGAGCCGCCCGGATCGAAACCAGACCTGGAAGGACCTGACCCGCCGGATGGCCTGCCGCCGCCGCCCGGATGCTGGTTACTACCATAGTTTTGATATTCTCTCATGATCCAACAATCCGTCCAAGCATGACTCGACGGCTGATCCGGACGGCTGTGCTTTGGGCAGGGATCATTCAACATCGTGTCCAAGTCAGGAGTCTTGCGTTTAAATGGTGGCTTGCCATTTTCCTTGCCGCGGTTATTCCCAGTATTTGCATTGGCCACTAACTCTGACCCGCCATCCTGGTTCTTCCACTTTCCACCGTTGCCATTATTATTGTTTCCTTCCCCGTTTTGTGACTCACCCTTGCCATTGTTATTATTCTTGCCCTTCGCCGATTTCTCATCATCGGAACCAGGGTCCTTTGTGTTGTCAGAGATCACATACTTGGTGAGAGCCGTCATGAGTTCCCCCATGTCTTGACATGTGCGCTTGAGCCGGCCAAGCTTCTGTTTCAAAGGCGTGAAGTGACAATTTTTCTCCAGGATTAGAACTGCTTGAGATGTCATGATATTATCAGAAGAGTGGATGATGGTGGAGACCCGCCAGACCCAATGATGAGCCGATTCATCCTCATGCTGAACACAATGATCCAAATCCACAATTGTCATGGGCTGCTTGCACATTCTGTGGAAATTTTTGGTGAACTTCGTCTTTAACACGACCCAGGTGTTAATTGTGTTGGGTAGCAAACCTTTCAACCACGTACGAGCCGACCCCTCTAGGATCATGATGAAATACTTGGCACACTCTGCATCACTAACATCCAACATATCCATTGCCAATTCATAACTTTCAATCCACGCCTATGGAGGTAGGTCAGCAGTATAATTGGGCACCTTGCGAGGACCTTTGAAGTCTTTCGGCAAGCGCTTGTTCCGCAAAACCAATGCTAAGCATGGCACTCCCACAACCCTAGAAGTTAAGCCGGCTCCTACTGAGACGGAGGGCGCGACCGTGGGTTCTTGATAAGCTGTCCCAGCTGCTAGAGCCGCCGCCTCTTGTTGGTCCCTTGCCCGATCCACCAATGCATGATCATCACGAACCAGCTGATCATCCCTTGGCAGGTTTTAATATCAATCACTAGTGGAAACCGCCGACAACTCATAATGTTGGCTGTAGCTACGACTTGGGATAGGGGTTGTATGCACACGACTCTGGTTGTAGGTATACTTCTCCTGCTGGGCCGATGTCGTCTGGAGGTACCCAATGGCGTTCCGCACTTCCTCTGCGAAAGGTGCCTCGTCGGGGATTGGGATTGTACCAAGCCTGGTCGCCGCTACCATCATGTTCTCCGGCGGGTTAGAATAATGACCCAGCGGCATCGAAAAAGGTTGGGGTGTGACCTGGTTACGGTGGGGTGGGTCTGGCTGCTGACACTGAACGGCCGCCCGACCTCCAGGTAGTTCCGCCATTCGGGTTATGGTCAGGGGCATGTTTCGTCCCGCCCTTGTTGTGTTAAACAAATTTCTGGCTTCATATTGCTCCGGTAAACGCGACTGATGCCTCAGCCGATGAACCGCTGCTGCAGATTGCTGCTCTAATTCCAATCGAAAAGCCTCTGCCCTAAGGCGCTCTGAGCCAGCATCCATCTGAGCCTTCATCGCATTGATCTCCTATTGGACTCCAGCCATCTTATCCTTCAACCTTGTGATCTTCGCATTACGGGCTACTTTGTTTTCAATAGTAACCTCGGTCTCCAACAGGGAGGCAAGCTTGTTCATCAGATCCAAAAGAACTTGAGCCGGCGACCTGTTGGCTCCAGAACTGACCGCACCAGTGGCCGTACTGTTGTGCGCTGATGCGGAACCCGCCATGAAGACAACAGCGTGGTTCAACAACTTATACTCTTCCGGCTCATGGTATTCCGACTCAAGGTAATGCTCGATGTAGCCCCCAAGTCTGCCGTTGTGAAGCTGATAGATTGATTCTGTCTCTCTGCTCGAGGAGCCATCCTCTGAGAAGATGAGCGTTCCTTCTCCTGACATGGAGGCTTCCAGCTCCCTGCCTTGGGTAAACCAAAGGAAGACATGCTTCCTACCCGGGTTAACACAGGCGGGTTGCACGCGCCGGGCCGGCTCGACAAGATCGGTGCAGATGTCCGACCTGGGTTCAGATCCGTTGATCTTGCCAATCAAAATGGGAATTCCGCCAAAGGGGACCCGGTACCCATACTCGATTGAGTCGGCCTCGGGGCCCCAGCCGGCGTCGTCGATGTAGAGCTTGGCGCGGCGACTCTTGGTCATCCTGCCAACGACGTATCCCTCGAACCCTTGGAGAGATCCCTTCGAGAACCTACACCACCAAGCGCTAGCCCCATGGTGGGCGCCAACTGTCGTGGATTTGTCACGAAAAATGTCTTGGTCAACGGACTTAGGTTCGAGGCCATCGCTAAGGCGGTGAACTCGAAGGGGTTGATCTAAATCAAGAGACAAGGGTTTACCTAGGTTCGGCCCCTCAGAAAGAGGTAAAAGCCTACGTCTTGCTTTGTGTTGTATTGATTGTGTATCGATTACAAGGGAGCGTGTTCGCTTGACCTAGATCTCGATCAGTTGTTTCGTGGCCTAAGCCGCCCAGGTAAGCCGCCCTTATATACACGGGTCAGGCTCCTATGCTTACAAGAGTCTGGGCCGGGTTAAACTTAACAACCGACCTCACCTCCAACTAAACATGCCTTATCAAACAAGTCTCTCCCGACGGCTTAAGTCCATCGGGTTACATCTGGCCTTCTGGCTCTGGGCCCTCTGGCCCATCGGTTATGCTTTCCTCCTGGAGCTACCGTAAGCCGCCAACCGCATGACCCGGCCCACCTGGGCAGGTCTCACCCCGGGTGAATATCCCCAACAGGGGCCGTAGAGTTCTCTAGTGGCATCTCTCATAGAAATAGCATACGGTGGTTAAACAATTTACTGTTGGGCAATTGATAGAAAAGCGAATAGTTATGCGATTTTCACGGCAATGATCATGTGTATATAGGCATCACGTCCATAAGCAAATAGGCTGACTCCTGCCCGAACCTATTACTATTACTCCACTCATTGACCGTCATCCAACATGCATCTAGAGTATTAAGTAAAATTGAGTAATGCTTGGAGAACAATGACATGATGTAGACAAATTAAACTCAATCAATATGAATAAATCCCATCGTTTTATGATTAGTAGCAGCAACACAAAGAGGCAACTTGTCCCCTTCTGTTACTGGGATATAGAAACTCATGAGGTTGAACCTACTACAACGTGATACGTCCATTTTGCATCATGTTTTCCTATTTTTATATGCATAATAATGCTTTGGGGAGTAATTCTATTGCCTTTTCTGTCATAATTTGCAAGGTTTACACAAAGAGGGAGAATATCGGCAGCTGTAATCCAGGACCTGAAAAAACATGTCAGAGATATCTATTCTGCACATCCCCAATGAGCTGAAATTTATGGAGAATTTTTATGGAATAAATGAGGAATATTGGACCAGAAAACTACCGGAGGGGGGACACTAGGTGAGAAACACCCACGAGGGCACGCTAGGCCCCCAAATGCGGCCTGGTGGGCGGTGCTCACACTGGCCCAGCTTCGGAGCCCATCTTCTGGTATAAATTCCCAAAAAACCTAAAAAATAAGGAGGATGACTTTTGGGATGAGGCATCGCTGTCCCAAGGTAGAACTTGGGCAGGAGCACTTTTTCCCTCCAGCGGAGCGATTCCGCCGGGCGAACTTCCCTCCCGGAGGGGGAAATCGAAGCCATCGTCATCACCAATGATACATCCATTTTGCATCATGATTTCCTACTATTATTTACTTTGTTTCATTGAATAATAATGCTTTGGGGAGTGATTCTAATGCCTTTTATCTCATAATAAGCAAGGTTTACACAAAGAGGGAGAATACCGGCTGCTGTAATTCTGGACCCAAGAAAGCATGTCACAAATACCTATTCTGCACAACTCCAATGAAGCTGAAAATTTACAGAGATTATTTTTGTATTTAATAAAAAATTACTGCAGCTGAAAACTACCGGAGGAGGACTTTCTGGACAAAGCGCTGCTGCCTCGAGGCGGAACTTGTGCAAGAGCATTTTTGCCCTCCGGCGGAGCGATTCCGCCTGGGGAACTTCCCTCTCGGAGTGGGAAATCAAAGCTATCGTCATCACAAACACCCATCTCATCTTTGGAAGGAAAATCTTCATCAACATCTTCAATAGAACCATCTCCTATCAAACCCTAGTTCATCTCTTGTGTTCAATCTTTGTACCGGAACCTCAGATTGGTACCTGTGGGTGTCTAGTAGTGTTGATTACCTTCCGTAATTGATTACTATATGGTTTATTTGGTGGAAGATTATATGTTTAGATCCATTATGCTATTCTATACTCCTCTAATCTTGAGCATGAATATTATTTATGAGTAGTTACCTTTGTTCTTGAAGTCGCGGGAGAACTCATGTTGTGAGTAATCATGTGAATTTGATATGCATTCGATATTTTGATGATATGTATGTTGTGATTCCCTTAGTGGTGTCATGTGAACGTTGACTACATGACACTTCACCATTCATGGGCCTAAGGGACTGCATTGTGGAGTAATTATTAGATGATGGGTTGCTAGAGTGACAGAAGCTTAAATCCTAGTTTATGCGCTACTTCGCAAGGGGTTGATTATGATCCACATGTTTAATGCTATGGTTAGACTTTGTCTTAATACTTTTCTCGTAGTTGCGGATGCTTGCGAGGGGGTTAATCATAAGTAGGTTGTTAGTTCAAGTAAGAAAAGCACCTTAGCATCGGCCACCCACATATCAAATTATCAAAGTAGTGAACACGAATCAAACCAACATGATAAAAGTGACTAGACGATATTCCCGTGTACCCTGAAGAACACTTTGCCTATTACTAGTGATTTTTCTGGCCTGTCCTTTGCCTCAAAAGGACTGGGATACCTTGCTGCACCATTTTACCATTACCATTACTTGCTCGTTACAAATTACCTTGCTATCAAACTATCTGTTACCTACAATCTCAGTGCTTGCAGAGATTACCTTGCTGAAAACCTCTTGTCATTTCCTTCTGCTCCTCGTTGGGTTGGACACTCTTACTTATCAAACGGACTACAATTGATTCCCTATACTTGTGGGTCATCGAGACTCTTTTCTGGCATCGTTGCCGGGAAGGGAAGCGCTCTCGCTAAGTGGAAATCGGTAAGGAAAAACTTATACTACATGCTGAAATGTATTGCTACTTGCTACTATGGAGAACAATCCTTTGAGGGGTTTGTTCGGGGTATCTTCACCTCGACTGGAACCACAATTAGTTACCCCTCCAACTTGATACTTCTCCAATGTATCTATAATTTTTTATTGTTCCATGCTATTGTATTATCTGTTTTGGATGTTTTATATGCATTAATATGCTATTTTATATTATTTTTAGGACTAACCAATTAACCTAGAGCCCAGTGCCACTTTCGGTGTTTCCTAGTTTTTGAGTATTGCAGAAAAGGAATATCAAATGGATTCCAAACGGAATAAAACTCTACGGAGGTTTTTCTTGGACCAGAAGAAACCTACCAGACTTGGAGAAGAGCCAGAAGAGCCACGATTGGGCCACAAGGCAGCCTGGCGCGACCAGGGTGGCGCCCCTGGCTTGTGCCCCCGCGTAGCTCCTCCAACCATAATATTTGGCCTATAAAGTCCCAAATATTCCCCCAATACCAGAAAGAGCGACGATAATACTTTTTCACCACCGGAAGCCTCCGTTCCTGAGAGATCCAATCTTGGAGCCTTTTCCGGTAATCTGTTGGAGGGGGATGTGATCGCGAAGGGCATCTACATCAACTCCATTGCCCCTACAATGATGCGTGAGTAGTCCCCCACAGACCTACGGGTCCATAGCTAGTAGCTACATGGCTTCTTCTCTCTCTTTGTTCTTCAATACCATGTGCTCCATGATCTAAATGGGGATCTATCCGATGTAATACTCTTTTGCTGTGTGTTTGTCGAGATCCAATGAATTGTGGGTTTATGATCAGCTTATCTATGAATATTATTTGGTTCTTCTCTGAATTATTATATGCATAATTTCATATCTTTACAAGTCTCTTCAAGTTATTGGGTTGGTTTGGCCAACTAGATTGGTAATTCTTGCAATGGGAGAAGTGCTTAGTTTTGGGTTCAATCTTGTGGTGTCGTCACCTAGTGACATAGTAGGGGCAGCGAGGCATGTATTTTATTGTTGGCATCAAGGATAAAAAGATGGGGTTTTCATCATATTTCTTGATTTTATCCCTCTACATCATGTCATCTTACTTAATGCGTTACTCTGTTCTTCATGAACTTAATACTCTAGATACAGGCATGAGTCAGTCGATGTGTGGAGTAATAGTAGTAGATGCAGAATCGTTTCGGTCTATTTGACACGGACATGATTCCCATATGCATAATCATTGCCTTGGATATCGTCATAACTATGCGCTTTTCTATCAATTGCTCGACAATAATTTGTTCACCCAAGATATTATTTTCCTTGAAGGGAGAAGGCTCTAGTGAAACCTATGGCCCCTGGGTCTATTTTCCATATTATATTTTCAGATCTATATACCAAAAATACATTGCTGCCATTTTATTTACCTTTTACTTCTCGCAATCTTCCATATCTATCTCTATTAGATCTAATCCTTGCAAGTAATCGTGAAGGGATTGACAACCCCTTTATAGCGTTGGGTGCACGTGTTTGATTGTTTGTGTAGGTGCATAAATTGGTGAATTTATTGTTCCTCCTACTGGATTAATACCTTGGTTCTCAACAACTGAGGGAAATACTTATCTACTTTGTGGCGTCACCCTTTCCTCTTCAAGGGAAAACCAACGCAAGCTGAAGAAGTAGCAAGAAGGATTTTTGGTGCCGTTGCCGGGGAGGATACACATCAAGCCTACCAAGTACCAATCACAAACTCATCTCTTGCATTACATTATTTGCCATATGCCTCTCATTTTGCTCTCCCCACTTCTAAAACAATTTTTTGAAAAAACGAAAAAGATTTTCCTTTTTATTCGCCCTTCTTCCATTTGCCTTTTCGTTTGCTTTTTTGTTTGCTTGTCTGCTTGATTGCTTGCTTTGTCACGATGTCTAAGAATACCAAATTGTGTGACTACTCTAATACTAATAATAATGATTTTATTACTACTCCAACTGCTCCCGCCACTAGTGCGGAATCTTATGAAATTAATGCTGCTTTGCTCAATCTTGTTATGAAAGAACAATTTTCCGACCTTGCTAATGAAGATGCGACATCCCATCTAAATACTTTTGTTGAATTTTGTGATATGCAAAAGAAGAAAGATGTGGATAATGATATTGTTAAACTGAAGCTATTTCCGTTCTCACTACGAGATCGTGCTAAAACTTGGTTTTCATCTTTGCCTAAAAATAGTATTGATTCATGGAATAAGTGTAAAGATGCTTTTATTTCCAAGTACTTTCCGCCCACTAAGATCATCTCCCTTAGGAACTATATAATGAATTTTAAGAAAATTGATCATGAGCATGTTGCACAATCTTGGGATAGGATGAAATTAATGATTAGAAATTGCCCTGCACATGGTTTGAGTTTATGGATGATTATACAATTTTTTATGCGGGATTGAATTTTGCATCTAGGAGTCTTTTAGATTCAGCCGCAGGTGGTAATTTTATGGAAATCAAATTAGGAGAAGCTACTAAACTCCTAGACAATATTATGGCAAACTACTCTCAATGGCATACCAAAAGATCTCCTACTAGTAAAAAAGTGCATGGTATTGAAGAAATAAATACTTTGAGTGAAAGGATGGATGATTGATGAAATTGTCTGCTAGTAAGAGTGCTCCTATTGATCCTAATGATATGCCTTTGTCCTCTTTGATTGGAAATAGTAATGAATCTATGGATGTGAATTTTGTTGGTAGGAACAATTTTGGTAACAACGCGTATAGAGGTAATTTCAACCCTAGGCCGTTTCCTAGAAATTCCTCTAATAATTATGGTAACTCTTACAACAATCCTTATGGAAATTATAATAAGACGCCCTCTGATCTTGAGAATAATATTAAATAATTTATTAGTTCTCAAAAGGTTTTCAATGCTTCGATTGAAGAAAAATTGCTCAAGATTGATGATTTGGCTAGGAACGGAGATATAATTTAGCTTGAGATTGATTGTTTGAAAATTATATCTACTCCACACAAGTTTGATATTAATGAGTCTTTAAAAGCTATGAGAACTTATATTGATGAGTGTAAGGAAAGAACCGCTAGAATGCGTGCTAAGCGTGAATGGCTTGAAAAGGTGTTTTTTGTGAAGATAATGATGAAGATCTTAAAGTGATTAATGTGACTCCTATTGAATCTTTGTTTTCTACTTTAAATCACGATAAATATGGTACTGGAGATAAGTCAACTTTAGTTAAAATTCATCCCAATGATTTAGAGGTTATAGATCTTAATGCTAAATTTGATAAAAGTGGGATTGAAGAGGTCAAAACTTTAAATAGCAATGAACCTACTCTGTTGGATTTCAAGGACTTTAATTATGATAGTTTTTCTTTGATTGATTGTATTTCCTTGTTTCAATCCATGTTGAATTCTCCACATGTTTATAATCAAAATAAGGCTTTTACTAAACATATCATTGATGCTATGATGAAATCTTTTGAATAAAAACTTGAGTTGGAAGTTTCTATACCTATAAAGCTTTATGATATGTGGGAACCTACTATTAAGATTATAATTAAAGATTATCATTGTCATGCTTTGTGTGATTTGGGTGCTAGTGTTTCCACGATTCCGAAAACTTTTTGTGATGTGCTAGGTTTCCATGAACTTGATGATTGCTCTTTGAATTTGCATCTTGCGGATTCCACTATTAATAAACTATGGGAAGGATTAATGATGTTATTATTGTTGAAAATAGGAATTATGTGCCCGTAGATTTCATTGTTCTTGATATAGATTGCAATCCTACATGTCCTATTATTCTTAGTAGACCTTTCCTTAGAACGATCAGTGCAATTATTGATATGAAAGAAGGAAACATTAGATTCCAATTTCCATTAAGTAAAGGCATGGAACACTTCCCTAGAAATAAAATAATATTTCCTTATGAATCTATTATTAGAGCTACTTTTGGATTGCATACCAAAGATGACAATACCTAGATCTATTGCGTTTTGCCTAGCTAGGGGCGTTAAACAATAGCGCTTGTTGGGAGGCAACCCAATTTTATTTTTATGCTATGTTTTTTGCTTCTGTTTTAAGTGTTCCACACATTATTACCTCTATAGTAATTGTGTTTTCGTGTTTTAATTAGTGTTTGATACAAGTAAGACCTTTTAGATGGTCTATGGTGATTGTTGATTTGATCTTGCTGAAAAATATAAACTTTTGCGCCTAGTCCAGAAATTTTATAAATTTATCAGAGCGTCGAATGAGTCTGAAATTTTTACACAAGATCTATATACAAATTTTACAGGTTTCCTACTTTTTTGAGAATTTTCTGAGTTACAGAAGTATTCGAAGTTTACAGATTGCTAGACACTATTCTGTTTTTGACAGATTCTGTTTTCTTTGTGTTGTTTACCTATTTTGATGTATCTATGGGTCGTACGGGAGGGTATTAACCATGGATAAGTTGGACTACAGTAGATATTACACCAATATGAATAAATAATGAGTGCACAGCAGTACTAAAGTGGTTATTTTTTTCTTATACTAATGGATCTCACGAGTTTTCTGGTGAGTTTTGTGTTGTGAAGTTTTCAAGTTTTGGGTAAAGATTTGATGGACTATGGAATAAGGAGGGGCAAGAGCCCAAGATTGGGTATGCCCAAGGCACCCCAAGAAACAAGGATGCCAAAAATCCTAAGCTTCGGTATGCCACAGAAGGAATCCCCTCTTTCATTTTCAATCCTTCGGTAAATTTACTTGAGCCTATATATTTATTCACCACATGATATGTATTTTGCTTGGAGCGTCTTGTATGATATGAGTCTTTTCTTTTTAGTTTGACACAATCATCCTTGCTGAACACATCTTGTGAGATAGACACCCATGAATCATGAATTTATTAGAATACTCTTTGTGCTTCACTTATATCTTTTGAGCTAGGCAATTTTGCTCTTGTGCCTCACTTATATCTTTTTAGAGCACAGTGGTGTTTTGTTTGATAGAAATAATTGAAATCTCGTACCTCACTTATATTATTTTGAGAGTCTTTAAATAGCATGGTAATTGGTTTAGGTTATGAATTTAGTGCTAATATAATGGGCATCCAAGAGGGATATAATAAAAACTTTCATTTAATGTGCATTGAATATTATGAGAAGTTTGATTCCTTGCATAAAGTTTTGAGATATAAAGGTGGTGACATTAGAGTCGTGCTAGGAAGTAATTGTGGATTGGTAGAAATACTTGTGTGAAGTTTTGTGATTCCCGTATCATGCATGTATAATGAACCGTTATGTAAGGAAGTCGGAGCATGATTTGTTTATTGATTGTCAACCTTTGTGTGAGGGTCGGGAGCGCGCGATGGTTAACTCCTACAAACCTCTCCCCTAGGAGCATGCTTCTAATACTTTGCTTTGATGACTAATAGACTTTTGAAATAAGTTTGTGAGTTCTTTATGACTAATGTGAGTCCATGGATTATACACACTCTCACCCTTCCACTTTTGCTAGCCTCTCTAGTACCGCGCAACTTTCGCCGGTGCATTAAACCCACCATATATACTTCCTCAAAACAACCACCATACCTACCTATTATGGCATTTCCATAGCCATTCCGAGATATATTGCCATGCAACTTGCACCACTCCGTTTATTATGACACGCACCATCATTTTCATATTGCTTTGCATGATCATAAGATAGCTAGCATGTTGTTTCCATGGCTTGTCCGTTTTTTTGATGTCATTTGCTATTCTACATCATTGCACATCCTAGTACACCGCCGAAGGCATTCATATAGAGTCATATTTTGTTCTAGATATCGAGTAGTAATTTGTGAGTTGTAAGTAAATAAAAGTGTGACGATCATCATTATTAGAGCATTGCCCCATGTGAGGAAAGGATGATGGAATCTATGATTCTCTCACAAGTTGGGATGAGACTCCGAACTTTATGAAAAATAAAAGAGGCCAATGAAGCCCAAATAAAAAAAGAGGCCAATGATGCCCTAACCAAAATAAAAAAAGAGAAAAGAGAGAAGGGACAATGCTACTATCTTTTTTCCACACTTGTGCTTCAAAGTAGCACCATGATATTCATGATAGAGAGTCTCATATTTTGTTACTTTCATATAATAGTGGGAATTTTTCATTATATAACTTGGCTTGTTTATTCCAATGATGGGCTTCCTCAAATTGCCTTATGTCTTCATGAGCAAGAAAGTTGGATGCACTCCCATTTAGTTTCCTTTTGAGATTTTCATACACTTATAGCTCTAGTGCATCCATTGCATGGCAATCCCTACTCACTCACATTGATATATATTAATGGGAATCTCCATAGCCCGTTGATACGCCTAGATGATGTGCGACTATCTTCTCCTTTTTCTTCACAACCTCCACCATATTCTATTCCACCTATAGTGCTATATCCATGGCTCACGTTCATGTATTGCATGAGAGTTGAAGAGGTTTGAGAACATAAAAGGTGTGAAATAATTGCTTGACTTGTCATCGGGGTTGTGCATGATATAATGACTTTGTGTGGGGAAGATGGAGCATAGCCAGGCTATATGATTTTGTAGGGATAACTTTATTTTTCCATTATATTTTGAGGAGACATGATTGCTTTGTTATTATGCTTGAATTATTATTGTTTTTATGTCAACATCAAGCTTTTGTTTTGAGTCTTATGGATCTGCACATTCATGCCACAATAAAGAATATTACATGGATAAATATGTTCGGTAGCATTCCACATCAAAAATTCTATTTTTATCATTTACCTACTCGAGGACGAGGAGGAATTAACCTTGGGGATGCTGATACGTCTCCAACGTATCTATAGTTTTTGATTGTTCCATGATATTATATTATCTGTTTTGGATGTTTTATATGCATTAATATGCTATTTTATATTATTTTTGGGAACTCGATGAAGTTAATGAGTCAGGTATAAAGCTTGAATTTGATTGTGTTAAATATTTTATGATTATCGATACTTTTCATAAGTTTTGCACTAAATATGGACTTGACTATGAGATAGTAGCCTCTTTCTGTGAAGCATTTGCTACTCATGTTGTCCTCCCTTAGGATAAGTGGTCTAAATATCATCCCCTTATTAAATAGTAAATTAAATATCCGGTTATAGCTAAAGAAGAAACCATCTTTTACAATGTTGATCCAGTTGTGCCTACCGCTTATATTGAAAAACCACCTTTCCCTGTTAGGATTAAGGAACATGCTACGGTATCAACTGTGGTTCGTAAGATTAATATGAGAGCACATAACCCCCCTAAGAAAATTAAAGTACAACCTAGTGTTTCTATGGTTAAAGATATCTTGGTAGAAAATGTTGATGGGCATGTCATCTACCTTTGTGATGAAGCTGCTAGAATTGCTAAACCGGATAAGAAAGATAAACATAGCCCTATAGAAGGCTTGCCTGTTGTCTCAATTAAAATAGGAGATCATTATACAAAGAAATTATGGATGAAATAACACCTACTGAAATGGAAGATATTGATGTTACTATTAAACTTGCTAATAGAGCCATGATAATGCCAAAGTGCAAGGAATAATCGTAGCAGTTTCCAAAGGTGGAAGTGATAAGTATGGAGTGTCAAACCAACAAGGAGCTAAAGGTAAGATCAATATTCTCTCAAGTCCTATCTGCCACTGATACGACTCTACGTACACCGAACATTTGCTTCCAACTAGAAACGGGAAATAAAACTACGTTGTGGGTATGAAGAGAATAACTTTGCATGATATCGGAGAACTAAAATATAAAAATAGGTGATATTATCATAAAGTTAGAATATATTACAATATATTACAAATAGCGAGTTTGGAATAATGATGGGTCGGTGTGCGGAATTGTCCTAGGCAATTGTTAAGAAGATCGACAATCATTATTGCAATTTTATTTGAAGGAGAGGCATAACCTAACATACTTTATCTACTTGCATCATATGCACTTATGATTGTAACTCTAGCAAGCATCCGCAACTACTAAAGATCATTAAGGTAAAACCCAACCATAGCATTAAAGCATCAAGTCCCCTTTATCCCATACGCAACAACCCCCTTACTCGGGTTTATGCTTATGTTAGTCAAGAAACCCACTATAAGCGAATCATGAACGTATTACAACGCCCTACATCGGGAATCCTTCACGTGTGCGTGACACGGAAGGCACCATACGACAACACCAAAATAAACATGCAACTCAAACCAATCTAGACCATCATTCAACCCATAAGACAAAAGAAATCTACTGAAAACATCATAGGATGGCAACACATCATTGGATCATAAAATGTGGCATAAAGAACCATGTTCAAGTAGGGGATTACAGCTAGATATGGGAGAGTGGACCGCTAAAAAGATATGGGGACGATGATGAAGAAGGTGATGTAGATGAAGACGATCACTGCGGTGATGGTTCCCTCGATGGCAAGTCGGCACCATTGAGAGAGAGGGGAGGGGTCTACCCCTTGTGCTTCCTCCTCCATGGCCTCTCCCCTAGGTGGGGAGAGGTTCTCCCTCTGGTCCTTGGCCTCCATGGTTATGATGGCCCTTCCGCGATGATGAAGATGGTCTCCGATGATGGTGACCCCCTCCGACAAGGTGCCGGAGAGGGCCAAGATTGGTTCTTCGTGGCTAGAGAGACTTGCGGTGGCGGAACTTCTGGTCTAGTTTTGTTTCTAGAGGTTTTGGGATTTATAGGATTTTTTGTCGTCGGTCTCACGTCAAGGGGACGCTCGAGGAGTCCACAAGCCACAGGGGCCCCAGCTAGGGGGGGGGCGCCCAACAGGCTTGTGGCCTCCTCGTCCACTTCCTAGCCCAGCTCTTGTGCTTCGTGGGTCTCTTTTGGTCCATAAAAAATCACCGTACATTTTCATCCCATTCCGAGAAATTTCATTTCTACACAAAAGATGACACCATGGTAGTTCTGCTGAAACAACATCAGTCCGAGTTAGTTCTAATAAAATCATACCAAAATCATGTAGAATTATTGTAAACATGGAATTAATACTTCATAAATTATAGATACATTGGAGACATATCAGCATCCCCAAGCTTAATTTCTGCTCGTCCTCGAGTAGGTAAATGATAAAAGAAATAATTTATGAAGTGTGAATGCTAGCATAGTGCATAAATTTGATCAATGATAGTTCTAAACACTTTTTCTAGCATCAGTATATATCATAAACAGTAGCTCATCTCATAAAACTTCTCATGATGAAGTAACAAGCTATTCACATGTTAAAGTATAGACCATAAAGTCTCTTGAAAACTAACAAACTATGCTTTCAGTCACCAAACAATTGCCATTCATCTTATTTTCAGGAAGGGTCTATGTAAGAGGTTTGATTTAGCAAATTCCACATACTCAACTATCATATAGTCTTCCATGATTGCTAACACTCAAAGCATATTTTTAGAGCAAATGGCCCCCGTCGAACACAGAGAAAGATAGGGGCTTAAAGTTTTGCCTCCCAACTTATTTATCATATAGATAATTGTCAACAATAATAATTCATGATCAAATATCTTTGGATGGACATATATGCCTAGATAATTTCCCAACACATGATGCTTGTGAAGAGAAAAAGGAGAAATATAGGAAGTGGTGAAGATCACCATGACTCTTGCGTAAATGTAAGTACTAGAAAGTAAAAGATAGGCCCTTCGCAGAGGGAAGCAAAGGTTGTCATGCGCTTTTTGTTTTTGAATGTGCAAACCCTTAATGAAAAGGAACCTCATGTTGTACTGCCCTTTTTGATAGCTACCTTTATTATGCAGTTCGTCGTTTTTATTTCTTTACCATAACAAGTTCGTACAACGCTTACTTTCCCTTACAATAAAAGATCATACATATTTAGGAGCAAATTTTATTGCATTTTGCACCGATGACAACTTACTTGAAGGATCTTACCCAATCCATAGGTAGGTATAGTGAACTCTCATGGCAAAACTGGTTTAAGGGTGTTTGGATGGACAATTAGTATTTCTACTTGGTGCGAAAGTTTTGGCTAGTATGAGGTGGAAGCAAGCACCACATGTTGGAGGATCCATAACAATATAACTTCTACACAAATATACCCATACATAACTCATTAAGTTGTCTTACTTGTCCAATTTCAACTAATTTGCTCGAGTTTGAAAATAATTAATTATCTCATAATCATAGAAGATGTCCAAGATAGTATATTTATATGTGGAATCTCTCTTCCTTCAATATTCTTTCATGAATTGTTCAAGTGACCAATGCAGTGTTTGATAACTTTCAATAAATTTTATCACTTATACTTATTATGTATTAAGTTATCACTCCCCATGGGATAAGTATATGAAGCATATTCAATTTCAAATTTATGATATTCAATTCATTCCACCATTTACTAATAGGATATAAGTGAAGCATGAGAGTGAATGACAAACTACTCCAAAAAGATATACGTGAAGATCAATGCGTAGTCAATTAGTTAAATAGCCATGTGAGGACTCTCCCTCATTCAAAATTTCAGATCCAATGATTTCATTGAAACAGTAACAAAATAAAACGACATTTCAAGGATACCACACATCATGTGAACGAATAAAAATTTAGGCTCAACATAGGCTAACCGATAGTCGACGAACATAGGTGGGATGCGTAGCATCCCCAAGCTTAGATGCTTGAGAGTTCTTGAAATATTTACTTGGGGTGCCTTGGGCATCACCAAGCTTGAGCTTTTGTATCTTTTTCATTCCTCTCATATCCTGGTTTCACCTATTCTCAAAAACATCATCCACACAAAACTCAAACAGAACTCGTGAGATAGGTTAGTACACATAAGAAAAAATCAACACTTCATGTACTGCCAAGACAAGTTTCACAATAATTTTAAACATTAGGTACTATATACTATCATTTCCAATATTTATATCTACCAATATAGGCTATGGAAATTGTAGGATAAGCAGATAACAAAACTATGACAACAATCTGTCTAAACAGAACAGTCTATAGAAATTTATTAAACCAGTGTACCTCTGTAACTCTAAAAATTATGAAAATTTCTGAAATGATGATTAATATATATGAAAATACCGTGTAAAATTTTTAGAAACTTTCCACGTTCAGTAAAATATGAAAATTCAAACACTACAACAAAAGTTTCTGTTTTTACATAGTACACATCAAAACATGCAATGCAAGCATCCTAATGCAATTCTTGGAAATTTTTATTGAAAAAAGATTATAAATAACATCTAACAGAGAACAACAAATTATAATGATGCTCCAAGAAAAACACATATCATGTGACGGATAAAAATATAGCTCCAAGTAAGACGTACTTATAATGTTGGAGATGAAAGAGGGGATGCGTTCCGGGGCATCCCCAAGGTTAGGCGCTTGAGTATTCATTGGATATTACCTTGGGGGTGCCTTGGGAATCCCCAAGATTAGGTTCTTGTCACTCCTTATTCTCCTCATATTGGTGTCTCACCCAAAACTTGAAAACTTCAATCACACAAAACTTAACGGAACTTTGTGAGAAGAGTTAGTGTAATAAAGATAGATCATTCACTTAGGTACTATCAAGAAAAGATTCATAATTGTTATTACATAATAAATACTATATTACATTATTCAAACAATTTATATTACTAAATATAAGCTATGGGAACACTAAAACAAGCAAACTGTGCATGCAAAACAGAATCTGTCAAAAACAGAACAGTGTGTGAAGATCTGTAGTTTAACCATACTTCCCTATCTCTAAAAATTCTGAAAATTTAGGAAAACATTAAGAATTTGTATTCAAGACTGTGTAAAACTGTCATATCATTATCACGCTCCAATAAAAAATGAATATACCTGTACTAGAGGAAAAAGTTTCTGTTTTGGTTCAACATCAATTCTACTCATCTTATGAGTCATCCCAAAGGTTTTACTTTGCACTTTATTCAAATAAAAGGAACAAAAAATGATTACTACAATAGCTTAATCATGTGAACACATCAAAATAGAAAGTAAAAGTATTGGGTTGTCTCCTAACATGCGCTTTTCTTTAATGCCTTTTTAGCTAGGCATGAAGTTTACTGATACTCTTCCAAGCCAAATTTCGATGATAATTTTATTCATACTCTAAAATATATAAGTGAAGTTCATAGAGCATTCTACAATTAATATATATTAACCAATATCCAAGCTCAAAATATATAAGTGAAGCACACGAAGCATTCTATAAAGGCATACTAAAAAGATTTAATTGAAACACAAAGAGCACTCTACATAGCCATACTCAAAAGATTCAAGTGAAGCGCATGAAGCATTCTACAAATAAATGAATTACTATATCATACTAGAAGGGTGCATAAAGGAAAAGAAACACACTAAAGACGCAAATCATGTGAACAACAAAAAACCAAGATATACAGATATTTGTTGAAGAATAAAGATGGGATGCCTTCCGAGGCATCCCCAAGCTTAGATGCTTGGATCTCCTTGAAATATTTACTTGGGGTGCCTTGGGCATCCCCAAGCTTAAACTCTTGTCTATCCGTATTCTTCTTATATCGATACCTCCTCGATCTTCGAACACTTCATTCACACAAAACTTAGCAAAACCCTCATGAGATCCGTTAGTGTAAAAAAGCAAAATACTAATTTAAGTACTGTTGTGAACTCATTCCGAGTTCATATTAGCATTATATCTACTATAGTCCAACTTCACCATGGTTCACGCCCCCTGATACAATCCATAGAAAACAATACATAGAAAACAAAATCTGTCAAAACTAGGACAGTCTGTAGCAATCTTGAAATTTCGTACACTTCCGTAAGTCAAAAAATTCTGAAAAAATAGGATTTTTTTGCATAGCAGTATTGTATAATTTTTTTAGGAACTTTTGATATTCCAGTAGAAAATGTAAATTCACGGACTACCGCCAAAGTTTCTGTTTTTGCATTGCACACACCAACAAGCAATCTAATCATCCTAAAAGCAAATCTTGACACATCATTTTTATAATACAATGGGCATATACAAGGGGATAATTACTTTTTAGAAGCTTCCATGAAAAATTCTACATTTTTTCCATGAGCATGAACACAAGCGTTCAAGGTCGACCCTCACTTATCCAATGCACAACCTTCCAATCACTTCTCTTTTTGAAAAATTCTTAGGCATAAGAGGCAAGTAATTCTTTTTGTATTTTTAATTATTTAATTTTTTGTTTATTTCACCCACAACTAAAGAAGCAAAAAGTGAAAACAAAATCTACTTAGTGAAGAAAGCAAACAATCACACACGAGAATATCAACCTCACGCAATTGCTCCCCGGCAACGGCGCCAGAAAAGAGCTTGATAATCCCCAAGTGCGAGGAATAATTGTAGCAATTTACAAAGGTGGAAGTGATAAGTATGGAGTGTCGAACCCACAACGAGCTAAAGGGAAGATCAATATTCTCTCAAGTCATATCTAGGTATACCAAATGTTTGCTTCCAACTAGAACGAGAAATAAAACTACATTGTGGGTATGAAGAGAATAGCTTTGCATGATATCAGAGAACTAAAATATAAAAATAGGTGTTGTTATCATAAAGTTTGAATATATTACAAATACCAAGTGTGTAATAATGATGGGTCGGTGTGCAGAATTGTCCTAGGCAATTGTTAACAAGATCGTCAATCATTATTGCAATTTTATTTGAAGGAGAGGCATAAGCTAACATACTTTCTCTCTTTGGATCATATGCACTTATGATTGGAATTGTAGCAAGCATCCGCAACTACTAAAGATCATTAAGGTAAAACCCAACCATAGCATTAAAGCATCAAGTCCCCTTTATCCCATACGCAACAACCCCCTTACTTGGGTTTATGCTTCTGTCACTCAAGCAACCCACGATAAGCGAATCATGAACATATTGCAACACCCTACAGCAGGAATCCTTCATGTGTGTGTGGCATGTAAGGCACCATAGGACAGCACCAAAATAAACATACAACTCAAGCCAATCTAGATCATCAATCAACCCATAAGACAAAAGAAATCTACTCAAAACATCATAGGATGGCAACACATCATTGGATCATAATATGTGGCATAAAGCACCATGTTCAAGTAGGGGATTACAACAAGATGCAGGAGAGTGGACTACTGAAAATATATGAGTATAGTGATGAAGAAGGTGATGTTGATGAAGACGATCACCGCGGCGATGGTTCCCATGATGGCACTTCAACGCCACCGAGAGAGAGGGGGAGGGGGTTTCCCCTTGTGCTTCCTCCTCCATGGCCTCCCCCTATGTGGGGAGAGGTTCTCCCTTTGGTCCATGGCCTCCATGGTGATGATGGCCACTCCGGGATGATGAAGATGGCCTCCGGTGATGGTGACCCCCTCCAGCAGGGTGCTGGAGATGGCCAAGATTGATTTTTAGTGGCTACACAGACTTGCGGCGGAAGAACTTCTGATCTAGGTTACTTTCTGGAGGTTTTGGGATTTATAGGAATTTTTTCGTCGGTCTCACGTCAAGGGGACACTCGAGGAGTCCACAAGCCACAAGGGCCCCAGCTAGGGGGGCGCCCAGCAGGCTTGTGGCCTCCTCGTCCACTTCCTGGCCCAGCTCTTGTGCTTCAGGGGTCTATTTTGGTCCATAAAAAATCACTGTAAATTTTCAGCCCATTCCGAGGACTTTTATTTCTACACAAAAAACGACAGCGTGGTAGTTCTGCTGAAAACAACATTAGTTCGGGGTAGTCCTAATAAAATCATATAGAATTATTGTAAACATGGCATGAATACTTCATAAATTATAGATACATTGGAGATGTATCAAGACACTATCACGCCACTTGGGATTGTTTGAGCTGTTCAAGTTTTATGTGGGAAAATAAAATACCCTACTGGTTTTCTAGTCCTCTGTTCCCCACAAGATGACTTTTGTCCCATTATCTTTGGTAGACCTTTCTTGAATACCGTCAATGCTAAGGTAGATTGTGAAAAAACCTGTTAGTGTCAGTTTTGGAAATGTGTCTCATGAGTTTAATTTTTCCAAGTTCAGTAGACAATCCCGTGATAAAGAATTATCTAATAAGGATGAGATAATTTGTCTTGCATCTATTGTCGTACCACCTTCTGATCCATTAGAACAATATTTGCTTGACCATGAAAATGATATGCACTTGCGTGAAAGAAATGAAATATATCAAATTTTCTTTGAACAACAACCTTTCTTGAAATTTTTTTTGCCTATTGAAACCCTTGGAGTTCCTCCTCCACCTAAAGATGATCCTCTGTTTGAGTTGAAACAATTGCCTGGCACTTTGAAGTATGCATATCTTGATGAGAAAAGGATATATCATGTTATTATTAGTGCTAAACTTTCAGAACATGAATAAGAGAGATTATTTCAAGTTCGAAGGAAGTGCCAGGCTTCTATTGGATATACTCTTGATGATCTTAAGGGCATTAGTCCCACTCTATGTTTGCACAAGATCAATATGGAACCTCCTGCTAAAACCGTTGCTGATCACCAACAAAGATTGAATCCTAAGATGAAATAAGTGGTAAGAACTGAAATTTATAGGAGGTTCCTAAGTGGTAAGATGAAATAAGTTTCCTTGGTCATGCTGCATTTTATAGGAGGTTCATTAAAGAGTTCTCTAAAATTTCTAGGCCTCCTACTAATCTTTTGCAAAAGGATATCCCTTTTTATTTTTATGACGATTGTGTAGAATCCTTTTAAACACTCAAGAAAGCCTTAACCTCTGCACCTATCGTTCAACCACCTGATTGGAACTTGCCTTGGGAAATTATGTGTGATGCTAGTGATTATGATATTGGTGTTGTCCTAGGACAGAGAGTTGATAAGAAATTGAATGTTATCCATTATGCTAGTAAAACTCTAGACACTGCCCAACGAAATTATGCTACTACTGAAAAAGATTTTTCAGCTGTTGTGTTTGCTTGTGATAAATTTAGATCCTATATTGTTGACTCCAAAGTTATTGTTCACATCGATTGCTGCTATAAATTATCTTATGGAAAAGAAAGATGTTAAACCTAGACTTATTAGGTGGGTCCTTTTGCTTCAAGAATTTGACTTACATATCATTGATAGGAAAGGAGCTGAGAACCCCGTAGCTGATAACTTATCTAGGTTAGAAAATATTCTTGATGACCCAGTACCTATTGATGATAGTTTCCCTGACGAACAACTAGCTACAATAAGTGTCTCACACAACACACCTTGGTATGCTGATTATGCTAATTACATTGTCGCTAAATATATACCACCTAGCTTTACATATCAACAAAAGAAAAAAAATTCTTCTATGACTTGAGACATTTCTTTTGGTATGAGCCAGATCTTTATAAAGAAAGAGTGGATGGTATTATTAAATGTTGTGTACCGGAGCATGAAGATGAAAAAATCCTGCAAATATGTCATTCCGAAGCTTATGAAGGACATCATGCGGGAGATAGAACTTCTCACAAGGTATTGCAATCTAGTTTTTATTGGCCTACTCTCTTCAAGGATGCCCGTAAGTTTGTATTGTCTTGTGATGAATGTCAAAGCATTGGTAATATCGGTAAGCATCAAGAAATGCCTATGAATTATTCAATTTTTGTTGAACCATTTGACGTGTGGGGTTTTGATTATATGGGACCTTTTCCTTCCTCTAACGGATACACTCATATTTTAGTTGCGGTTGATTATGTCACTAAGTGGGTAGAAGCTATTTCAACTAGTAGTGTTGATCACCACACCTCCATTAAAATTCTTAAAGAGGTTATCTTTCCGAGGTTTGGGGTCCCTAGATATTTAATGACCGATGGTGGTTCACACTTTGTTCATGGTGCTTTCTGTAATATGCTTGCTAAATATGATGTTAACCATAGAATTTCATCACCCTATCATCCTCAATCTAGTGATCAGGTAGAACTTAGCAATAGAGAAATAAAATTAATATTACAAAAAACTGTCAATAGGTCTCGTAAGAATTGGTCTAAGAAATTAGATGATGCACTTTGGGCCTACAGAATGGCTTATAAAAATCCTATGGGTATGTCTCCATATAAAATGGTGTATGGAAAACTTGTCATTTGCCTCTAGAACTAGAACACAAAGCATTTTGGGCAATTAAAGAGCTCAACTATGATTTCAAACTTGCCGGTGAGAAGAGGCTATTTGATATTAGCTCACTAGATGAATGGAGAACCCAAGCGTGTGAAAATGCCAAGCTATTCAAAGAAAAAGTAAAGAGATGGCATGACAATATAATCCAAAAGCGGGAATTCAAAATAGGAGACTATGTTGTTTTGTTCAACTCTCGTTTAAGATTTTTTGTAAGAAAGCTTTTTCCAAATGGGAAGGACCATATATTATCGAAGAGGTCTATCATTCTAGAGCTATCAATATAAATAATGTCAAATGTACTAACCTGAAGGTGGTCAATGGACAAGGAATTAAGCACTATATCTCAGGTACGCCTATTAATGTTGAAAGCAATGTTATCCAAACCATGACACCGGAGGAGCACATAAAGGAAACCTTCCGGAACACTCTACAATTCATAAAAATAGGAGGTACGTGATTCGGTAAGTAAACGGACTCCGAAAAATCCGCAAAAATATTTTCTGTCAGTTTTGCAATATTTTAGAATTTTGGAAATAAATAAATAAGTTGGAAGGTGATCGAGGTGAGCACTATACACCAGGGCACACCAGGCACCCCTGGACGCGCCCTGGTGGGTTGTGCCCACCTCTAATGCCTTCCCTACTTTGTTTTCCTTCCAAATACTTGTTTCCCAAGAATAAAAAAATTCTATATATACCCATGACTATTTTGATAACCGCATCGCAGAAAAATACTCTGTTCTTTTTTCCTTGTTGTTTTCCTGTCAGATTTGTCGAATCAGGCATCATGTCTTACCCCTCTTCTAACAACGTGGAAGAAGATGCTTGGCTAATGAAGATAGAGCTGAAGAGGGAGGAGCCAGAAGAAGTCAACATGGGATACAAGGGCAAGGAGGCTATGATGGATCAACCCCCTGAAGGAGAGCAACCCACGGGCATGGTGGATGAGGAAGAAGAAGATATCCTTTGGCCTTACTATCCTCATCTCATCCCTCTTGAAATTGAAGCTTTCAGGGCTTTCGAGGAGGTTCGTGTTCACAATTAATACCTCACCCTTGAAAATCTTTTGCTACAGGAGCATGTCACCGCCCTTAGGAGCGTCATTCGCAAATTGAAGTACTTATTGGAGCTGAAGTGTGACGCCTCAGCACCATCTTCTTCATCACTACAACCAAAGGAGACTTAAGCACACGTGTATGAGCACTCCCCTTGGCTCAAGCCAAGCTTGGGGGAGGTGCCCCGGTATCGTATCACCACCACTTTTATTCACCTTTACCTATTTTAGTTCGATCCTTAGTCTCCCTTTGCTTTAGTTGAATAAAAGTTTATCATGATCTATTTTCGTGTGTTAGTTCCGTGGCCTTTCTATCTCTATGTAATCGAGTGAAAGTTATATAATAAAGTTAGTTGTAGTTTTTGCCTCTTTACTTTCTTGTTGCAATCAAATAAAGGAAAAGAAACAAATGAAAAAAATCATATGCTAATCTTATAGTGAGTAATGACATCACATAAGGAAAAGTACAAGTAGTAAAATTTATGGGAGATTCACAAACATAGCATTGGTCAATGATGCAATTCATGAAAGAATTAATAACAGAAGAGAAGATTCACATGCAAATACACTATCTTGGACATTTTTTATGATTGTGAGCCCCCATCAAATATTATATGTCAAAATTGTTGACATTGGATGAGGAAGACAACGTAATGATTTATGTTTGTTCATATCCACATAGAAGTTATATTGACATAGATTCTTTAACATGTGGTGCTTTCCCAATATCTTTGATATCCAAAAATTCCTCACTAAGTAGAGATACTACTTGTGCATCCAAAAACCCAAACCAAACTCTTTCTTTGCGTTTCCACCATACCTACCAATGGATCGAGAAAGATCCTTCAAGTAAGTTGGCATCGGTGCAATAAGGCAATAAAAATTACTTGTAAAAGTGTTTTGATCAATTAGTGTAAGAGAAAATCAATCATTATACGAACTTATGATGTCAAAGGAATAAAAGCGACAAGCTCCATAATAAAGGTTACTATCATAGGGGGCAATATAGCATGAAGTTCTTTTACATTAAGGTGTTGGGCATACAAATCAATAAGCGCATGAAAACCTCTGCTTCCCTCTACGAAGGGCCTATCTTTTACTTTTATGCACTTACTTTTATGCGAGAGTCAAAGTATTCTTCCCTATTCCCTTTTTAATTTTTCCTTGTGCAAGCATCATGTGGTGAGGAAAGATCTAGGCACATATATCTATTTGGATATGGGTGGGCATGAGTTATTATTGTTGACATCATCTTTGAGGTGAGTGAGTTGGGAGGCAAAACTATAAGCCCCTATCTTCCTACATGTATGGTTGAAACTTTTTGTTCATGGGTATGTCGTGAGTGTTAGCAATCATAGAAGACTAAATGATAGTTGAGTATGTGGACTTGCCAAAAGGCTCTGACATGAGACCTTCCTGAAAATATGATGAATTGTAGTTGCAAAGTTGACTAAGAACATAGTTTGTTGGTTTCCAATAAGGTTTATGCTTCATAGTTGTAGCGACCCGACTCAAAACGAGTCAAGCCTCTGTGTGTTCTGTGCCATCCCTGGATCAGTATGCTGGCACACACAGTACATCAATGTATGTATCAAAGTGCAACCACATGTAATTAACGTAAAACTGATATATACCTTAAAATCTCAACGGAAACAGTCAACAGGAGTGGAGTCCCAATAACACCAATGGCAGGTTGAGTGTAGACCGTAAACGTGAATCGTACTCTTACCCATCGTAGAGCTTATCTGCACCATAAGACGTTGCAGCCGTGTAGGTCAGCATTTTGAATATGCCGGCAAGTCACAAAAGAGGGGGTGTAAAGTAATCATCTATTCTACATGCATATATGGCAAGTGGGGTAGTAGGTTTTGCATAAAGCCAAATTTTTCCTACAACAAGAGAGGGCAACAGCATAATTACTACAATGTTGGTTGATTAATGAGATGGTTCCACCAACCAATTCTCATACCCAAGTTGACATTAATACCCACATCAATGTAATTAATTGTGTTGAGAGGTCCAGATAGTTTCATTTCCTTTAGCTCAAACTGTCCATGACCGTGGACACGGCTAATCGATTAGGTTTGGGTACTCTACAGAGTTTTGCACACGTTCCCCACAAGATTTGATTGCCTCCGTTGGATTTCTCGCACTTCAGGGTGTTTGAGAAATGGATGACGAAAACATGGTCTTCTAAAGGGTTTCCCTGAGACTCTATCGGTGCCCATCCTTTCCTACTGTTCTTCTACATCTCGTAGCACCGCCTGTCTAGGGTGACCACGATATCCAACCAAGCAAGAGCCCATAATGACTTGTGGCTGTGCAGGTAAGCCTTGGGTCTTGAAGCATCCATCCATCTCTTTGTGCCTGGGTGGACCTTTCCGCATGAATACTGGCACTTCCCCAGCAACACCTAGGCTAACCACTGGTTTCTCCAGGGCGTCGTTCAACCCTCATCCACCCAGAGGTATGTTGAAAACTCGGAGTCTTGAAGACTTGATCATATTGTAGGTCTTTAAATTATTAACTCACAACTCTCATGAATCACACAACCAACCCCGTTTACTAATAGCATAGCAAAATTTAAATCAACGTTTCCCGGGGCCAATGTGTCAAAGGGTTGAGGGGTACCTACCACATGATACTACATCAAGTAACCAAGTTTCCAAATTACCTACTTTGCATGCAATTGGGGAGATGGTAGAACTAATGCAAGAAAAACATAGGTATACATGGTCAAAGTGACTTGCCTGTACTGCTGATGACGAATAATATCGCTCTCGGAGATAACTGATAGACTATTCGTCACTCTCCGATGAAAATCTATATAATCAAACATTGCATTCATTTAAGCAATCATACTAGCAATCAATTCTAACATTCAAAAAGTAACACAAAACCAAAAGCAACAAGGTTGTGATGAGGGAAATACTTAAGAAAACACTAAGTTAACAAAACAAAAGCAAATTTTAAAGCAAATAATTAACAGAAAGTATTTTCTCATAAATCTTTATTTTGCAAAAAGAAATAATTGAAAAGCTTTTATAAAGATTCTTCTTTTGATATAAAACAAGGTCATCCTTGGCTTAAACCACAAACAGTCTCAACTATAATACAAATTGTTTCTGGTCTAAACTTAAACTAACAACAAATTGAACTTATAAAACAATTTGTGGAAAATATTTTCAAATACAAGATCAACATATCAATGAAAATCCAATTGCAAGTTATAGTTGAACTAGAATTGATTTTCATGCAATCAACTAATAAAATATTATTTATTTTGAAGGGCTATTATTATCTAATAGAAAACTTTATAAAACCCATCACTAATATAAAATAAAATAATTTAAAACAATTTAAAACAAAACAAATATAAATAAACCTATTAGGAACTAAACAGAATCTGTTTTTCTTGAAAATACTATTTTAAAAATATTCTAAAAATTTCCAAACTCTACCTACTGATAATTAAGGTCACTAGTGACAAGTAGCAAAAAGAATAAACACAAAATATAATTTTAAACTCAAGATATTCAGACAACAAATTTTGAATCAAATCTGTTTGAATCCACTTTTAAATTACTCCAATATGGTCAAACTTGATATCAACAGAAACTACATAAAATTTGTGACACAATGCAAAAAGAATCAAATTAAAACACCTAAAAACATAAAAGATATAACAAAAATAAAAACAAAACTTATTCTGTTTTCTAAAACAAAAACAGAAAAAAGAAAAAAATTAGATAACGGACAGGGGCTACGTGGCGCTTTGTGCTTGGTCTAGAGTGTGTGCGCATGGGTGTTTGCGGGCGGAGAGCCGATACTTAAGGAAAACGGTTCGGTCTAACTAATTCATATAGAAAACCGGTCGGTTTATTTATCTAAACCGAAAAGGTACGCGGGATCTAATCCTAACCGTAGGTTCTAGATCGGACGGAGGGGAGAAGATCATCACGGCGGGAGGTCAACTCCGCCGGGTTCGATGGTGGCCAGCAGCTTGGCTTGATGCAAGCGACGGCTCGGGTGGTCTTTGTCGTCGGGGAAGGGGTCCAGTCGATCCAGACGAGCGGGGCGGTCACGCGGGTGGTCTTGGCGTCGACGGAGGCGGTCAGTCCGGCGGCAGCGGCATTCGGGTGTCGACGGGGAGGTCGGTCCGGCGGCTTTGGAGCACGGGCGAGTGCACGGGAAGGTCGGGTGAGGGTGGTGGAGAGGATTGCGTGCTCGGGTAGCGAGGGGAGTGGCTAGGGCGAGCATGGGGTCGGCAATGGCGCGGCGGCCTCCGGTGGCTCCGACGAGCGTTTTGGCTAGCACGGGGGCGTGAGAGTTGGGTGTTCGGGCAAGAACAGAACGGGGCCGAGCTCCTCTATTTATAGGAGAGGTCAGGAGGGTCAGGGAAGGAAGGGAGAGGAGATTGCGCCTCCGGTGATCTCGCCGGCGAGATTCGGGGCGAGAGGAGGGGGTTGACCGCGGTGTTGGTGGGATCGGATGGTGGGGTCGCGCGGTTAGTGAGAGGGAGAGCAGGATCAGCGCGTCGGTGACCGTTGCGGAGGCTTTTGGGAAGAGGGATCAGGGGCAGGTGGGCCGGTGGGCTTTAACACACGTTTAATAGTTTCCTATTATTAATTTATAGAGCATTAAAATAACATTAAGGCATTCAAAACCTGTCCAAAAAATAAAGTTTTATAAACCAAAATGATCAGGGAAATAAATGCCATTTAATGAACATTTTTCCACGGCCAAAATAAATACTTTAAAAAAATATTTTTCAGAAAATGCCTAAATGGCTTTATTTATTTTTGCAAATATTTTTCAAATAACCCATTGGGTTTTATGGTTCAAATACTTCACAAAAATACCCCTGGTTTGGAGTGTCATATTACTCCTCTCAAAAACTTTGTCAAGGGGTTTGAATGCTTACAAATCCAAATAGGGAATTCAAATATGAAAGTGAAACTCCATATGAGAAATTTTCAAATAGTTTTCAAATCCCCTTTCTAAATCTTTTCATGTTGAAGAAGTCATGTCATATTCTCTTCACTGATTTGAAATGTAGGAATTTAAATTCAAACACAAAGGGGAAAGTCATTTTATTCCCTCTCATTCAAAAGTTTTCAAAAGTTTCAAATTTTCACACAATTTCAATCACTCAAGCAAACAAGCATTTCATTCTAATATTTAATATAACATTCCAAAATTTGGGGTGTTAGAAACCTACCACACTTAAAATGAATCTTGTCCTCGAGATTCGAAGGGGCTAGAGAGAAAAGGTAGGGTTTGGGGTCTTCTAGCAATTCCATTGACCAAAGGGTGTGGGGTCTACCACACTTAAACTGGGAGTTTCTGGTCCCTCAAAAGTCATGACAGTCCTCTGGGTGCATCGGTCTCTTCACATTCTTTATGATAGCTCTTTCGATGAGGCTCTTCCGTTATATCAAAATCTCGTGTTCTCATAACGAGAATGTATTTCCTCCGATACTGGGTCTTCTTAACTGATAAGCCTCGCGTTCATTCTAACTTATCGAAGATCTCGTGGTGGTCTACCATTTGTGGTTATCCTGCAATGAAATGGGTCTTGGTTTCATTCCTCACCATAAAATTCCTACGTATGGAAACTACTTCCATGTACAAGGGTTTTACATCATACCATTCTAAGTCTTAAACAAAAGCTTCAAAGAACGTCGTCTCTTTACTATGGGTAAGTCACTCAGATTTACCAATCCGAATAGCAAGAGAATGATAAGAGTAAGTCGTTATGGTGGCCAAGCCATGTCGCACTGAAATCATTACCTTGTATAAGGTTTAGTGAATCTCGTATTCTAACACTTGGGCTTCCTCACAAGCATTGCAAAAATTTCTCTTGTCAACGAACGAGGTTCGGATAAATCCATTGATTCTGCAAGCTAAGCAAAAACATCTATCGTTTCTTCACAACTCTCAGGTTATCGTACACTCCTAAAAAAAGTTTACTAATCTGTCGTAGCTTCTTCCAAGTTTCTTCCTTCACCAAGGTGGGGCCTGATTCCTCATCAATCCTGAGGTTAGTGACTTGTGGGTTCACTTGAATACTTGAATAGTCTTTATCTCACTCTTGGGGTTACTATCGTTTCATATTCCAACATTACCTTTAGATCACTACATCATACCCTTGCGGTAACAATTCACAGACTTGTTCTTGTCTAGATTCCACTCCGTGGAATTCATTTTCCTTTCCATTGGTCTGTTTAACCTTGGGTATGGTTTCATCACAATCATTCCTTTTCTCAATATTCCAACTTCAAAATCACTTTGTCACAAAGGTTATCATCCAGATAGTTTGAGGTGGTTCCACATTCAGTTATCCAAACTCCTTAATATGAATGGTACTTTATTCATTCTTTTGTCCCTGTGGTTGCTACCACACTTAAAATGAAATGCACTCATGCCTGCATAGACCATATTTTCTCATATCCTCAAAAATTGGTCAGAGATCTTTGTTCTTAGAGTGGCAACTCATATAATTCAACACAGGAGAATCATAACTCCATAAATTCCTTTGATCTCATGAATTTATTACAAACTTTGAGACTTCCATTACATAACTTCAAAATGATAAGAGTGCTACCTATTACATTTATTACTTCCAAAAATTCAAACTCAACCTAGTCATGTTTAGCCTTCTTCTCTGGGCAGGTATAGGAGTAATGTCCTGTCTTCTTGCACCGAAAACACATGATCTGACTCAGATCCTTCTTTGCAGAAATTGGGTTGTTTTGAGAACTTCTTCGGTTTCTCTTCTTGGGCTCCTTTGTTCCGATCAAACTTTCAATTTCCTGTGGATCAAACTCCACTTCTTCTATCGGGAAGTTTCCCAGATACTCTTTTCTTTCCTTCGTACCGTCCTGTGAGAAATGTCCTTCTTCTCCACATGAATAGCAGGTATTGGAGTAAAATCTGGTTAGGCCTTCTCCATTAGGGTCTTCAACATCTTCCTTCATCACAAGTTATCCTAAATTTTCTCTGAAGGCTTCCTTCATGGCTTCCTTCTGCTGCTTGATGACTTCTTGTACCTTGGGGTACATTTGGCATTGAGCCGGGTAATGCGTAGTTCCTTCGCACAACAAACATGTCACCTGCCTAGTTGGGCGTTCCTCAGCTCGGTGATTTTCTTCACAATGAGGGCATCCTTCCTTGTGTTCTTCCTGGGTGTGTCCCATCTCTCCACATATCCTGCATGCACAAATCTTCTTCACATCTTTGCCACGGGGCTTCTGGGTGTGGGTAACAACATGAGATCCTTGCAGAGTTATCTTGAATTCTTCCCAAGTGTTTGATGCTTGCCTATCATGGATATCTTCATGCATCTTCCACCAATTTGCAGCACCTTCTGCAAAGTACCGAAAAGCATACTGGACCATCTCTTTTCTTGCAACATGATTACTCCTTAGATGATCCTCCATGTTCTGAATCCATTCTTCTGTCTCTAACTGAGTCATCGATCCAGAATACATGAGTCCAGCTTCACTCATCATCTATTGGGTTCAAGGTTTTGGGGATGAGATGGGTAAGAGAGAGAAAGGAGGGGATACACACACTACAAACAATGGTTTTGAAAATATATTTTAGTTGTGACTGTCGAAAATTTACACACAAATGACATCTCGCAAATCATCGTATCTAACGTAAGTATACAATAGGGGTTTCGTCTTCTAGGGCATAATATCTTGGAAAATTCTTCATGGTCTTCAATTTCTTCGGGTCTTCATAGTTGAAAACACTAAGTTAACAAAATAAAAACAAATTTTAAAGCAAATAATTAACATAAAGTATTTTCTCATATATCTTTATTTTGCAAAAAGAACTAATTGAAAAGCTTTTATAAAGATTCTTCTTTTGATATATAACAAGGTCATCCTTGGCTTAAACCACAAACAGTCTCAACTATAATACAAATTGTTTCTGGTCTAAACTTAGACTAACAGCAAATCGAACTTATTAAACAATTTGTGGAAACTATTTTCAAATACAAGATCAACATAGCAATGAAAATCCAACTGCTAGTTATAGTTGAACTAGAATTGATTTTCATGCAATCAACTAATAAAATATTATTTATTTTGAAGGGCTATTATTATCTAATAGAAAAATTTATAAAACCCATCACTAATATAAAATAAAATAATTTAAAAAAATTTAAAACAAAAGAAATATAAATAAACCTAATAGGAACTAAACAGAATCTGTTTTGCTTGAAAATAATATTCTAAAAATATTCTAAAAATTTCGAAACTCTACCTACTGATAATTAAGGTCACTAGTGACAAGTAGCAAAAAGAATCAAGTCAAAATATAATTTTATACTCAAGATATTTAGAAAACAAGTTTTGAATCAAATCTGTTTGAATCCAATTTTTAAATATTCCAATATGGTCAAACTTGATATCAACAGAAACTACATAAAATGTGTGACACAATGCAAAAAGAATCAAATTAAAACACCTAAAACATAAAATATATAACAAAAATAAAAATAGAACTTATTCTGTTTTCTAAAACACAAACAGAAAAAAGAAAAAAATTAGCTAACGGACAAGGACTACGTGGCGCTTTGTGATTGGTCTAGAGTGTGTGCGCGTGGGTGTTTGCGGGCGGACGGCCGATACTTAAGGAAAACGGTTCGGTCTAACTAATTCAAATAGAAAACCGGTCGGTTTATTTATCTAAACCGAAAAATTACGCGGGATCTAATCCTAACTGCAGGTTCTAGATCGGACAGAGGGGAGAAGCTCACCGCGGCGGGAGGTCAACTCCGGGGGGTTCGACGTTGGCCGACAACTTGGCTTGATGCAGGCGACAGCTCCAGTGGTCTTTGTCATCAGGGAAGGGGTCCAGTCGGTCCATACGAGCGGGGCAATCACGCGGGTGGTCTTGGTGTCGACGGAGGCGGTCGGAGGTGTCGGCGACGAGCTCCGAGGCGGCAGCGGCGTTCGGGTGTCGACGGGGAGGTCGCTCCGACAGCTTTGGAGCACAGGCGAGTGCACGGGGAGGTGCGGGCGACGGTGGTGGAGAGGATGGCGTGCTCGGGTAGCGAGGGGAGTGGTTAGGGCGAGCATGGGGTCGGCAATGGCGCGGCGGCGGCCGGTGGCTCCGGCGAGCATTTTGGCAAGCATGGGGGCGTGAGAGTTGGGGGTTTGGGCAAGACCAGAACGAGGCCGAGATCCTCTATTTATAGGAGAGGTCAAGAGGGTCAGGGAAGGAAGGGAGAGGAGATTGCGCCTCTGGTGATCTCGCCGGCGAGGTTCGGGGCGAGAGGAGGGGGTTGACCGCGGTGTTAGTGGGATCGGATGGTGGGGTCGCGTGGTCAGTGAGAGGGAGAGCAGGATCAGCGCGTCGGTGACCGTTGCGGAGGGTTTTTGGGAGAGGGATCAGGGGCAGGTGGGCCGGTGGGCTTTAACACACGTTTAATAGTTTCCTATCATTAATTTTTAGAGCATTAAAATAACATTAAGGCATTCAAAACCTGTCCCAAAATAAAATTTTATATACTAAAATGATCAGGGAAATAAATGCCATTTAATGAACATTTTTCCACGACCAAAATGAATACTTTAGAAAAATTTATTTTTTAGAAAATGCCTAAATGGCTTTATTTATTTTTGCAAATATTTTTCAAATAACCCATTGGGTTTTATGGTTCAAATACTTCACGAAAATACCCCTGGTTTGGAGTGTCATATTACTCCTCTCAAAAATGTTGTCAAGGGGTTTGAATGCTTACAAATTCAAATATGAAAGTGAAACTCCAGATGAGAAATTTTCAAATAGTTTTCAAATTCCCTTTCTAAATCTTTTCATGTTGAAGAAGTCTTGTCATCTTCTCTCACTGATTTGAAATGTAGGAATTTGAATTCAAACACAAAGGGGAAAGTCATTTTATTCCCTCTCATCCAAAAGTTTTCAAAAGTTTCAAATTTTCACTCAATTTCAATCACTCAAGCAAACAAGCATTTCATTCTAATATTTAATATAACATTCCTAAATTTGGGATGTTACAATAGTTCTATGTGGTGATGAATTGTTACTTGTTCACTAGAAGCCTTATGATAAAAATGTATTTAATTAAGTTCTTATGTTAGAGTTTGTTGTTGTTATGTTAATAAGCATGATGCTTCTATGTTTGTATTTTGTTTTTATTGACACCTCTCTCTCAAACCATGTGGACATGCTTTTCAATGTCGGCTTTCGCTTGAGGACAAGCGAGGTCTAAGCTTGGGGGAGTTGATATGTCCATTTTGCATCATGAATTCCTACTGTTATTTACTTTGTTTTGTTGAATAATAATGCTTTGGGGAGTGATTCTAATGCCTTTCTCTCATAATATGCAAGGTTTATACAAAGAGGGAGAATACCAGCAGTTGGAATTCTGGACCCAAGAATAGCACGTCAGAGATACCTATTCTGCAAAAACTCCAATGAAGCTGAAAATTTACAGAGATTATTTTTGTATTTAATAAAAATTATTGGAGCTGAAAACTACCGGAGGAGGAATTTCGGGATGAAGCACCGCCGCCTCGAGGCGGAACTTGGGCAGGAGCACTTTTGCCCTCCGGCGGAGCAATTCCGTCGGGGGAACTTCCCTCCCAGAGGGAGAAATCGAAGCTATCTTGATCACCAACACCCCTCTCATATTTTGGAGGCCAATGTTCATCAACATCTTCAACAACACCATATTCTCTCAAACCCTAGTTCATATCTTGTGTTCAATCTTTGTACCGGAACCTCAGATTGGTACATGTGGGTGACTAGTAGTGTTGATTACCTTGCGTAGTTGATTACTATATGGTTTATTTGGTGGAACATTATATGTTCAAATCCATTATGCTATTCAATAATCCTATGATCTTGGGCATGAATATTAATTGTGAGTAGTTACGTTTGTCCTTGAGGTCACGAGAGAAGTCATGTTGCCAGTAATCATATGAATTTTATATGTGTTCGATATTTTGATGATATGTATGTTGTCATTCCCTTAGTGGTGTCGTGTGAACGTCGACTACATGACACTTCACCATCCATGGGCCTAAGGGAATGCATTGTGGAGTGATGATGGGTTGCTAGAGTGACAGAAGCTTAAACCCTAGTTTATGCGCTACTTCGTAAGGGGTTGATTTGGATCCAGATGTTTAATGCTATGGTTAGACTTTGTCATAATACTTTTCTCGTATTTGGGGATGCTTGCGAGGGGTTAATCATAAGTAGGTTGTTAGTTCAAGTTATAACAACACCTTAGCACCGGTCCACCCACATATCAAATTATTAAAGTAGCGAACACGAATCAAACCAACATGATAAAAGTGACTAGACGAAATTCCCGTGTACCCTCGAGAACACTTTGCCTATTACTAGTGATTGTTTTGGCCTGTCCTATGCCTCAAAAGGATTGGTCTACCTTGCTGCACCTTGTTTACCATTACCGTTACTTGCTTGTTACAAATTACCTTTCTATCAAACACTTTTCTCATAGTTGCAGATGCTTGCGAGGGGGTTAATCATAAGTGGGTTGTTAGTTCAAGTAAGAACAACACCTTAGCATTGGTCCACCCACATATCAAATTATCAAAGTAGCGAACATGAATCAAACCAACATGATGAAATTGACTAGATGAATTCCCGTGTACCCTCAAGAACACTTTGCTTATCATAAGAGATAGTTTTGGCCCGTCCTTTGCCACAAATGGATTGGGCTACCTTGCTGCACCTTTCCTATTGTTACTGATACTTGCTCATTGCAAATTACCTTGCTATCAAACTACTTGCTACTTAGAATTTCAGTGCCTGCTGAAAACCGCTTATCATTTCCTTCTTCTCCTCGTTGGGTTCGGCACTCTTACTTATCGAAAGGACTACGATTGATCCCATATACTTGTGGGTCATCAAGACTCCTTTCTGGCGCCATTGTGGGGGAGTGAAGCGCTCTTGGTAATTTGAAATCAGTAAGGAAAAAAATTATACTACGTGCTGAAATTTACTGTCACTTCTTACTATGGAAGGCAATCCTTTGAGGGGTTTGTTCGGGGTATCTTCACCTCAATCGGAACGACAATTAGTTGCCCCGAAACCAAAAAAAACTACTAAAAATATTGGTTATGAAATTCCTTCAGGTATGTGAGAACAACTGCTAGCTAATCCTTATGCAGGAGATGGAACTGAACATCCTGATATGCACCTAATACATGTGGATGAAATTTGTGGATTATTTAAGCTTGCAGGTTTATCCGGAGATGAAGTTAAGAAGAAGGTTTTCCCTTTATCTTTGAAGGGAAAAGCATTGACATGGTATATGCTATGTGATAATATTGGATCATGGAACTAGAATCGGTTAAAATTGGAGTTCCACCAAAAGTTTTATCCTATGCATCTAGTTCATCGTGATCAAAATTATATATATAATTTTTGGCCTCGTGAAGGAGAACGCATTGCTCTAGCTTGGGGGAGGGTTAAGTCTATGTTATATTCATGCCCCAATCATGATATCCCGAGAGAAGTTATTATTCAAAAAAATTATGCTCGGCTTTCTCATAATGATCGATCCATGCTCGACACTTCTTGTGCTGGTTCTTTTATGAAGAAGACTATTGAATTCAAGTGGGATCTCTTGGAAAGAATTAAACGTAAATTTGAAGACTGGGAACTAGACGAAGGTAATGAGTCGGGTATTAAGCTTGAGTTTGATTGTGTTAAGTCTTTTATGAATACCGATGCGTTTCACAAGTTTAGCACTAAATATGGACTTGACTGTGAGATAGTAGCCTGTTTTTGTGAATCATTTTCTTCTCATGTTGATCCCCCTAAGGAGAAGTGGTTTAAAGATCACCCCCTATTCAAAAGGAGATTAAAGAACCGGTTATATATAAATAAGAAAGTATCGTCTACAATGTTGATCCAGTCGTGCCTACTACTTATATGGAAAAAATACCTTTCCCTGTTACGATAAAGGAACATGCTAAGGTATCAGCTGTGATTCCCAAGAGTAATATTAGAGCACCTAAGCCCTCTGAACAAATTAAAGTAGAACCTAGTGTTGATATGGTTAAGGATCTCTTGGTAGAAAATATTTCTGGGCATGCCATTTACTTCTGTGATGAAAGTGCTAGAATTGCTAAACTCGATGAAAAAGATAAACATAGACCCATAGTTAGCTTATGTGTTGTCCCAATTATTATAGGAGATCATTGTTATCATGGCTTATGTGATTTAGGTGCTAGTGTGAGTGCTATTCTTTTACCTTATATCAAGAAATTTTGAATGAAATAGCACCTACTGAAATAGAAGATATTGATGTTACTATTAAACTTGCTAATGAAGACACCATCACACCACCTGGTATTGTTAGAGATGTTGAAGTCTTGTGTGGTAAAATAAATTATCCTACTAATATTCTAGTTCTTAGTTCCCCACAGGATGACTTTTGTCCCATTATCTTTGGTAGACCTTTCTAGAATAGTGTTAATGCTAAGATAAATTATCAAAAGGAAGCCGTCATTGTAAATTTTGATGATGTGTCTCATAATTTTATTTTTTCCAAGTTTAGTATACAACCTCGTGATAAACAATTACATAGTAAGGATGAAATAATTGGTCTTGCTTCTATTGCCGTTCCTCCTACCGATGCACTAGAACAATACTTGCTAGACCATGAAAATCATATGCATTTGCATGAAAGAACTGAAATAGATAAAAAATTCTTTGAACAACAACCTCTATTAAAACACAATTTGCCTATTGAAACTCTGGGTGGTCCTCCTTCACCTAAAGGTGATCCTGTGTTCGAATTAAAACAATTGTCTGGCACTCTGAAGTATGCTTATCTTTATGAGAAAAAGATATATCCTATTATTATCAGTGCTAACCTTTCAAAACATGGAGAAGAACGATTATTCAAAATTCTGAGGAAGCATCGGGCTGCTATTGTATATACTCTTGATGATATTAAGCGCATTAGTCCCACTCCATGTCAGCACAAGATCAATATGGAACCCGATGCTAAACCCGTTGTTGATCACGAATGAAGATTGAATCCAAAGATGAAATAAGTGGTAAGAACTGAAATATTAAAGCTTATGGAAGAAGATATCATCTATCCCATAGCTGATAGTAGATGGGAAAGTCCAGTTCATTGTGTCCCTAAGAAAGGAGGTATTACTGTTGTTCCTAATGATAAAAATGAACTTATCCCACAAAGAATTATTACTGGCTATAGAATGGTAATTGATTTTAGAAAACTATATAAAGCTTCTAGAAAATATCATTACCATGTGCCTTTTATTGATCAAATGCTTGAAAGATTATCTAAGCACACATATTTTTGTTTTCTCGATGAATATTCTGGTTTCTCTCAAATACATGTGTCACAATATGATTAAGAGAAAACCACCTTTACTTGTCCTCTTGGAACCTATTGTTATAGGCATATGCCTTTTGGTTTATGCAATGCACCTGCTACCTTTCAAAGATGTATGACTGCTATATTCTCTGATTTTTGTGAAGAGATTGTGGAGGTTTTCATGGACGATTTTTTCGTTTATGGAACTTCTTTTGATGATTGCTTAAGCAACCTTGATCGAGTTTTGCAGAGATGTGACCAAACTAACCTCATCTTGAATTGGGAGAGGTGCCACTTTACGGTTAATGAAGAATTGTCTTGGGACATAACATTTCTGAACGAGGTATTGAGGTGGATCAAGCTAAAGTTGATGCAATTGAGAAATGCCATGTCCTAAAGATATTAAAGGTATTCAAAGTTTCCTTGATCATGCTGGTTTCTATAGGAGGTTTATTAAAGACTTCTCAAAAACTTCTAGGCCTCTTACTAATCTTTTACAAAAGGATATTCCCTTTGTTTTTGTTGATGAGTGTGTGGAAGCCTTTGAAACAGTTAGGAAAGCCTTAACCACTGCACCTATTGTTCAACCACCTGATTGGAACTTGCCTTTTGAAATGATGTGTTATGCTAGTGATTATGTTGTTGGTGTTGTTCTAGGAAAAAGAGTTGATAAGAAATTATATGTTATCCATTATGCTACCAAAACTCTAGACGGTGCCCAAAGAAATTATGCCACTACTGAAAAAGAATTTTTTAGCAATTGTGTTTGCTTGTGATAAATTTAGATGTTACATTGTTGATTCCAAATTTATTGTTCACACTGATTGTCGTGGGAATGAGCCTGACAGTAGAAGGTAGGGTACGAAAGGAGAGGGCAGAGTCCTAGCTACGGCGAGGGTGTACACACGGATGTATGAGTTCAGGCCCCTCTCGTGGAGGTAACAGCCCTATGTCTTAATGCTCGGGAGCTTTATCGTGTGGAATGTTGAGATTACAGTGGTGGCGAACCCTTGTGCTAGAGGGGAGGGGCGGCTTATATAGAGTTTGATGCCCCTCATAATTGCCCAGCATCTAAGGGTCCGATCGTGGGTTTAAAGACTGCCATTACTGGTAACGTACATAATAAATGCTTCTAATGACATAAAACCTAACGCCTGCCTGAGTGGAAACGAGGTCTTTCGAGTGACAGTCGACCGTCGAGTGAAGGAAGAAGTCTTCGAGTGGATTGCCTATCGAGTGAGTTGAGCGTTACTGGGAATCCAGTCAGAATCTTGTCTGTGATCTTCAAGTCCTCCAATGTCATGTCCTTAGGTAGGGGGTCTAGGTCATGCCTAGGGCCCAACCCTAGGTACATATCCTCATCATTAGCCCCCGAATGGATCGGGGTTCGAGTGGTGAATGGGTATATCGATGCCATTTCAACATAAGGTATCAAATCTTCCGAATGATATTCGGGACTTCAACGAAACTTGCGTCGACTGAACTCTTCGCCATTCGCACGGGTCCATTCAGCCTTGAAAATACCCGAGTGAATGTTCCGAATGACCAGAAGGAATCTTTGGAGGTGGTAGGTTGATCTATCAGATCCGGATTTTGCAGGATACGAAAATTTGGGAAGTGCGCGTGCGTGCAATAATGACGCCACGATCAGAGCAAGTGGGAGCATGATGCCTCGATCTTCGCGCTGGTCATTTCGCCACGTACCGGATGCAGACTACAGTTGGTGTGCGTGGTGATCTCGCAGGTCCACCAATCAGCGAGGCACTTTGCGGGATATAAATTTCGAAGTGTTGTGGTTCGCATAGTACTTTTCTTCAAACTTCCTCTCTTCCTCCGCCTCCCCTGTCTCTAGCGCCTCATCTTGTTCTTCTCCAACGAGAGCTGCTGCTGTGACGACGAAGGGCATCACGGAGAAGCTGGAGCGCACCAAGAAGGGGGCGTCGAAGAACAAGGGCAAGAATCCCTCGACGGCTCGGTTCATCGCGCCAGCGGGATGGATGCAGGGGGACTTTCTCCCCTCCATAGTCAGTCGTGAGGACATGGAGGGCCTTGTCGCCGATGGGCTCATGGCGGACGACAACTGGAGGCTGCCGGAGGGAGAGCGCGAGCCGGAGCCTCGCGACGGGGAGCGGGTCCTCCTGCTCTCCCAAGTTTAAAGAGGTTTTTCTATGCCTCCCCACCCATTCATTAGGGGTTTTCTGAACTTCTTCGGCGCTCAGCTCCACCACTTCCCACCGAATGCGATTTCCGATCTATGTGCCTTTATCACCTTGTGCGAGTGTTTTCTGGGCTGTTCTCCTCATTGGGGGCTGTTCAAGCACATCTTTACGGTCAGATCCCAGACTATGAAGAAAGCTCTCCCTGCTGATGGGAAGACTCATGTGCTTCAGTTCTGTGGGGGTTTAGGACTTCAGAAAAGAGCCCGTAGTTCTATCCCTGCCATGACTTTTCCTGAATCTGTTAGAGGCTGGCAGTCGACTTGGATCTATTGCAAAGATGTAGCATCTCCCAACATGTCGACTGACCTTCCCCCTATACAACTGACCGTCCAGCTGTCCCCAAGTCTATGAGGGTGACCGAAGAGGAACATGTCCAAGTGGGAATCTTGGTTGAAGCTGTGGTGCAGTTGATTCGAGGTGGAGTGACTGGCATGGATCTATTGGAGACCTTTCTCAGTCGACGTATTCAGTCGCTCCAAGCCAGGGATCACACCATGTGGCACTACGCGGGCCGTGAGGACTCGACCAGGACACACCCAGAAGAGGTCGCAAAAAACCATTGAGCAGTGGCTTCGCAGCATCACTAGGGCATGCGACAACCCTTTGGGAGCCAAGAGGATCTGGCCTTACTCGGCCAAAAACCCGCCGAAGAATCTGGTAAGCTGTGCTGTGCCGACTGACGTACTTGTACCGTCGAGTGATAAATTTATTTATGAACTGACTTCTTTGTTTGAATCATGCAGGAGGGGACAAACATGCACTCGCCTGTTCCTAACGGGAACCAAATTGAAGATGGTGTTGTGAGCGAAGGCGGTAGCATGGATGACGACGGTTCTAAAGACTCCGAGGACAAGTATGAAAACTCGGACGAAAACGAGCCAGAAGTCGAGTCACCTCCTCGCTTCGAATGCCACTCCAAGTCTCGCCAAGATCCTGTGGCTGTTGAGGACAAGGCTCCGGGCCCAAGCGAGAAGAACCCAAAGCGGAGCCGCCCTTCGACTATTGAGTCGAGCGAACGATCCGCGAAGCAACCCAAAGTGACTGTGGCCAAACCTCGCAAAGCCCTGCCTCGCATGAAGATGGCTATGCTTGTCATCTCCACGTGAGTATTTACTTTTGAATTTTCACTATCGACTGCGATATGCAATCCTTGTTGTCTAAATGTTATTCGATCCATCAGAGCTGCTACCTTGGTGACGTCACCTCAACGTGATGGAGGGGATGCCATGGATCTAGACAGTGCCGATGCAGCCACTTCTCGCAGAGGTAATCAACTCTTCAGTTTTTCTTATTGAACATGGTTTGTCAAATGCCAAAGTTAATTTTGTCAATTGATAGTTGCAGAAATCATCCAACCGAAAGATGATGAAGAACACCCTGGGGGTACGGGAGGTGGAGGCGAGACCTTGAGCACCCCGCACATATGCACTCGAAGAACTTCATCTGCGCAGACGCCTCAACGGTCGATCGCGGAGTCTTCCCAGGGGATGAGTGACTCGACGCGGATCAAAATTGACCCAACAGTGCCTCTAGTGAGTGCTCCTCCAGCTGTTTCTACCATCATGACGTCGACTCCAACCGGTCCTGCCCACACTATCTCGACTGCTCCCATCATTACACCGCTCGTGCCGACGACGGCTTTTCCTCTGCATCGCATTCCAAAAGATCAGACCGGAGCTGCAAAGGAGGCCATGATCCAAGCGGAGCAGGTGATGCTGCGCACCAAGGAGACGTACGAGGCGAGCAAGTTGTCTTACGATGCCAGCAGTGCGCTTCGCGCGAATGTCCGAGTAAGTTAGATTGTAAGTACATTTCCGATTGAATTCCTGTCTTCTTTGACTACACACCCAGTGGGTGTTTATTTTCCATTCATAGAATGTTTTGGAGCACTCCACTCGAATAGATCAGGTCTTAGTCGAGTATGTTTTGGTTCAGTGGGGGCACGCTAAGTGCACCCACTGTGTGTAGTCCCTGAGACCATTGTCGAGTGCTTGACTCAGCAGGAGTCTTAGAGTCTGCCGTATGCGGGATACATTTTCCCTTAATTGCGCTATTCCGTAGCTACTTTGTAGGTTTCATGGGCATCGTTGATAAACCATGATATGACACTACATAAGGATAGACTGCACTTCATGAAGTGTAGGGGGTACGTCACTCGACATATCGAGTGACGGATGTTCCATTGATGGATATTTTCTGCCACTCGACAGGTCGAGAATTGGCAGATCCAGTGAGGGAATGCTAAGTGCACTCAGTGGGTGTAGTCACCGAGACTGCTGTCGTGTGCTTGCACCGGCAGGGGTCTTAGAGTTTGTCGTATGCAGGATACATTTGTCTTCCACCTCACCACTGCGAGGCTACCTTGTAGGTTTCATGGATATCACTGATCAACCATGGTATGACGCTACATAAGGATAGACTGGACTTGATTGAGTGGGGTGGGGAGCAAGTTACTCGACAGATCGAGTGACGGAAGTTTGACAGGGCAGACCTTGTTGACTGTTTTATAACCAGTGAGGGCACGCTAAGTCCACCCACTGGGTGTAGTCCCCGAGGCTACTGTTAATCGCAGATGATAAGCAGTAGTCTTGAAAACTCGAAATCGGAATTTCTGTCGTACGCGAAGTACGAGCAACACTCGACATGTCGAGTGTATGTATTTTTTTCTTTTTGACCGTCCCGCTCCGAAGATGCTGCTTCAAAGGTGCGGAACGGGGTCGACAGAACACTCGACGGATCATGTGTTAACCGTTCTAGTGGGGGCACTCTGAGTGAACCCACTGGGTGTAGTCCCCGAGACCACCGTCGAGTGCTTGCACTAGCAGGGGTCTGATAAAGACTGTGTTGAACTCGTTTACAGTATGCGGAGTACACGAGCCACTCGACATGTTGAATGTACTTTTGGTTAAATCCTCTTTCTCCTGGACACAGGTTTCATGGACATCATTGATTAACTATGATATGACGCTATTCTAGGGTAGTAGGGCGTGGTGATGTGCGCTGCCCAATCGACCGTTTTTGGTCTTCTGCATTTCCGTGCTGGATTTTTTTGTCGATTGAATTTATTTCTTTGTTGATTTCATTTAGCTTGTGAACTTGGAATGTAGTACAAGGATATTGAAGATGAAAGGAATCATTTGTGCGTGGACTTGGATACCTCCAATAATGCTTTGGAGCGGGTGCGCGCCGAGCTGAACACTCTCGGAGGTAACTTTCTTCGACCCACTGCATTCCCATCTTCACTTTCCATGCTTTGAACCGAGTGCTTTCACTCGAGAAGACGTACGCAATGAAAACCGTCGACTCCAAGTGCGACTCACCAATGTTGTTTCTTTAGATTCCATGAAGAAAGCACTGGAGGACAAGGACAAAGCGCTCGTCGACGCCCAGCGTGTGGCGAAGGAGAAAACTGAAGCTGCTGACAAGAGGCTGGCGGCCACAAAGAGGATAGAGGAAGAAAACTTGAAGCTAAAGCAAGAGCGTTTGGACCTCATCAAGAAGACTAAGCAATTAACCAAGAGGAGCAACGGCCTGGAGAGGCATCTAGGAGAGTTCTCGAGGAAGATGTATATTCTGCTCGACGGTGAGTTTTTCTGTCGACTGAACTTTATGAAATCCTTGACGACTGCATCACAGCAATCCTTATCCCATTCTCTCATTCTTCTTTCCCAGAATTCTGCCAAGATTTTGAGAAAGAGACCGAGGAGATCGAGCCCAACCTGGATCCCACCAAGTCACCTGTTGGTGACGCGGTGGCCATGAACATGCTCAGACTCAACTTCGGGCTTTAGGGTGTCCAAGCGTATGTCCTTCGATTGAAAACTGCAATGGAGAGGATCGACAAAGAGCTATGGCCTGAGTTCACTCTTCAGCTCGACCTCACATCAGGGATGACACGCCTGAATGACCTCCCTAGTCGAGTGCAAGCCTGTAAGAAATCTGCTGCTCGTTGCGGTGCTGACGTGGCGCTCTCCCTTGTGAGGGTCCATTGCAAGTAAGTGAGGGAAGACAAGCTGAAGGAGCTCCGAGTGGTTAACACGAAGAAACTCCAATTTGAAGATTTCATGGAGACCTTTATCGACGCAGCCACCAGGATTGCGGACGACATCGACTTGGACACTTTCATCGAGCCAGCAAGCCCGTCGGGCGCTTAAAAACTTGATCTTTGGAAGAAAACTTTATTTGCCTCGATATGCCGAGTGAAACTGTATCAACTTTAAAATTTCATTCAGGCCTTAGGCCTGAGCACTTTTGCTTTCTCGCAAAACTTTTATCTGTGATTAAACGTTTGGATTTATCCGTATTTGGCTTTCAATCATTTGTTCGACTGAGTTTGTTTTTAGGCTTAGGAGTAAACATGTTCGCAGCTAAGCCCCCGAGTGTGAGGATTGCTCAACACTCGGAATATTTTTGACCCTAAGTGAGGATTCATTCATGGCTAGGGCATCGAGTGGAAGTATTACTATCTACTCAAAGAAGAATTTTAACTTAGGCAAGAACACTTTCACAGCTAAGTTTCCGAGAGCCAGGATTGCTTGACACTCGGAATATTTTGGCCCTAAGCGAAGATTTATTCATGGCTAGGGCGTCGAGTGTATGGAATACTATCCACTCGGCAAGTTTTTTAACTTAGGCGAAAGCATGTTCGCAGCTAAGCCCCTCAGTGTGAGGATCGCTCGCCACTCGGAGTATTTTTGAACCTAAGCGAAGACTGATTCGCAAGTAGGTCGTCGAGTGAATGGACTGCTTTCCACCCGACAGGGTTTTTAACTTAGGCAAAAGCATGTTCGCAGCTAAGCCCCTGAGTGTGAGGATTTCTCAACACTTGGAGTATTTATGAACGTAAGCGAAGACTGATTCGCAAATAGGTCGTCGAGTGAATGGACTGCTATCCACCTGACAGGGTTTTAACTTAGGCAAAAGCATGTTCCTGGCTAAGCCCCCGAGAGTGAGGATTGCTCAACACTCAGAATGTTTTTGACCTATGTGAAGACTGATTCGCAAGTAGGTCATCGAGTGAACAGACTGATATCCACCCCACAACGTTTTTAACTTAGGCGAAAGCATGTTCGTAGCTAAGCCCCCGAGTGTGAGGATTGCTCGACACTCGGAGTATTCCCCAGAGTGAAACTGTACGATCGGAATCGACAATATATATTGCAGAAGTTTGAATTGCATTGATGAAGTACTCTTATTACATCAGAAGACTCTTTTGTCTCTAAGTATAAAAACGTCGCAGCAGATCTGCATTCCAGGCTCGTGGCTCATCTGTCCGCTTCATGAGATTGTAGAGATGATAAGCTCCGTTGTTCAGCACTTTAGTGACGACGAAAGGACCTTCCCATGTAGGAGCAAGCTTATGAGGTCGGTGTAGATTCACTCGAAGCACCAAGTCCCCCTCATGAAACAATCGACTCTTGACATTCTTCGCATGGAAGCGCCACAAATCCTGCTGATAGGTTGTAGTCTAGATCAAAGCCATCTCTCGTTCTTCCTCCAAAAGATCAACACCATCCTGCCTAGCCTGTTCAGCTTCAGCCTCGGAATAAAGTTCCACTCGGGGAGAATTGTGAAACAAGTCGCTCGGTTGGACAGCTTCGGCACCGTACACCAGGAAAAAAGGAGTCCATCCAATCGACCGATTTGGCGTAGTTCTCAGGCCCTATAACAAAGACGACAGCTCAGTTACCCAGGCACCAGCGGCATGATCTAGATCGCGCATGAGACGAGGCTTCAGTCCTTGCAGGATGAGGCCATTGCCTCGCTCGACTTGCCCATTAGTTTGCGGCTGAGCAATAGATGCATAATCCACCCGAGTGCCCTGAGATGTGCAGAAGTTTCTAAACTCTTCCGAGTCAAAGTTGGTGATGTTATCCATGATAATGCTGTGAGGAACACCGTACCAAAAAATTATTTCTCGCATGAATGTAACCGTCGTACGGGAGTTCAATTTCTTGATGGGATTGGCTTCTATCCACTTGGTAAACTTGTCGACTGCAACCAACAAATGAGTAAAACTGCCTTTTCCGGTCTGAAAGGGACCAACCATGTAGAATCCCCAAATAGCAAATGGCCAGGACAAGTTTGCATAGAACTGGCATCCTTCACAATGATCAACAATGTCTTTGGCGATCTCATTAGCTCGTGGCCAGAAGAAACCAGCTCGGTATGCTTTAGCGACGATTGTCCGTGAGAACGCATGATGGCCGCAAGTTCCCAAGTGGATCTCATCCAGAATCATTTGACCTTCTTCGGGGGAGATGCAATGCTGTGTCACACCAGTCGCACTTTCTCTGAACAACTGATCTCCCATCACAGTAAAGGCCTTGGATCTGCGCACAATCTGTCGAGCCTCTGTTTCATCTTCAGGGAGTTCTTGTCGGAGGATATAAGCAATGTAGGGCACTATGCGATCAAGAACAACTACCAGAATTTCCATGACAAAATTGATTACTGCAGGGACATCGACTTCAGTCGGATTAGTGGAGCTCGAAGCTTGCGGGGGATCTTCGGTGAAAGGATCTTCTTGCACCGAAGGAGTGTGTAAGTGCTCTAAGAAAACATCACTGGGGACGGGCCATCGAGTGGACCCAATCTTTGCTAGTTCGTCGGGCGCCTGATTTTTCAGACGGGGAACATGATGAAGTTCCTGGCCTTCGAATTTCTTCTCCAATTTCCTGACGGCATTGCAGTACCCAGTCATAGTGGGATTTCGAACATCCCACTCTTTCATCACTTGATTCACCACCAAATCTGAGTCGCCATAAACCATCTGGCACTTGACGCCGAGTGAGTTAGCCATGCGCAACCCATCCAAAAGTGCTTCATATTCTGCTTCATTGTTGGAGGAATCGAAGTGAATTTGCAAGGCATAGCTAAGCTTGTCGCCCCTGGGAGATATCAAGTCAACACCAGCACCAGACCCATTCAACATTTTAGAGCCATCGAAGAACATGGTCCTATGTGCCGAGTGAACTTGGATTGGCTATTGCTGTTCAATCCACTCTACCATAAAATCTGCCAATGCCTGGGACTTGATTACTTTCTTGGCTTCAAACTTGATGTCAACATGTCCGAGATCGATTGCCCACTTAGCCACTCGACCAGATACGTCTCGATTGTTGAAAATCTCGGACAATGGAGCATCACTAACGACTGAAATCGAGTGGTCTTGAAAATAATGTGCCACCTTCTTCGTTGATAGGTAAATGCTATAAACCAGCTTCTAGTAGTGTGGATATCTTTGCTTCGAGGGGGACAGAACTTTAGAGACATAATAAACTGGCCGTTGGACTTTGTAAGCTTTACCCGTCCTCCTCTCGCTCGGCAGTTAACACCATACTAACAACTTGATTAGTGGCCGCGATGTACATGAGCAATGGCTCTTTGCTGCATGGAGCGGCAAGCACCAGCTGGATGGAGAGCAGGGCTTTAATTTCAACAAATGCTGCCTCGGCTTCTGTTATCCAGTCGAATGTATCAGACTTCTTCATCAATTGGTACAGAGGTAATGCCTTCTCACAGAGACGAGAAATGAATCGACTCAATGCTGCCAGGCAACCTATGAGTTTCGTAACATCGTGCACTCGCATGGGGGTCTTCATCCGAGTAATGGTGCTGATTTTCTCAGGGTTGACATCGGTCCCTCGTTCGGAAACGAGAAAACCGAGTAACTTGCCGCCAGGGACGCCGAAAGTACACTTGGCTGGATTCAGCTTTATGTCGTATCTCCTCAAATTGGTGAATGTGTCGGCCAAGTCAGCCAGCAGGTCGAAACCTTTGCGGGACTTGACCACTATATCATCCATGTAAGCCTCGACATTCTAAGGGATCTGATCGAGTAAACACTTCTGAACCATGCGCATAAAAGTAGCACCGACATTTTTTAGGCCGAATGGCATAGTGATGTAGCAAAAACACCCGAATGGTGTGATGAAGGTTGTCTTTAATTCATCTGGGCCATACAGACGGATCTGATGGTACCCAGAGTAAGCATCTAGAAACAATAAGCGCTTGCATCCCGCAGTCGAGTCAACAATCTGATCTATGCGGCGGAGCGGAAATGATCCTTCGGGAAGACCCGATTGAGATGTTTGAAGTCAATGCACATGCGCAACGACTTATCTTTTTTGGGCACCATCACGACATTTGAGAGCCACTCGAAGTGGTAAATCTCCCAAATGAACTTGGCTTGCAAGAGATGGGACACTTCTACACCGATTGCTTTGCGCTTCTCGGCCGCCGATCGACGCAAATGCTCCCTAACAGGCTTAGCCTTCAGATCAACTCTCAGACGGTGCTCAGCCAATCCCCTGGGAACCCCTGGCATGTTAGTAGGCTTCCATGCGAATATATGCCAGTTCTCACGGAGGAACTGGATGAGCTCGGCTTCCTATTTGCTCTCAAGTGTTGATGATATATTCGTCGGGGCAGTAGTTGGGTCCGTCGGGTGTATGTGCACTTTCTTTACTTCCCCTGCCGATTGAGAAGTCGGCTTCTTTGCGTGGAGCAAATCAACAGGGTCAACGCTCTTCGTGTATTCCTCCAGCTCAACCATGGCCATCTGGTGATCGGCAATCTTGGAACCTTGCTGGAGGCATTCTTCGGCTCGCTGTTGATTGCCAGTGACCGTGATCACACCCTTAGGGCCTGGCATCTTCAACTTGAGATACACGTAACATGGTCGGACCATGAAATGAGCATACGCGGGTCGACCCAAAATGGCGTGATAGGCACTCTGGAAATCCACGACTTCAAACATCAACTTTTCCTTTCGAATTTTTTTGTCGTTCCCGAACGTCACGTCCAACGCAATCTGGCCAAGTGATTTGGCCTTCTTCCCTGGGATGGCACCGTGAAACTGCATGTTGCTTTCACTCATTCGGAACATCGGAATGCCCATCCCTTTCAGGGTATCCGCATAGAGGATGTTCAGACCGCTGCCACCGTCCATGAGGACTTTTCTGAGTCCAGTGCCCCCCCCGGATCAACTACCAGAGCTGGTCGACAAGGAGTGGCCACATGAGCAGGATGGTCTGTCTGGTCGAATGTGATAGCATACTGGGACCACTTGAGGTACATGGGGGTAGCAGGCACAGCCATGTTGACTTCCTTGTTGATGACCTTCAGTCGACTCTTGCTCTCGACATCAGCAAAAATCACAAGTGTAGCAGTGACATCTGGGAATGTTTCTTTGTCTTCATCTTCTTTCTTTTCAGGAGTCTTGTCACTCGGAGGAGTCTCCTTGAACTGCTGAATGAGTGTTCGACACTGCCGAGTGGTGTGCTTGGGCAGAATCACATTGCCCTCCTCATCTTTCCTCGTGTGAATTACACACGGCTGATCCACAATATCAGTCCCTGACTGATTTTTTTCCTTTCTTGGGGGCATACTGTGCTTTAGCCTTCCCCTTATTCTTGCCTTGGGTCGCTAGTGCGGCTGCTTCTGCTTGAACCGGACCCTCAGCTTTTCGCTTCTGTTTTTGATTGGAGTTGTCGCCAGTATCACTGATAACTGTCTTTCCTTTGCCGCTACGGAGGCGGTATTCTTCCTCACCATTGGTGTACCGAGTGGTGATTTCCATCATCTTGCTGAGTGAAATATCACCCGTTCGACCGAACTTCAGATAGACCTCTGTGTATCTCACACCGGCCTTGAAAGCACACATAGCCTCGTGTTCTGACACATTCTCCACCGTATGATGCAGAGTGGACCACCTTTGAATATAATCTCTCAAAGTCTCATTAGGCTTCTGGACACAACGATGTAAGTCGACCAGACCTGCAGGACACTTGCAAATGCCCTCAAAGGTTCGGATAAACACTTGGGCAAGATCCTCCCAGTAATATATACTGGAAGGAGCCAAGTGATTCAGCCAAGCACGAGCCGAACCATCTATCATCAAGGACAGGTGCTTCATTGCAACATTGTCATTGCCGCCACCAATCTATACAGCCACTCGGTAATCATCTATCCAAGTGTGTGGCTTGGACTTGCCAGAAAATTTTCCGATCCCAGCCGCCAACCTGAAGTTGGGGGGAATCTCTGCAGAACCGATGGCACTGTTGAAACACTCAGGACCAGAAATCACGGCCGAGCTACCACTCAGAAAGTCTCTATCTTGACCTTCTCTGTGGGCTCTGCCCCTATCGATCCGCTTCTAGGTGAGGAGGTTGCGAGCATCAAAGTCCGCACCCCGTTCATCACCGAACAAGCGCCTTTCGTCTTGGTGCCGGGGCACGCGCTGACCGCCCTGCGGAGGAGCGGGCACTCGACGGTGGTCTTTGTGGTGAAACTGATCTATGACCCGATCCTCACGAAAGCCCCCACGCCTACAACGTAGGGGTGATCCAGGGATGTGTGCCGGTTGAACGGTTTCTGCCCTGGGAGAATTGCTGTGTATCCTGTTGCGGGATTGTGACATGACGAAATTGTGACGATGCGCTGCATCTAACAGCGCTCTGATCTGCATCAACCCTCTTCCAGCCTCTGACCACGACGGCTGAATGGAATCCTCTATCCTAGCGGCAACTGCTACATTTAACATAGGGGTACGATATACCTCAATGTCATTGCGGGATCCAGTCGGGAACAGCTGTCGCTGCCATCAACCGACAACTGGTGGGTGCTGGCGCGCACGCTCGTCGAGTTCCCTCTGGAGCTCTTCCAGCTGAATACGTGTGGCCTCCAAGGCCTGAGCCTCGGCGGTCGTACCAACGATGGAAGTATGAAGAACTTCACCATCGTGATGAGGATGATCACTCGACGCACCGCCAGCATCGCGCTTGCCATGGGAAAAGCCCGGTGCCAGGCTTTTATGAGAGCCCGCCATAAGAACCTCCTTTGTTGGATCGCATCTCTTAAACTCAGAAGGGATATCAGACGGATCAGAATCCGACTCGAACACACCATGAAGAGACTCGACAGGCTCGAGTGTAGCGATCTTCAGAGAAGACATTTGACGCGCCACTGCATGCTTGACCCAGTGCTGGAGTCGTGAGCGACCAGACCGTTTGTGACTGCGAACAACGAGGGGAGATGACGCATAGGGAGTTGACAGCTGACGCAGCAACACACTGCAGGAACTTGCGCGGAAGTGCGCAGCCCCGTGGACTGGGAGCGCCTCAACATCGAGAGGCGCTTCCTGAAGCCATGTTGAATCGTCGGCAATGAAGGTGAGCACTCTGAAACGGATCTCGTGGCCCAGAGCGAAAACACCGTTGGAAGACATGTCGAAGGTTGAAAACGCAACCTCGCCAGAAGTCGCTTAGATGCCTGCCTCACGGTGGGCGCCAACTTTCGTGGGAACGAGCCTGACAGTATAAGGTAGGGGTACGAAAGGAGAGGGCAGAGTCCTAGCTACGGCGAGGATGTACACACGGATGTATGAGTTCAGGCCCCTCTCGTGGAGGTAACAGCCCTACATCTCAGTGCTCGAGAGCTTTGTCGTATGGAATGTTGATATTACAGTGGTTGCGAACCCTTGTGCCATAGGGGAGGGGCGGCTTATATAGAGTTCGCTGCCCCTCATAATTGTGCAACATCTAAGGGTCCGATCGTGGGTTTAAAGACTGCCGTTACCAGTAATGTAAGTAATAAAAGATACTAATGACGTAAAACCTAACGCCTTCCCATTGGCCTCTTGGAGGTGGCTACTGGTCTTCTGGCATCGAGTGGAAACAAGGTCTTCCGAGTGACAGTCGACCGCCGAGTGAAGGAAGAAGTCTCCGAGTGGGTATACTCATATTTTGGTTGTTGTTGATTATGTCACCAAGTGGGTAGAAGCCATTCCAACTAGTAGTGGTGATCATAACACTTCCATTAATATTCCTAAAGAAGTTATTTTTCCGAGGTTTGGAGTTCCTAGATATCTAATGACTGATGGTGGTTCACATTTTATCCATGGTGCTTTCTATAAAATATTTGCTAAATATGATGTTAACCATAGAACTGCATCACCTTATCATCCTCAATCTAGTGGTCAAGTTGGACTTAGCGATAGAGAAATAAAATTGATATTACAAAAAAACTGTCAATAGGTCTCGAAAGAATTGGTCTAAGAAATTAGATGATGCACTCTGGGCTTATAGAACAACTTATAAAAATCCTATGAGTATGTCTCCATACAAAATGGTATATGGGAAAGCTTGTCATTTGCCTCTAGAGTTAGAGCATAAAGAATTTAGCGGAAATTAAGGAACTCAATTACGATTTCAAACTTGCCGGTGAAAAGAGGTTATTTGATATTAGCTCATTAGATGAATGGAGAACACCAGGCTTATGAAATTGCCAAGTTATTCAAAGAAAAAGTTAAAGGATGCCATGAAAAAATAATCCAAAGTGAGAATTTAAAGTTGGAGAATATCTTGTTTTGTACAATTCTCGTTTCAGATTTTTTGGAGGAAAACTTCTCTCCTGTTATCGAAGAAGCTTATCGTTCTAGAGCTATTAAGACTAACAATGCCGAAGGTACTAACCCAAAGGTGGTCAATGGAAAAAGAATTAAGCACTATATCTCATGTACGCCTATAAAGGTTGAAAGCAATGTTATCCAAACCATGACACCGGAGGAGCACATAAGAGAAACCTTCTGGAACACCCCAGAATCGTGAAAAATAAGAGGTATGTGATACGGTAAGTAAATGAACTCCAAAAAATCCACAATTTTTTTATCAGTTTGGGAATATTTTATAATTTTAGGAAATAAAAAATAAACCGAAAGGCGACCGAGGTGAGCATGATATGCCAGGGCGCGGTCACCTTCCCTGGCGTGCGCTGGTGGGCGGTTCCCACCTCGGGAACCCTCCCGGCTCCGTTTTCCTTTCGTTTGCTAGATTTCCAAGTGTAATAATTCTCTATATATACCCCTGATTGTTTTACCAGCGCATCGCGAGATTTTCCTCTGTTCTTGTTTCTTGTTGTTTTCTTGTCAGATCTAAATCTTCATGGCTTCACCAAGTTCCCCCAGGGACAAGTTCTTCGAGAGGGTTATCAATCTGTACTTTCCGAAGGTTATGAAGCACCCTCAAACCATTGAGATGTGTGAGGGGTGTTCCACATCTAGGATTTTCAAGGGCCCAAGAAGACGGGAAGCATGGAGGCCAGGCTGGAAGTGGTTGAGCAAGACATCTTCAAGTGCAAAGGGATGGTGGAGCATGGACTTGGTGCCAATCACTCCATGATCACAGAATTCACCCGTGATCATTTGGTGGATGGCCAGTCCATGAAAGACATCATCTTCACCTTCAACGAGCAAATCAACTTTCTGTAGAGTCAAGTTTATGATATGTAAAATCATCTTTTTGAATATGAAGCAAGATTTAAAGGTATGTGTTTAGCTGCCAGTTACAGGACTCCAGGGACTCATGCATCATCTTTTGATGGTGAGACTTTGCCTCACCACCACCACCTTCATCATCTTCACCACCAAAGGAGACTTGAGTACACAAGTATGGGCACTCCCCTTGGCTTGAGCCAAGATTGGGGGAGGTGCCCCGGTATCATATCACCATCACTTTTTACCTTTGCTTTTTATTTCGATCCTTAGCTTTTGTGCATTTAGTTGAATAAATGTTTAGTATGATCTATTTTCGAGTGCTAGTTTCATGATCTATCTATATAATCGAGTGAGAGTTATATAATAAAGTTTAGTTTGAGCTTATGCCCATTTACTTTGTTGTTGCAATTCTTATAAAAGAGAATACATGAAAAAGATCATATGCTAATCTTATGGTGAGCAATGACATCACCATAAATAAAAGTATCAGTGGGAAAATTTATTGGGAGCAATGACATCACCATAAATAAAAGTATAAGTGGGAAAATTTATTGGGAGCAATGACATCACCATAAATAAAAGTATAAGTGGGAAAATTTATTGGAGATTGACAAACATAGCATTAGTCAATGATGCAATTCATGAACGAATTAATTGGGGAAGAGAAGATTCACATGAAAATACACTATGATGGACATCTTTTATGATTGTGAGCCCCATTAAATATTATATGCCAAAATTGTTGACGTTGGACAAGGAAGACAACGTAATGATTTATGATTGTTCATATTCATATAGAAGTTATATTTTCATAGATCCTTCAACATTTGGTGCTTGCTCAATATCTTTGCTAGCCACAAATTTCGCACTAAGTAGACATACTACTTGTGCATTTGAGGGATCACTAGAACAGTATGTCTAGAGGGGGGGGGTGAATAGACTACTTGCAGGAATTTAAAACTACCTCAAGCACAGGTTTAAGGGTTGGCAGTTTTTAGCATATGTAGCAAGTCTAGAACACCCAACACATGCAAGTCATCAAGTATAGCAGCGGAATGTAAAGATATTGCACATGAAAGTAAGGAGTAGAGATAGAGAGATAAAATGCATGAAGGACACAAAGATTTTTCCCGTGGTTCCGATAGGTGGTTGCTATCGTACGTCCACATTTATGGAGTCTTCAACCCACGAAGGGTAACACTCGCGAGAGTCCACGGAGGGCTCTACCCATGGAGGGTTTCATGAATAAGCAACCTTGACTATACCATAACGGCTTCTGTCCACGAAGGACTAGCCTCACTCGGGGTAGATCGTCATGAATTAGGCGATCTCCTTGCCCTTAAAAACTTCTTGGTTCACTCCACAACAAGAAGTAGGAGGCTCCCAAGCGACACCTAGCCAATCTAGGAGGCACCACCCTCCAAAAGGTAATAGGCTCGATAATGTCGATGAACTCCTTGCTCTTGTGCTTCAAGATGATAGATTCCTCAACACACAATCACACTCTCATAGATTTGGCTTGGTGGAAGAGGTTGATTGGTTGTAAAGCAACTTGGGGAGGCTAGAGATCAAGATTCATATGGTAGGAATGGAATGGCATGATCTCAATACATGAGTAGGTCGGTCTCTCTCAGAAAATCAGTAGGTATGAGTGGGGAACTGTTCTAAGTGCTTCTCTTGCGAGTGAGTGGTGGTGGAGGGGTATATATAGGCGTCTCCAAAAATCCAACGGTTACACCTAATAAGCGAGACTCGATGACACCGATATGTTAATCTCGGTGGTACCGAGTAGCCTCAAAGGTCGCAACTTTTGAAGCTCGGTGAGACGGATACACACAACTCGGTAAGGTGACCAACGGTCAGATTGCCAAACTCGGTGATGCCGATTCAACAAACTCGGTCGGCCCAATTTTGTGTATTTGCGTAACAGGAAGTTGGCAACCCAAACTCGGTGGCACCTAAATGGAATGGGTGGACCGAACGGCTAGGGTTTGGCTGAGTTTGTCGGAGGCTGAGAATCGGTGGCACCGAGTGGAAAGTGTTGGTTGCACCGATTTTGGATATTTGGCTTTGGACAATCTTTTGTGGAATAGCTTGTGGGTGTATGTGGTGACTATCCCTTGTGCACGTATGAGCATATTGTTCATGAACAAAACCATACCCCCGTTGGATAGTATTAGCTTTCCTATGGACTCAAAGTGATTTCTCACAAAAGATAAAACGTAGAGTCCTCTTGCTTGAAGCTTTGCCAATGCTATACCTTCTGTGTCTTGTTCATGGGGATACTCTCCACACTCCCTTTTGCCAACCCATCTCTCTCTATGGACTTTCTCTAAAATACACTAGATGAAAGTATTAGTTCAAGAGATAATGCATGTTGTCATGAATTATCAAAACCACCAAGGGAGCATATTGTGCTTTCAATCTCCCCCTTTTTGGTAATTGATGACAACATACAATCAAAGCTTCAAATAAAGATATGCATGTATAAAATGAAGACTTTGAGAGACACATGACTTAGACTTGCTCCCCCTAAATCCGTGCAATCCCTTTAAAGGATAGTTGATTTCGAATGCGTAGACACAAATATAGTAGAAGGGATATATGAATGAGGTGTATCCTTGTTCAAGACTTCACTCTTGCAAAAAATATGTGCAAGAAGCAAGAGATTATCTTGATCAAGGATATGATGCATATACTTACCTTGAGTTCTTGAGCATTCTAGTTGTAGAGATACACTTGAGAAAACAATGTTAGGAAACACAAGAGTATCCTACAAATCAAAAGCAATAGAATTCAAAAGGTACCAAGGTTTGGAGAACATATAGAAGATGGTATTGCTCAAGAATTGATATGTCTCTAAGATCATTTAGGAGTTTCTCCCCTAGATATGAAAAATGTAGGACATCCTCTCCCCCTAAATCTTAGAATGTAGATATTGGGATTGGATGGGGTGAGAAAATTCTAACATGAGAAATCAAATGCAGTAAATTTTCTGCAAGCAGATTTTCTCTCTCTACTTTGGTATTCTCCCCTTGTTTATTCTCCTCTCCCCCTAAATCATATCTCCCCCTTTGCATAAGCATGTATCTCCCCCTTTAGCTTTGAAGCTTTGTATATTTCTCCCCCTTTGTCATTAATTTCCAAAAAGGTCAGACATAGGGCCAGGTACAGGGATCATTGATTAAGAAGGGATACTTGAGAACAAGGGCCATAAAATGTAGAATTCATAGAATATGAAAATCATGAGAAAATTAAGGGAATCATTGAAAATAATTTCCCTCCCTTTGGCTAAACTGAGAATTTGTAGAACTTCTCCTCCTTTGAGTTAGGGATCCTTGAATGTAGATCTCCCGTTTTTTACTAAAGTGATCATCGAAGGATTGAGAAATCACAAAAGGAACACAAAGTTTTACAAAACAAACAGAGTTTGAAATATGATAGAATGTCGGTGGCTGCAAGACATATTTGTCGGTGGTACCAATATAATGTTATGCAACTCATCTGCTGAATCGGTAGAACCGAATCCTTTGTATCAGAGTATCCGAGGCATCAAACAGAAACTTGGCAAATGTTAAAATTATTTGTACAAATAATATCAACTAGAGAAGAGTTGAATTGTTCCAAGGAAGCTTGCAGTAGAAAATGAACCAAACAAGATCTTAACTAGATGATGGGCGGTGACTAGGTGATCTATACTAGAGTATATTGACTTAGGAGCCAAGCAAGAATACTTGATCATAGGTCATACTCATCGTTAAGCTCAAATAGGGTTACCATTTTTCGATTAAGCATTCTAATGTCTTCATATCACTATTTGCTTTATCTCATGACTTGGAGTAAAGCTATATCAAGGATATGAGCACATACCTTCGAGTGACAGTGTTGACGTAGCTTGTAGGTGAACTTGATGAGGATGCTCTAAGTTGATGAAGGTCATCTTGAGTTGGGAGCAATCCTTGTTGTTTTCGCTCACTTTTCACCTACATAGGTTTGTCACGTAAGGAAAAACATAGTAGATCCAAATGACATGGTACCAATTGAGGTTTAGCAATTGAGGGATATATGTCAAGGATATGTTTTCTTGTCTTCTTCCTTCCATCATCAAAGCAAGTTTGTGGATACTTGGTCATGACAAGATTACTAAAGATATGAGTTGATGGAAATCTTGTGGAGTGTTGTTCTTCCAAGTACCTACAAAAGGGTTAGATGCAATACAAGGGAGCATGGAATTCCGTGATATATGATATTCATGGTAAGAGCATGGAATAGACAAAGGCAAATCCCCCTGCAAGCATCCGAGTGAGCTTAGCTCAAATTTGAAGGAACTCACTCCTCAAATGAAAAAACACTTTTTCATCAAGTGGTCTAGTAAAGATATCAGCCAATTGCTTGTTAGTACGAACATGCTTAAGTTTAATATCTCCTTTGGCAACATGATCAGGAATGAAATGATGTCGAACTTGAATATGCTTGGTTCGAGAGTGTTGCACATGATTGTGACCAATATTAATTGCACTTTCATTGTCACAAAGTAATGGAACATTTTTAACATAGATTCCATAATCTTTAATTGTTTGTGTCATCCATAACAATTGAGCATAACATGAACTAGCAGCAATATATTCAGCTTCGGCAGTAGATAGAGATACCGAGTTTTGTTTCTTGGAAGACCTAGACACAAGATATCTACCAAGAAATTGACCTATACCCGCGATGGATTTTCTATCGACCTTGTAACTGGATAGTCCGAGTCGGAGTAGCCAACAAGATTAAAAGAAGATCCCTTGGGATACCAAATGCCAAAGTTTGGTGTATGTATCAAGTATCTCACAATGCGTTTCACGACCTTTAGGTGACATTCTTTAGGTGCATCTTGATATCTAGTGCACATGCAAACACTAATCATAATATCGGGATGGGAAGCACATAGATAAAGCAATGAACCAATCATTGATCGATAAACCTTTTGATCAACCGGTTCAACCTCCTTAGTAATATCATTGTGTCCGCTAGTGGGCATGGGAGTTTCCATACCTTTGCACTCTTGCATATTTAACTTCTTGAATAAGTCCTTGGTGTACTTTGTTTGAGAGATGAAAGTACGTTCTCTCGTTTGCTTGATTTGTAGACCAATAAAGAATTTGAGCTCACACATCATAGACATCTCATACTTCTCTGACATTAGCCTTCCAAACTTCTCCCCAAATTGTGGGTTAGTAGATCCAAAGATAATATCATCCACATAAATTTGGCACACAAATAATTCACCATCAACTCTCTTTGTGAATAAGGTTGCCTCAATTTTACCAATTTCAAATCCTTTTTCAATGAGAAACTTTGTTAGGCATTTATACCAAGCACGAGGAGCTTGCTTAAGACCATATAAAGCTTTGCGAAGTTTGTAAACATGTCCAGGTTTCTTAGGATTTACAAAACCAGGTGGTTGCTTAACATAGACCTCATCTTCAATCTCACCATTTAAAAATGCACTTTTAATATCCATCTAGTAAAGCGTGATATCATGGTGATTAGCATAAGCAAGAAGAATTCGAATGGCTTCTAGTGTAGCAACGGGGGCGTAAGTCTCACCGTAGTACATTCCTTCGACTTGCGCATATCCTTGGGCTACGAGGCGAGCCTTGTTGCGAATGACTTGACCGTCTTCATCTCGCTTGTTCCGAAATACCCATTTCGTGTCGATAATGTTTTGCTCATCCTTGGGCTTCTCCATGAGTGTCCACACTTTGTTCCTTTCGAAGTTGTGAAGCTCTTCATGCATAGCGTTCACCCAATCCGCGTCTTCAAGAGCTTGTTCAATCTTCAAGGGTTCAATGTTAGAGATGAAAGAATAATGCTCACAAAAGTTAGCTATGCGAATTTTAGAGCGAGTGATCCTCCCTGTTTGTATATCACCAAAGATTTGGTTTAGAGGATGGTTCTTGGTCACTTGTGCTCGAACTCGGGGTAGCTTTGGCGTGTTAGTTGGTGGAGCTTCTTCTTCATCATCATCTCCTTCATCTCCATATTTGTCGATGTGGTCATCTCCTTGAGGTGGTGGTGAAGGAGGTTGTGGTGGATCTTCATGGTGTATTTCCTCGTCCTCTTCATCTTGTCTTGTACCACTGGTGGATGCTTCCATGTCATTTTGTCAGTAGCCTTGATCCAAAGTAGGAGCTTCCACTTGGGTTGTGAAAGTACTTTCCTTAACCTCCATGGGACGAATCTTGCTTATGGGCAAGTCTTGGATAGCTTTCGAAGGATCTTTGTCACCTACATCATTTGGCAATTGTTCGACTTGCGAACCATTAGACTCATCAAACTTCACATCTACCGTCTCTTCAACTTTTTGAGTGAAGTTGTTATAGACACGGTAGGTGGGAGAGTTCGATCCATAACCAAGTAGGAAACCTTCATGAGACTTGGGAGAAAATTTAGCACGGCGATGCTTGTCAAGAATGTAACACTTAGAGCTGAATACCCGAAAGTATCCAACTTGGGGTTTGTTACCGGTGAGAAGCTCGTATGCCGTTTTATCGAGAATCTTGTGCAAGTAGAGTTGGTTTGTGGCATGACATGATGTTTCCACGACTTCTGCACAAAAGTGTCTCGGCGTCTTGTATTCGTCAAGCATTGTTCTTGCCGTCTCAATGAGGGTTCGGTTCTTTCTCTCAACTACTCCATTTTGTTGAGGCATGTACGTAGCCGAGAACTCATGTGAGATACCCTCTTTCTCAAGAAAGGTATCCACATGGGTGTTCTTGAACTCCGATCCGTTATCGCTTCGAATCTTCTTGATCTTCACTTCAAATTGATTTGGCGCTTTGTGTGCAAAGTTCTTAAAGATCGTTTGTACCCGCGACTTATCATCAAGAAAGAATACCCACATAAATCTGGAAAAATCATCAACTACAACTAGACCATAAGAGTTTCCACCGAGACTCTTGTAAGCATTGGGACCAAAAAGATCCATATGAAGTAACTGGAGTGGTCTCCTAGTGGTCATGATGTTCTTGACCGGATGACTTCTACCTACTTGCTTTGGTATTCCCTTGAAGAGGAAAGGGTGATGCAGCAAAGCATATAAGTATTTCCCTCGGTTGTTGAGAACCAAGGTATCAATCCAGTAGGAGGAACAAGCAAGTCACCAATGAATGCACCTACACAAACAATCAAACTCTTGCACCCAACACTATAAAGGGGTTGTCAATCCCTTCACGGTTATTTGCAAGGATTAAATATGAAAGAAATAGATGTAAACGAGTGCAGAAAGTAAAAGATAAATAAATTGTAGGAAGGTATTTTGGTATTTTTGATTTATAGATCTGAAAGTATATGATGGAAAATAGACCCGGGGACCATAGATTTCACTAGAGGCTTCTCTCTTGAAGGCAAATATCATGGTGGGTAAACAAATTACTGTCAAGCAGTTAATAGAAAAGCGAATAATCATGTAGTTATCCAAGGCAATGATCATGCATATAGGCATCACGTCCGTGACAAGTAGATCGAAACGATTCTGCAGCTACTACTATTACTCCACACATCGACCGACTCCTGCCTGCATCTACAGTATTAAGTTCATAAAGAATATTGTAACGCATTAAGAAAGATGACATTATGTAGAGGGATAAACTCAAGAAATATGGTGAAAACCCCATATTGTTACCCTTGATGGCAACAATACAATACGTGCGTCGCTACCCCTACTATGTCACTGGGTGAGGACATCGCAAGATTGAGCTCAAAACCAAGCACTTCTCCCATTGCAAGAATTACCAATCTTGTTGGCCAAACCAAACCAATAACTTGAAGAGACTTGCAAGGATATGAAATTATGCAAATAAGAATTCAGAGGAGATTTATATAAGATTCATGGATAATCTGAACATAAACTCACAATTCATCGGATATTGACAAACACACCACGAAAGATGATTACATCGGATAGATTTCCATGAAGATCATGAAGAACATGGTATTGAAGATCAAAGAGAGAGAAGAAGCCATCTAGCTACTAGATATGGACCCGTAGATCTGTGTTGAGCTACTCACACATCATAGGAGGGGCAATGGAGTTGATGTAGATGCCCTTCATGATCGATTCCCCCTTTGGCAGATTACCGAAGAAGGCCCCAAGATTGGATCTCTCGAGAACACAGGCTTCCGGTGGCGGAAAAATATTTGTGTGGCTCGTTCTGATGTTGGGGGAATATTTGGGTATTCATAGGCCAAAGAATAGGGTTAGGAGACCAGCTAGGGAGTGACAAGCCTGCTAGGCGTGGCCAGGGGGCCCGCGCCTAGCAGGCTTGTGCCGCCCTGGCACCTCCCTGACATGCGCTCCAAGCTTGATCGACTTGTTTCCTTCCAGAAATATTCCTTCCGAAGGTTTTATTCCGGTTGGACTCCGTTTAATATCCCATATTTGCAAAACTCGAAAACAAGGAAAAAACAGAAACAATCACTTGGCTCTATATTAATAGGTTAGTCCCAAAAATAATATAAACTAGCATAATAATGCATATAAAACATCCAAAACAGATAATATAATAGCATGCCATCATCAAAAATTATAGATACGTTGGAGACATATCACATGCCTACATGTCCTAACCTTCTATGCCATAGCCAACCTTTAGATGATTTTGCAATGAGATAAGTACGAGGTTGGGCCTTTTTAGTGAAATCGACAATGTATAGATCACCTCGAATACCGGTAAATACAATTTTATGATTATCAAATCGAATAACTTGGCAATCTACTTTGGTAAATAGCACATTGAAACCGAAGTCTACTAGTCTAGACACGGAAAGAAGATTGTAGCCAAGCGATTCAACAAGCATTACATTTTGAATAGAGCTATCATGAGATATGGACACCTTACCAAGGCCAAGTATCTTACCCTTAGAGTGGTCTCCAAAGGTCACGTACCTCCGAGGACCTTGATTAGGCATGATCTCTTGGAACATGTATCTATCACCAGTCATGTGATCCGTGCATCCACTGTCAAGAATCCACTTATTTCTGCCAGACATGTAACCCTTGATGTTTTCCATTAGACTTAGATTCCTCATGATCTTTTCATGCTCGATGTCAAACAACTCATCTTCATCATAGTAGCCATGTTCTTCATTGTCATCATTTGGTGGAATCTCCTCGTCATAGAAACCAAGAGACTCATTAGAATCATAACCATGACAATATTCAAGTTTATGAATGCGAATGGCTTCAATAATGATGTTTTTGATAGTAGTGACATCTCCTTTAGCACGCATGAGATCACGGAGCTCAAATAGGCATTTATCAAAGTTTGGATCACTAGGCTTCATTTTGTGAAAAGCAACAGTTTTATGAAGAATTTCATCAACATTACATAATGAAAGATTTGGATATCGTTTCTCCAAATCAGTCCACAAAGTATAAGCACATGCATAGTTCTTCAATTGAGAAAGCACGAATCTTGTAAGCCTTTAACAATGAGATTGGCCATTCTAAGGTCACCAAGCTTCTTACTTTGCTCATCATGTGTGGGATGCGATTCATCAACGGGGAGCACATAGGGATTTTCAATATGTTTTCTCAAATGGAATTTGTCAAATAGGTCAATCATGGCATTCTTCCATTGACTATAGTACTCTCCATCAAGAATGGGTAATCTAAAATACAAACTCTCCACACTAGACACATCCATGTTCATTCATAGTGTTGAAACCGAAGCAATGGAGAGCAATGCTCTAATACCAATTGCGGGATGATACGTCAATTTTGCATCATGCTTTCATATTGATATTTATTGCATTATGGGCTGTTATTACGTGCTATTGTACAATTCTTATGCATTTTCTCTGTTATTTTACAAGGTTTACATGAAGAGGGAGAATGCAGGCAGCTGGAATTCTGAACTGGAAAAGAGCAAATCAGGGAGACCTACTCTGCACAACTTCAAATGTCCTGAAAAGTTACGGAAAATTATTTTGGAATATATAAAAATATTAGGCAAAACAAATACCATCGGGGGCCACCAGGAGGTGACAAGCCTGCCAGGCACGACCACCCCCCTGGCCGCACCTAGAGGGCTTGTGACCCACCTGGCAGGTCCCCGGCGCCATCTTCTGCTATATGGAGGGTTTTGACCTAGAAAAAATCATAAGGAAGATTTCGGGATGAAGCGCCGCCATCTCGAGGTGGAACTTGGACAGAACCAATCTAGAGCTCCAGCAGAGCTGTTCTGCCGAGGAAACTTCCCTCCCGAAGGGGGAAATCGAAGCCACCGTCATCACCAACGATCCTCTCATAGAGAGGGGTCAATATCCATCAACATCTTCATCAGCGCCATGTTCTCTCCAAAACCTAGTTCATCTCTTGCATCCGGTCTTTGTCTCAAACCTCAGATTGGTACGTGTGGGTTGCTAGTAGTGTTGATTACTCCTTGTCGTTGATGCTCGTTGGTTTACTTGGTGGAAGATCATATGTTCAAATCCTTTATGATAATTAATACTCCTGTGATTAGGAACATGAACATGCTTTGTGAGTAGTTAAGTTTGTTCCTGAGGACATGGGATAAGTCTTGTTATAAGTAATCATGTGAATTTGGTATTCGTTCGATATTTTGATGAGATTTATGTTGTCTCTCCTCTAGTAGTGTTATGTGAACGTCGACTACATAACACTTCACCATTATTTGCGCCTAGGGGAAGGCACTGGGAAGTAATAAGTAGATGATGGGTTGCTAGAGTGACAGAAGCTTAAACCCTAGTTTATGCATTGCTTCGTAAGGGGCTGATTTGGATCCATATGTTTCATGCTACGGTTAGATTTAGCTTAATTCTTATTTTGTAGTTGCGGATGCTTGCGAGAGAGGTTAATCATAAGTGTTAGGTTTTGCCAAGTAAGGGCAGCACCCAAGCACCGGTCCACCCACATATCAAATTATCAAAGTAACGAACGCGAATCACATGAGCATGATGAAAACTAGCTTGACATAAATTCCCATGTGTCCTCGAGGGCGCTTTGCTTCATATAAGAGTTTGTCCAGGCCTGTACTTTGCTACAAAAAGGATTGGGCTACCTTGCTTCACCTTTTCAACATTTTTTACTTGTTACTCGTTACCAATTATCTTATCACAAAACTATCTGTTACCAATAATTTCAGTGCTTGCAGAGAATACCATACTGAAAACCACTTATCATTTCCTTCTGCTCCTCGTTAGGTTCGACACTCTTACTTATCAAAAGGACTACGACTGATCCCCTATACTTGTGGGTCATCAAGACTCTTTTCTGTCACCGTTGCCAGGGAGTGCAGCGCCTTTGGTAAGTGGAATATGGGAAGGAAAATGTATATAGTGTGCTGAAATTTACTGTCACTTGTTACTATGGAAAGTAATCCGTTTAGGGGTTTGTTCGGGGTACCTTCACCTCGACCGGAAGCACAAAGAGTTTCCCCTCAACCTACTGAACCTACTAAAATTTTTATGATATTCCTTCGGGTATGATAGAGAAACTGCTGGCTAATCCTTATGCAAGAGATGGAACACTACATCCTTATTTGCATCTAATCTATGTGGATGAAGTTTGTGGATTATTTAAGAGTGTAGGCCTGCTAGAGGATCGCGTCAAGAAGAAGGTATTTCCTTTATCTTTTAAGGAGAAGGCATTAACATGGTATAGGCTATGTGATGATCTTGGATCATGGAGCTATAACCGATTGAAAATGGAATTTCATCACAAGTTCTATCTATGCATCTAGTTCAGCGTGATTGGAATTATATTTATAATTTTTGGCCTCGTGATGGAGAAAGATTCGCTCATGCTTGGGGTAGGCTTAAGTCAATGTTATATTCATGCCCCAATCATGAGATCTCGAGAGAAATTATTATTCAGAATTTTTATGCTCGGCTTTCTCGTAATGATCAATCCATGATCGATACTTCTTGTCCTGGTTCCTATATGAAGAAAGATATTGACTTCAAATGGGATTTATTGGAAAGAATTAAATGCAACTCTGAAGATTGGGAACTCGACGAAGGTAAGGAGTCAGGTATGACCTTAAGTTTGATTGTGTTAAATCTTTCATAGAGACCGATTCTTTTTGTGAATTTAGCACTAAATATGGACTTGAATCTGAGATAGCAGCTTCCTTTTGTGAATCTTTTGCTGCTCATGTTGATCTCCCTAAGGAGAAGTGGTTTAAATATCATCCTCCCATTGAAGTGAAAGTAGTTGAACCCATTAAAGTTGAAGAGGAAACTATTACTTATAATGTTCATCCTGTTATTCTTGCTCCTTATATTGAGAAACCACCTTTCCCTGTTAGCATAAAGGAACATGCTAAAGCTTCAACTATGGTTCGTAAGAGCTATGTTAGAACACCTACACCCCCTGAGAAAAATAAAGTTGAGCCTAGTATTGCTATGGTTAAATATATGTTGGTTGATAATATTGATGGGCATGTTATTCAATTATGTGATGAAGCTGTTAGAATTGCTAGACCTGATGCCAAAGATAAACATACACCTATTGTTGATATGCCTTTTGTTTCTGTTAAAATAGGAGATCATTGTTATCATGGCTTATGTGATATGGGTGCTAGTGTGAGTGCAATTCCCTTTACCTTATATAAAGAAATTATGAATGATATTACACCAACTGAGTTAGAGGAAATTGATGTTACTATTAAGCTTGCTAATAGTGGCACTATAGCGCCAGTTGGGATTGTTAGAGATGTCGAAGTCTTGTGTGGGAAAATAAAATCCTACTAATTTTATTGTCCTTGGTTCCCCACAAGATGATTTTTGTCCCATTATATTTGGTAGACCTTTCTTGAATACTGTTAATGCCAGGATAGATTGTGAGAAGGAAATTGTTACGGTAATTTTTGGGGACACATCTCATGAGTTTAATTTCTCTAAATTTTGTAGACAACCTGATGAAAAAGAATTGCCTAGTAAGGATGAAATTATTGGTCTTGCTTCTATTGTTGTTCCTCCTACTAATCCCTTAGAACAATATTTGCTAGACCATGAAAACGATATGCATATGAATGAAAGGAATAAAATAGATAAGATTTTCTTTGATCAGCATCTTATTTTGAAAGACAACCTGCCTGTTGAAATACTTGAAGATCCTCCTCCACCCAAGGCTGATCCCGTGTTTGAGCTTACACAATTACCGGATACTCTGAAATATGCTTATCTTGATGAAAAGAAAATATATCATGTTGTTATTAGTGCTACCCTTTCAGAGCATGAAGAAAAGAGATTATTGAAAACTCTAAGGAAGCACCATGCTGCTATTGGATATACTCTTGATGATCTTAAGGGCATTAGTCCCACTCTATGTCAGCATAAAATTAATATGGAGCCCGATGCTAAACCAGTTGTTGATCACCAACGATGGTTAATTCCTAAAATGAAAGAGGTGGTAAGAAATGAGATATTAAATCTTCTGGAGGTAGGCATTATTTATCCTATTGCTAATAGTAGATGGGTTAGTCATGTTCATTGTGCCCCTAAGAAAGGAGGTATTACCATGGTTCCTAATGATAAAAATGAATTGATCTCGTAGAGAATTGTTACAGGATATAGAATGGTAATCGATTTTAGGAAATTAAATAAAGCTACTAGCAAAGATCATTACCCTCTACCTTTTATTACCCAAATGTTAGAAAGACTGTCTAAACACACACATTTTTGCTTTCTAGACGGTTATTCTGGCTTCTCTCAAATACCTGTGTCAAATGAGGACCAAAAGAAAACCAGTTTTACTTGCCCCTTCGATACCTTTTCCTATAGGCATATGTGTTTTGGTTTATGCAATGCACCTTCTACCTTTCAAAGATGTATGACTGCTATATTCTATGATTTTTGTGGGAGGATTGTTGAGGTTTTCATGCATGATTTTTCCGTTTACGGAACTTCTTTTGATGATGGTCTGAGCAACCTTGATTGAGTTTTGCAGAGATGTGAAGAAACTAATCTTGTCTTGAATTGGGAGAAGTTCCACTTTATGGTGAATGAAGGTATTTCTTGGGTCACAAAATCTCCTAAAGAGGTATTGAAGTTGACAAAGCCAAAGTTGATGCTATTGAAAAAATGATGTGTCCTACGAATATTAGAGGTACAAGAAGTTTCCTTAGTCATGCTAGTTTCTATAGGAGGTTTATTAAAGACTTCTCTAAGATTTATAGGCCTCTCACTAATCTTTTGCAAATAGACGTTCCATTCATTTTTTATGATGATTGTGTAGAAGCATTTGAAATTCTTAAGAACGCCTTGATTTCTGCACCTGTTGTTCAACCACATTATTGGAACCTACGATTCGAAATTATGTGTGGTGCTAGTGACTATGCCATTGGTGTTGTTCTAGGACAAAGAGTTGATAAGAAATTAAATGTTATCCATTATGCTAGCAAAAATCTAGAGAGTGCTCAAAGAAACTATGCTACCACTGAAAAGGAATTTTTAGTAGTTGTGTTTGCTTGTGATAAGTTCAGGCCTTATATTGTTGATTCCAGGGTAACTGTTCACACTGATCATGCTGCTATTAAATATCTTATGGAAAAGAATGATGCTAAACCTAGACTTATTAGATGGGTCCTTCTGCTACAAGAATTTGATTTGCATATTGTTGATAGAAAAGGTGCTGATAACCCCATAGCGGATAACTTGTCTAGGTTAGAAAATGTTCTTGATGACCCACTACCTATTGATGATAGCTTTCCTGATGAACAACTAGCTATCATAAATGCTTCGCGTAATGCTCCTTAGTATGATGATTATGCTAATTACTTTATTGCTAAATTTATACCGCCTAGTTTCACATACCAACAAAAGAAAAAGTTCTTCTATGATTTAAGACATGACTTTTGTGATGACCCACCTTTATAAAGGAGTAGATGATGTTATTAGACGTTGTGTACCTGGGGATGTACAGGAACAGATCCTACACAAGTGTCATTCCGAGGCCTACGGAGGACACCACGCTGGAGATAGAACTGCACATAAGGTATTACAATCTGGTTTTTATTGGCCTACTCTCTTCAAGGATGCTCATAAGTTTGTCTAGTCTTGCATTGAATGTCAAAGATGGCAATATTAGTAGACGCCAGGAAATGCCTATGAATTATACTCTTGTCATTAAACCATTTGATGTTTGGGTTTTGACTATATGGGACCTTTTCCAACATCCAACGGGTATACTCATATTCTAGTTGTTGTTGATTATGTTACTAAGTGGGTAGAAGCTATTCCAACTAGTAGTGATGATCATCACACCTCTATTAAGATGCTGAAAAAAGTTATTTTCCCTAGATTTGGAGTCCCTAGATATCCAATGACTGATGGTGGTTCACATTTTATTCATGGTGCCTTCCGTAAATTGCTTGCTAATTATGATGTTAATCATAGAATTGCATCTCCTTACCATCCTCAGTCTAGTGGTCAAGTAGAATTAAGCAATAGAGAAATTAAATTGATCTTGAAAAAGACTATTAATAGATCTAGAAAGAATCGGTCTAAGAAACTTGACGATGCATTATGGGCTTATAGAACTGCTTACAAGAACCCTATGGGTATGTCTCCGTATAAAATGGTTTATGGTAAAGCATGTCACTTACCCCTAGAACTAGAACATAAAGCTTATTGGGCAATCAAATAGCTCAACTATGATTTCAAACTTGCTGGTGAGAAGAGATTATTTGACATTAGCTCACTTGATGAATGGAGAACCCAAGCCTATGAGAATGCCAAGTTGTTTAAAGAAGAAGTTAAGAGATGGCATGATAAAAGGATACAAAAGCGTGAATTCAATGTAGGTGACCATGTCTTGCTATACAATTCTCGTTTAAGATTTTTTGCAAGAAAACTTCTCTCTAAATGAGAAGGGCCTTACATCGTCGAGGAAGTATATCGTTCCGGTGCCATCAAGATTAACAACGCCGAAGGCACAAATCTGAAGGTGGTAAACGGGCAAATAATCAAACATTATATCTCACGTACTCCCATAAATGTTGAAACCAATATTATTAATACCATAACTCTGGAGGAGTATATTAGGGAGACCAACCAGAACGTTTCAGACTCTGAAAAGGAATAGGGATGTGGTACGGTAAGTAAACTAACTCCAAAACTTTCCCAATAGCAATTTTCGCTGTTTTTGAATATTTAATAAATTAGGGAAATTAAAAGTAGTCCGAAACACGCACGAGGAGGCGACAAGCCTGTTAGGTGCGACCACCCCCCTGGCCGTGCCTAGAGGGCTTGTCACCACCCCGTGCGCCCTTCGGTCTCCGTTTTCTTGTGGTACACTCCTTTGGGTCGGCAAAAATTCATTATAGAATCTCCTGAAGGCTTGGACTTTCGTATCACGACAATACCTCTTGTCTTCATTTTGAGTTGTTTCTACAACAAACTTAGAGCAAGATGTCATACCAAGAGTCTGATGGGGAGAGCTATATATCACATTATCTTGCCAATCCTAAGCGGTATGGGGACCTAGATCCTTATGGATTGTTCTCGGAGGAGGAAGAAGAAGGCAAGTATGAGGAAGAAAGCTTGGACGAAGGAGAGATCCCTCTACCTCAACTAGGAGATATGCATGTGGAGTTCAGGAAATAAAGCCTCCCAAACATAAGGAGAAAACCCAAGGTCCTATTTATCCCTTCTCGTTTTCTCCAGGAGAGCAAGGAAGAATTATTTCAAAGGATATTGAAGCTCGAGCAAGAAGTTCATGACCTGAGGGAACAAAATTTATGCTTAAGAGGAAATTGAAAAATCTTAAAGATCCTTCTCCACCATCACCTCCGAAGAAGGACATCTAAACACATGGGTATGGGCACTCCCCTTGGCTTGTGCCAAGCTTGGGGGAGGTGCCCTGGTATCGTATCACCATCACACCTTTTTATTTTTCTTGTTTTCTTACTTCGATCCTTTTGATTTTGTCTTGATCTGGTAGAATAAAAATTTAGTATGATCTAGCTTTGAGTTTTTGCTTTTTGTTCCCCTTATGTAAGCAAGTCCGAGAGTTATATAATAAGAGGTAGTTTTGATGTGAGGGCTTTGCTCGCTTGTTGTGATCTTGAGATAAATAAGAAATAAAAGAAGAATATAGTAAAAGCAAGAGTATATATATTGATCTTATGGGGAGTGATGACTTTACATATAAGAAGTATGTCGATTGAAATTTGTTGGAAGTTTACAAACATAGCAATTGGTCATTGGTGCAATTAAAAAGGAAGTGATAAAGAAAGAGAGATTCAAATATAAATATATCATCTTTGACATATTTTATGATTGTGAGCACTCATTAAAATATTATATGCTAAGAAGTTCATGTTGGACAAGGAAGACAACATAATGGGTTATGTCTACTTACTTTCGAATAGAAGTTATATGGTTATAGATCCTTCAACATGTAGTGCTTGCTTCCACTTAATACTAGCCAAAACATCCGCACCAAGTAGAGATACTACTTGTGCATCCAAATACCCTCAACCTAGTTTTGCCATGAGAGTCCACCATACCTACCTACCAATTGAATAAGATCCTTATAGTAAGTTGTCATCGGTGCATAAAGAAATAAAAATTGCTCCTAAATATGTTTGATCTTTATTGTAAGGGAAATAAGCGTTGTACGAATTTGTGATGGCAAAGAAATAAAAACGATGGACTGCATAATAAAGGTTGATATCACAAAGGGCAATACCACGTTGCATTCCTTTGCATTAAAGGTTTGCGCATCCCAAAACAAAAAGCACATGACAACCTCTGCTTCCCTCTACGAAGGGCCTATCTGTTACGTTTACCTTTTTAGTACTTACCTTTATGCAAGAGTCATGGTGGTCTTCACCACTTCCTATATTTCGCCTTTCTCTTTTGGCAAGCATTACGTGTTGAAGAATGATTCAGACACATATATCCACTCGGATGTGGGTAATCATGAGTTATTATTGTTGACATCACCCTGGAGGTGAATAGTTGGGAGGCAAAACTATATGCCCCTATCTTTCTCTGTGTCTTATTAAAGCTTTGATCTCATGGGTACCGCGTGAGTGTCAGCAATTATGAAAGACTGAAATATGATTGAGTATGTGGATTTAATTTACAAGTTCTTATATTGACTCTTTCCGACGTTATGATAAATTGCTTATTGCTTCAATGACTAAGAGCATAGTTTGTTGGTTGCCAATAGAGTTCTTGGTTCATATTTTATTTTATCGACACCTCTATCTCTAAACCCGTGGACATATTTATCAATCTCGGCTTTTGCTTGAGGACAAGCGAGGTCTAAGCTTGGGGGAGTTGATACGTCCATTTTGCATCGTGCTTTCATATTGATATTTATTGCATTATGGGCTGTTATTACACGCTATGGTACAATTCTTATGCCTTTTCTATCTTATTTTACAAGGTTTACATGAAGAGGGAGAATGCCAGCAGCTGGAATTCTGGACTGGAAAAAGAGCAAATCTGGGAGACCTACTCTGCACAACTCCAAAAGTCCTGAAAAATTACGGAGAATTATTTTGGAATATACAAAAAAAATATTGGTCAAACAAATACCAGAGGGGGCCACCAGGAGGTGACAAGCCTGCCAGGCGCGGCTACCCCCTGGTCGCGCCTAGAGGGCTTGTGACCCACATGGCAGGTCCCCGACGCCCATATTCTGCTATATGGAGGGTTTTGACCTATAAAAAATCATAAGGAAGCTTTTGGGACGAAGCGCCGCAGTCTCGAGGCGGAACTTGGACAGAACCAATCTAGAGCTCTGACAGAGCTGTTCTGCCAGGGAAACTTCCCTCTGGGAGAGGGAAATCGAAGCCACCGTCATCACCAACGATCCTCTCATCGAGAGGGGGTCAATCTCCATCAACATCTTCATCAACACCATCTCCTCTCCAAACCCTAGTTCATCTCTTGTATCCGATCTTTGTCTCGAACCTCAGATTGGTACTTGTGGGTTGCTAGTACTGTTAATTACTCCTTGCAGTTGATGCTAGTTGGTTTACTTGGTGGAAGATCATATGTTCAGATCCTTTAGGATAATTAGTACTCCTCTGATTATGAACATGAACATGCTTTGTGAGTAGTTACATTTGTTCCTGAGGACATGGGATAAGTCTTGTTATAAGTAATCATGTGAATTTGGTATTCGTTCGATATTTTGATGATATGTATGTTTGTCTCTACTCTAGTGGTGTTATGTGAACATCGACTACATAACACTTCACCATTATTTGGGCCTAGGGGAAGGCATTGGGAAGTAATAAGTAGATGATGGGTTGCTAGAGAGACAGAAGCTTAAACCCTAGTTTAAGTGTTGCTTCGTAAGGGGCTGATTTGGATGCATATGTTTCATGCTATGGTTAGATTTATCTTAATTCTTCTTTCGTAGTTGGGGATTCTTGTGAGAGATGTTAATCATAAATAGGAGGTTTGTCGAAGTAAGGGCAGCACCCAAGTACCGGTCCACCCACATATCAAATTATCAAAGTAACGAACGCGAATCACATGAGCATGATGAAAACAAGCTTGACGGAAATTCCCATGTGTCCTGGGGAGCGCTTTGCTTCATATAAGAGTTTGTCCAGGCCTGTCCTTTGCTACAAAAAGGATTGGGCTACCTTGCTACACCTTTGATACATTTTTTACTTGTTACTCCTTACCAATTATGTTATCACAAAACTACCTGTTACCGATAATTTCAGTGCTTGCAGAGAATACCCTACTGAAACCGCTTATCATTTCCTTCTGCGCCTCATTGGGTTCGACACTCCTACTTATGGAAAGGACTATGATAGATCCCCTATACTTGTGGGTCATCATGGGATCACTACAAGAGTATGTTTAGAGGGGGTGAATAGACTACTTGTAGGAATTTAAAACTACCTCAAGCACAAGTTCAAGGGTTGGCAGTTTTTAGCATATGTAGCAAGTCTAGAACACCCAACACATGCAAGTCATCAAGTATAGCAGCGGAATGTAAAGACATTGCACATGAAAGAAAGGAGTAGAGATGAGATATCAAACGCATGAAGGACACGAAGATTTTTCCCGTGGTACCGATAGGTGGTGCTATCGTACGTCCACGTTTATGGAGTCTTCAACCCACGGAGGGCAACAGTCGCGAGAGTCCACTAAGGGATCTACCCATGAAGGGTTCTACAAAGAAGCAACCTTGACTATACCATAACGGCTTCCATCCACGAAGGACTAGCCTCACTCGGGGTAGATCTTCATGAAGTAGGCGATCTCCATGCCCTTGCAAACTTCTTGGTTCACTCCACAACATGAAGTAGGAGGCTCCCAAGAGACACCTAACCGATCTAGGAGTGATATGTCCCCAACGTATCTATCAATTTTTATGATGTCATGCTATTATATTATCTGTTTTGGATGAATTATATGCATTAATATGCTATTTTATATTATTTTTGGGACTAACCTATTAATCTAGAGCCTACTGCGAGTTTCTGTTTTTTCCTTGTTTTTGATTTTTTCAGATATGGAATATTAAACGGAGTCCAAACGGAATAAAACCTTCGGAGGGAATTTTTCTGGAAGGAAACAAATCAACCAAGCTTGGAGTGCACGACACGACACCTACCAGGGAGTCACACGCCTGGTAGGCACGGGGCCCCCTAGCCGCGCCTAGTAGGCTTGCCATCTCCTAGTGAGGGATCACTAGAAGAGTGTCTAGAGGGGGGGGCAAATAGACTATGAGCAGGAAATTAAAACCTAACCTTTTCCCAAGTTAATTGGTTGGCAGATTTTAACAGTTTTAGCAAGACTATCAAGCCTATATACCTCCTCCAGACACTCTTCTAGTGATCCCTCAATTGGTATCAGAGCATTGGTCTCCATTGCTTCGGTTTAATCACCGAGGAGGAAGATGGATGTGTCTATTATAGGGAGTTTGAGTTGTAGAGTGCCTATTCTTGATGAAGAGTACTATAGTCAATGGAAAACTTTGATGCTTGTGTTGTTTAATGAATTTCAATTTAGCAAATATGTTATGCGTCCCTATGAGCCTCCTATTGATCCCTTGCATCCCACACATGAAGAGGAAATTGATATGTTATGCAATCTTATAACTGTTAATCTTATTGTTAGAGCTTTGTCTAGAAATGTGCTTAGCCAAATGAAGAATTTTGCGTGTGCTTATACGTTGTGGAATGATTTGGACAAACGATATACAAATTGTTCATTGAATATCTTGATGAAATTCTTCATAAAACTATTGCCTTCCACAAAATGACGCCTAGTGATCCTAAGTTTGATGATTGTCTATTTGAGCTTAGAGACCTCATGCGTGCTAAAGGAGATGTCACAACTATCAAAAATATCATTATAGAGGCCCTTCGCATTTATAAACTTGAACATTGTCGTGATCACCATCCTAACGAATCTCATGTTCTTTATGACAAGGATTTCCCACTTGATAATGACAATGTGGAACATGGCTACTATGATGAAGATGAGTTGTTCGACATCGAGTATGAGAAGATCATGAAGAATCTAAGTATCATGGCAAACTTCAAGGATTACATGTCTGGAGGAAAAGAGTGGATTCTCGATAGCAGATGTACCGATCATATGACCGTAGATAGAGAAATGTTTGAAGAGATGACACCAAACCATGGACCGTGAAGGTACTTAACGTTTGGAGACAACTCCAAGGGTAAGGTACTTGGTCTTGGTAAGGTGGCCATATCCCATGATAGCTCTATTCAAAATGTTATGCTCATTGAATCTCTTGGCTACAATCTTCTTTCCGTATCTAGACTTGCCGACTTCGGTTTCAATGTGTTATTCACGAAAGTAGATTGCCAAGTGTTTCGTCAAGATAATCATAAAATGGTCTTTACCGGTATCCGTAGAGGTGATCTATACATTGTTTATTTCACTAAGAGATCCAAGCCTCGCACTTGTTAAATTGCTAAATCTTCTAAAGGTTGGCTTTGGCATAGAAGATTAGGACATGTTGGCATGCGTAATTTAGACAAACTTATCAAAGTTGATCATATACTTGGTGTTAAAGATGTTATATTTGACAAAGATAGAATTTGTAGTGCTTTTCAAGCTGGAAAGCAAGTAGGTGGAAGTCATCCGGTTAAGAATATCATGACTATAAGGAGACCACTCGAGTTACTTCACATAGATCTTTTCGGTCCCAATTCTTACAAGAGTCTTGATGGAAATTCCTATGGTCTAGTTATAGTTGCGGATTTTTCCAGATTTACGTGGGTATTCATCCTTCATGATAAGTCGCGGGTTCAAAAGATCTTCAAGAACTTCGTTCGCAAAGCGTAAAATAAGTTTGAAGTGAAGATCAAGAAAGTTCGAAGCGATAACGGATCAGAGTTCAAGAACACCCATGTGGATACCTTTCTTGACGAAGAAGGTGTCTCCCATGAGTTCTCGGCTATGCACACACCTCAACAAAATGGAGTTGTTGGGAGGAAGAACCGGACGCTTATTGAGATGCCTAGTATGATGTTTGACGAATACAAGACGCCAAGACACTTTTGGGTAGAAGCCGTGGAAACAACATGTCATGCCACAAACCGACTTTACTTGCACAAGCTTCTAAGTAAAAAAGTCATACGAGCTACTCATCGGTAACAAACCCCAAGTTGGATACTTTCGAGTATTCGGCTCCAAGTGCTACATTCTTGACAAGCATCGTCATACTAAATTTGCTCCTAAATCTCATGAAGGATTCCTACTTGGTTACGGATTGAATTCTCACACTTACCGTGTATACAACAACTTCACTCGTAAAGTTGAAGAGACGGTAGATGTGAAGTTTGATGAATCTAATGGTTCGCAAGTCGAACAATTGCCAAATGATGTAGGTGATAAGGACCCTTCGGAAGCTATCCTAGATTTACCCATCGGCAAGATTTGTCCCATGGAGGTGAAAAGTACTTCATCAACTCAAGTGGAAGCCCCTGCTTCCTGACAAGGTGAACCACAACATGACATGGAGGCATCCACAAGTGGTACACGGCAAGATGATGAAGAGGAGGAAGTACATCATGAAGATTCACCACAACCTCCTTCACCACCACCTCAAGGGAACGACACCGTCAACAACAACGAAGATGAAGGAGATGATGATGAAGAAGAAGAATCCCACCGTCTAACAAGCCCAAGCTACCCCGAGTTCGAGCACAAGTGACCAAGAACCATCCCCTAAACCAAATCTTTGGTGACATCCAAACCGGGAGAATCACTCGCTCTAAAACTCGTCTAGCTAACTTTTGTGAGCATTATTCTTTCATCTCTAGCATTGAGCCCTTGAAGGTATAACAAGCTCTTGAAGACACGGATTGGGTGAACGCCATGAATGAAGAGCTTCACAACTTCGATAGGAACAAAGTGTGGACAGTCGTGGAGAAGCCCGAGGATGAGCACAACATCGTCGGAACCAAATGGGTGTTTCAGAACAAGCAAGACAAAGACGGTCAAGTCGTACGCAACAAGGCACGTGTTGTGGCCCAAGAATATACTCAAGTTGAAGGTATGGAGTACGGTGAGACTAATGCCCCCGTCACTAGACTTGAAGCTATTCGCATTCTTCTTGCCTATGCTAATCACCATGATATCACGCTTTATCAAATGGACATTAAAAGCGCCTTTTTAAATGGTGAAATTGAAGAAGAGGTTTATGTTAAGCAACCACTGGTTTTGTGAATCCTAAGAAACCTAATCATGTTTACAAGCTATGTAAAGCCCTTTATGGTCTTAAGCAGGCCCCTCGTGCTTGTTACAAATGCTTAACGAAGTTTCTCATTGAAAAGGGTTTTGAAATTGGTAAAATTGATGCAACCTTGTTCACTAAGAGAGTTAACGGTGAATTATTTGTGTGAAAAATCTTTGTGGATGATATTATCTTTGGTTCCACTAACTCTCAATTTAGTGAAAGATTTGGAAGATTGATGTACGAAAAGTATGAGATGTCCATGATGTGGGAGCTGAAATTCTTTCTTGGATTGCAAATAAAGCAATCAAAAGAAGGAACTTTCATCTCTCAAACAAAGTATACCAAGGACTTGATCAAGAAGTTCAACATGCAGGAGTGCAAAGGTATGAAAACTCCCATGCCAACTAGTGGATATGTTGATCTTACCAAGGAGGATGAACCGGTTGATCGAAAGGTTTATCGATCTATGATTCGTTAATTGCTATATCTATATGCATCTCGTCCCGATATTATGCTTAGTGTTTGCATGTGTGCTAGATATAAAGCTGCACCTAAGGAGTGTCATCTTTTGGCCGTGAAACGTATTGTGAGATACTTGATACAAACACCAAACTTTGGCATTTGGTATCCCAAGGGATCTTCTTTTAACCTTGTTGTCTATTCTGATTCGAACTATGCCGGTGACAAGGTTGATAGAAAATCTACCTCGGGTAATTGTCAATTTTTGGGTAGATCTCTTGTGTCTTGGTCCTCCAAGAAACAAAACTCGGTAGCTCTATCTACTGCCAAAGCTAAGTATATTGATGATGGATCTTGTTGTGCGCAATTACTATGGATGACACAAACGCTTAAGGATTATGGAATCCATGTTAAAAATGTTCCATTACTTTGTGACAATGAAAGTGCGATTAAGAATGGTCATAATCATGTGCAGCATTCTCGAACTAAGCATATGCAAGTTCGACATCATTTCATTTGTGATCATGTTACCAAAGGAGATATTAATCTTAAGCATGTTCGCACTAACAAGCAATTGGCCAATATCTTTACTAAGCCACTTGATGAGAAAACTTTTTGTCATTTGAGGAGTGGGTTGAACATCATTAATGCTTCAAACTTGAGCTAGACTCTCTCGGATGCTTGCAAGGGCATGAGCCTTCTTGATTCTTCCATGATATTCCTAACATGTTATCTTATGCCATGGAATTATATGCTCCCTTGTATTGCATCTAATAGTTTGTAGGTACTTGGAAGAACTTCATTCCACGAGATTGCAACCAACTCCAATCATAAGTAATCTTGTCTTGACCAAGTATCCACAACCCCTCTTGATGATGGAAGGAAGAAGACAACAAAAATATATGCTTGACATATACTTGATAATTATTGCAAAATCTCAATTGGTATCATGTCAAATGGATACCTATTGTTCTTCCTTGCATGACAAACCTTTGTAGGTAACAAGTGTACCAGAACGAGAAGGATTGCTCCCAACTCAAGTTGTTCTTCATCAACCTCGAGCATCCTCAACAAGTTCACCTACGAGCAACATCATCAACATAACTCAAAGGTATGCAGTCATATACTTGAAAAGGCTTTACTCCAAGTCATGAGCTAAAGCAACTCAAGTGATATGAAGACATTAAAATGCTAAGTCAAAAATGGTAACCCCATTTTGAGCTTAACGTACAGTATGACCTATGATCAAGTATTATTGCTTGGATCCTAAGTCAATATACTCTAATATAGGTGACCTAGTCACCGCCCATCATCTAATTAAGAATTTTGTGTGGTTTGTTCTCTATTTTCATGATCTCTCGTAACCACTCAAATCTTATCTAGATGATGTCCTTCTCTTTCCTTTTGAAAATATTTCCTTTTGACTCTTTGAAAACAGAAACTTGGTCCCTTATTCCTTTCTATCTGTTTTAGCCTCGGAGTCGCCGACTCAAATATCTCGGTTCTACCGAAATTGCAAACAAGCTGCACTACAAAATCTCGGTACCACCGATCTATTTGTCTTGGAGTCACTGATTTATTTTTCTCTTATCTGTTCTTGTTCTGTTACTTCGATGATCCCTTCTTAAAAACCCGTGGTTCCCTCAAAACTCAGGGTGAGAATAACAAGCAAAACTTAGGTGGAGAAATTCTTTATTCAAGGATCCCTAGCTCAAAGGAGAGAAGTTACCTTCAATGATTCCCCCAGTTCTTTTCTATGAACCCTACTTTCAATGACCCTTGTTCTCGAGGATCCCTTCCTTGTCAATGATCCCTGTACCTGCTCCTAAATTTGACCTTTTTTGAAATTAATGCCAAAGGGGGAGAATAACAAAGCTTCATGCTAAAGGGAGAGTTACATGCTTATGCAAAGGGGGAGATATGATTAAGGGGTAGAGCAGATATCAAGCTTTTACTTATATAAACAAGGTGAGAATGCCAAAGAGGGGGAGAAAAACATGTTTGGATAATATTATTGAGCTTATTTTATTTAACTGTTCACTTCAGAACTTTACTCACCCTATCCAATCACAATATCTACATGCTGATATTTAGGGGGAGAGAATGAACTACTACTTTCATATCTAAGGGGAGAAAGCTCTAAATGATCTTGGAGACATATCAATTTTAAAGAATACCATCTTCTATATGTTCTCCACATCTTGGTTGTTTTGAGTTCTATTGCCTTTGATCAGTAGAATACTCTTGTGTTTCCTAACATTGTTTCCTCAAGTGTGTTTCTACTACTAGAATGCTCAAGAACTCAAGGTAAGCATTTGCATCATACTCTTGGTCAAGATGATCTCTTGCTTCTTGCACATATTGTTTGCAAGAGTTAAGTCTTGAACAAGGACACAACTCATTCATATATATTTTGATGCATATAGCCAAGATACACATGACTCCTTATATCCCTTCATCCATACGTGTGTTCATGCATTCCAAAGCAACTATCCTTTAAAGGACTCCACACATTTAGGGGGAGAAAATCTAAGTCATGTGTCTCTCAAAGTCTTCGTTATATCCACACATATCTTTATTTGAAGCTTTGATTGTATGTTGTCATCAATTACCAACAAGAGGGAGATTGAAAGCACAACATGCTCCCTTGGTGGTTTTGATAATTCATGACAACATACATTGTCTCTTGGACTAATACTTTTATCTAGTGTATTTCAGATAATAGTCCATGGAGAGTTGGGTTGGCAAAAGGATTGTGGAGATTGTGGAATACCCTAAGATGCATGGAAATAGGTTGGCCAAGATTTAAGAAAGAAGAGTCTACATTTTATATGTGTGAGAAATCACTTTGAGTCCATAGGAAAGCCAATACTATTAAAAGGGGGTAAGGTTTTGTTGGTGAAAAAAATGCTCATACGTGCACAAGTGATAGTCACCAAAAACACCCACAAACTCTCCCACCAAAGTCTGTCCAAAGCCAAATACTCAAAATCGGTGCAACAAACATTCTACACTCGGTGCCACCGATTCCAAACCCTAGACAGACTCAGCCAAACCCTAGCTTTTCGGTGCAACCGATACTGCATTCGGTGCCACCGAGTTGGGCTGTCAACTTTCCGTTATGCAAGTTCACAGTTTCGGTCCCTCCGAGACTGCCGAATCGGCATCACCGAGATCTGACATTCTGACCGTTGGTCACCTTATCGGTGCAACCGAGATTGCTATATCGTTCTCACCGAGATACAAAAATTGCTAACTTTATGTCACTTCGATACAGTCGAGATTCACACATCAGTTCCACTGAGTCTGACTTATTGTGTGTAACGGTTGGATTTTTGGAGATGCCTATATATACCCCTTCACCACCACCTACTCGAGTGAGAAGCACTCAGAACTATTCCATACTTGCCCCATCCAATTTTCTGAGAGAGAACCACCTACCCTTGTGTTGAGGTCAAGATCTTCCACTCCTACCATATGGATCTTGATTTCTAGCCTCCCCAAGTTGCTTTCCACCAATCCCATCTCTTCTACCAAGCCAAATTTGTGAGAGAGTGATTGTGTGTTGAGGTGTTTATCATCTTGAAGGACAAGAGCAAGGAGTTCATCGCATTACTGAGCCTATTACCTTTTGGAGGGTGGTGCCCCCTAGATTGGTTAGGTGTCGCTTGGGAGCCTCCTACTTCGTGTTGTGGAGTTGAACCAAGAAGTTTGAATGGGCACGGAGATCGCCTACTTCGTGAAGATCTACCCATAGTGAGGCTAGTCCTTCGTGGACGGAAGCCGTTATGGAATAGTCAAGGTTGCTACTTCATGGACCCTTATGGGTGGATCCCTTCGTGGACTCTCACGAACGTTAACCTCCGTGGGTTGAAGACTCCATAAACGTGGACGTACGACAGCACCACCTATCGTAACCACGGGAAAAATCCACGTGTCTCCAATTGTGTTTGATCTCCATATCTCAACTCTTTACTTCTTGTGCAATGTATTTACTTTCCGCTGCCATATTTGTTGACTTGCATGTGTAGGGTATATAGACTTGCTAGTCTTGGTAAAACTATTAAAATCTACCAACCTATTAACTTGGGAAAAGGTAAGGTTTTAATTTCCTACTAGTAGTCTATTCACCCCCCCTCTAGACACTTTTCTAGTGATCCCTCACCTGGCAGGCCTCCTAACCCTATTATTCGTCCTATAAATACCCAAATATTCCCCCAACATCAGAACGAGACACGCAAATACTTTTCCGCCGCTAGCAGCCTCCATTCCCGGGATATCCAATCTTGGATCCTTTTCCGATAATCTGTCAGAGGGGGTTTCGATCATGAAGGGCATCTACATCAACTCCATTGCCCCTCTGATGATACGTGAGTAGTCGACCACAGACCTACGGGTCCATAGCTAGTATCCAGATGGCTTCTTCTCTATCTTTGATCTTCGATAGCATGTTCTTCATGATCTTCATGGGGCTCTATCTGATGTAATCCTATTTTGTGGTGTGTTTGTCGAGATCCGATGAATTGTGAGTTTATGTTTAGATTATCCATGAATCTTATTTGAATCTCCTCTGAATTCTTATATGCATGATTTCATATCCTTGTAAGTCTCTTCAAGTTATTGGTTTGGTTTGGCCAACTAGATTGATAATTCTTGTAATGGGAGAAGTGCTTGGTTTTGGGTACAATATTGCGGTGTCCTCACCCAGTGACATAGTAGGGGTAGCGAGGCACGTATTGTATTGTTGCCATCAAGGGTAACAACATGAGGTTTTCATCATATTGCTTGAGTTTATCCATCTACATCATGTCATCTTTCTTAATGCGTTACTCTGTTCTTCATGAACTTAATACTCTAGATGTAGGCAGGAGTCGGTCGATGTGTGGAGTAATAGTAGTAGATGCAGAATCGTTTCGGTCTACTTGACACGGACGTGATGCCTATATGCATGATCATTGCCTTGTATAACTACATGATTATTCGCTTTTCTATCAATTTCTTGACGGTAATTTGTTTATCCACCATGATATTTTCCTTCAAGAGAGAAGCCTCTAGTGAAACCTATGGCCCCGGGGTCTACTTTCCATAATATACTTTCAGATATATAAACCAAAAATACCAAAAATACTTTGCTGCAATTTATTTACCTTTTACTTTCCATTCTCATTTACATCTATCTCTATCGGATCCAATCCTTGCAAATAATCTTGAAGGGATTGACAACCCCTTTATAGCGTTGGGTGCAAGAGTTTGATTGTTTGTGTAGGTGCATCCATTGGTGACTTGCTTGTTCCTCCTACTGGATTGATACATTTATTCTCATCAACAGAGGGAAATACTTATCTACTTCGCTGCATCACCCTTTCCTCTTCAAGGGAAAACCAACGCAAGCTCAAGAGGTAGCAAGAAAAATTTCTGGCGCCGTTATCGGGGAGGATACACATAAAGCCTACCAAGTACCCATCACAAACTCATCTCTTGCATTAACATTATTTGCCATTTGCCTCTCGTTTTCCTCTCCCCCACTTCTAAAACAATTTTCAGAAAATACCAAAAAGATTTGCCTTTTTATCCACCCTTCTTTCGTTTGCCTTTTGTTTGCTTGTGTGATAGTTCGTTTGTTCAGCTTTATGGCTCCACAGACTTTAATCCTTATCTTAGGAAGTTGGAAGATACTGAGGATAATGCTAAATGATTCATGTCATTCTAATTTGAACATAATAACTTCTTTAGAAACGAGCTTAAAGAACAAAAGGGTATGCTTGAATACATGAACAAGGAACTTGATGATATGTCTAAAGAGTTTTTTGGATTTAAATATCAGTTTGCTCATCTTGAAGATTTAGTAGGCCAAATTTCTGATAAACAAGCTACCTTAGTCAATAAAATGGCTGCTAAGCCAGAATATTTTAATAATGTTGAAGATCTCAAAGTGATTGATGTGACTCCTATTGAATCTTTGTTTTCTAATATAAATCTTCATAAAGATGGGGATGGAGATAAGTCAACTTTAGTTAAAGAGCGTCCCAATGATTCGGAATCTATAGATCTTTATGCTAAAATTGATAAAAGTGGGATAGAAGAGGTCAAAACCTTAAATAGTAATGAACCCACTATTTTGGATTTCAAGGACTTTAATTATGATAGTTGCTCTTTGATTGATTGTATTTCCTTGTTACAATCCATGCTGAATTCTCCTCATGCTTATAGTCAAAATATGGCTTTTGCTAAACATATAGTTGATGCTATGATGAAATCTTTTGACGAAAACCTTCAGTTAGAAGTTTATATTCCTAAAAAGCTTCATGATGAGTGGGAACATACTATTAAGATTAAAATCAAATATTATGAGCGTCATGCTTTCTGTGATTTGGGTGCTAGTGTTTCCACGATTCCGAAAACTTTATGTGATGTGCTAGGTTACTATGATATTGATGATTGCTCTCTAAATTTGAATCTTGCGGATTCCACTATTAAGAAACCTATGGGAAGGATTAATGATGTTATTTTTGTTGAAAATAGGAATTATGCGCCCATAGATTTCATTGTTCTGGATATAGATTGCAATCCTACATGTCCTATTATTCTTGGTAGACCTTTCCTTAGAACGATTGGTGCAATTATTGACATGAAAGCAGGAAACATTAGATTCCAATTTCCATTAAGGAAATGTATGGAACATTTTCCTAGAAATAAAATAATATTTCCTTATGAATATATTATGAGATCTATGTTTGGATTGCATACCAAAGATGACAACACCTAGATATATTGCGTTTTGCCAGCTAGGGGCGTTAAACAATAGCGCTTGTTGGGAGGCAACCCAATTTTCTTTTTGTGTTCTGTTTTTGCTTCTGTTTTTGAGTGTTTCAAACATTATTACTTCTGTAGTAATTGTGTTTTCGTGTTTTAATTAGTGTTTGAGCCAAGTAAAACCTTTGGGGTGATCTATGGTAGTTGTTGATTTGCTCTTGCTGAAAAACAAAAACGTGTGCGCTTAGTCCAGCAATTTTCTAAATTTTTCAAAGCGTCGAACAAGTCTGAAAAGATTTACACAAGATTGATATATAAATTTCTCAGGTTTTCCTCATTTTTCAGAATTGTTTGTGGTACATAAGTATACGAAGTTTTCAGATTGCTACAGACGGTTCTGTTTTTGACAGATTCTGTTTTCTTTGAGTTGTTTGCCTATTTTTATGAATCTTTTGGTTGTATCATGTGGTATGAACCATGGAGAAGTTATATTACAGTAGGTATAACACCAATATAAATAAAGAATGAGTTCACAACAGTACCTAAAGTGGTGATTTATTTTCTTATACTAACAGATCACACGAGTTTTTCGTTAAGTATTGTGTTGTGAAGTTTCCAAGTCTTGGATAAAGATTTGATGGACTATGGAATAAGGAGTGGAAAGAGCCTAAGATTGAGGATGCCCAAGGCACCCCAAATCATATTCAAGGATGCCAAAGAGCCTAATCTTGGGGATGCCCTGGAAGGCATCCCCTCTTTCATCTTCAATCCATCGGTAAATTTACTAAAGGCTATATTTTTATTCACCACATGATATGTGTTTTGCTTGGAGCGTCTTGGATGATATGAGCCTTTTCTTGTTAGTTTTCCACAATAATCCTTGCTACACACATCTTTTGAGATAAACACATTGAATCGTGAATTTATTAGAATACTCTTTGTGCTTCACTTATATCTTTTGAGTTAGGCAATTTTGCTCTATGTGCTTCACTTATATATTTTTAGAGCACGGTGGTGTTTGCGTTTTATAGAAATACTTGAACTCTCGTACCTCACTTATATTATTTTGAGAGTCTATAAATAGCATGGTAATTGGTCTAGGTTATGAATTTAGTCCTAATATGATATGCATCCAAGAGGGATATAATAAAAACTTCCATATTAAGTGCATTGAGTATTTATGAGAAGTTTGATTCCTTGCATAAAGTTTTGAGATATAAAGATGGTAATGTTAAGAGTCATGTTAGGAAGTAATTGTGATTTGGTAAAAATACTTGTGTAAATGTTTGTGATTCCCGTAGCATGAACGTATGGTGAACCGTTATGTAAGGAAGTCGGAGCATGATTTGTTTATAGATTGTCAACCTTTGTGTGAGGGTCGGGAGCGCGCGATGATTAACTCCTACCAATCTATCCCTAGGAGCATGTGTTTAATAATTTGATTCAATGACTAATAGCCTTTTGCAATAAGTATGTGAGTTCTTTATGACTAATGTGGAGTCCATGGATTATACGCACTCTCACCCTTCCACCTTTGCTAGCCTCTCTAGTACCGCACAACTTTCACCGGTACAACAAACACCTTCCTCAAAACAGCCACCCTATACGTTCCTCAAAACAGCCACCATATACCTTCCTCAAAACAGCCAGCATATATCTTTCCCCAAAACAGACACCATACCTACCTATTATGGCATTTCCATAGCCATTCGAGATATATTGACATGCAACTTCCATAGTTTCCTTTTATGACTTGCACCATCACTTCCATATTGCATATAGAATCATATTTTATCATACGTATCAAGTTGTAATTTTCTTTTGAGTTGTAAGTAAATAAAAGTGTGATGATTATCATTATTAAAGCATGTCCCATGTGACGAAAGGATGATGGAAGCTATGATTCCCTCACAAGTGGGGATGAGATTCCGGACTTTATGGAAAAAAGAGGCCAGCGAAGCCCAAATAAAAAAAAGAGGCCTTAGATGCCCACCAGAAAAAAATATAAAAAAAGAATAAAAGAAAAAAATGAGAGAAAAGAGATAAGGGACATTGCTACTATAATTTTCCGCACTTGTGCTTCAAAGTAGCACCATGATCTTCATGATAGAGAGTCTCCTATTTTGTCACTTTCATATACTAGTGGGAATTTTTTTCTCTATAACTTGGCTTGTATATTCCAATGACGGGCTTCCTCAAATTGCCCTAGGTCTTAATGAGCAAGCAAGTTGGATTCACCCCCACTTAGTTTCCTTTTGAGCTTTCATACACTTATAGCTCTAGTGCATCTGTTGCATGGCAATCCCTACTCACTCACATGGATATCTATTAATGGGCATCTTCATAGCCTGTTGATACGCCTAGTTGATGTGAGCCTATCTTCTCCCTTTCCTTGACAACCTCCACGGTATTCTATTCCACCTATCATGCTATATCCATGGCTCACGCTCATGTATTGTGTGAGAGTTCAAAATGTTTGAGAAAATAAAGGTGTGAAAAAAATTACTTGACTTTTCATCGGGGTTGTACATGATATAAATACTTTGTGTTGGGAAGATGAAGCATAGCCAGACCATATGATATTGTAGGGATAATTTTCTTTTGCCATTATATTTTGAAGAGATACAATTGCTTTTCTAGTATGCTTAAAACATTATTGTTTTTATATCAATATTAAGCTTTTGTTTTGAGTCTTACGGATATGAATATTCATGCCACAATAGAGAATATTACATGGATAAATATGTTAGGTAGCACTCCACATCAAAAATTCTGTTTTTATCATTTACCTACTCGAGGACGAGCGGGAATTAAGCTTGGGGATGTTGATACATCTCCAACTTATCTATAACTTTTGATGATGCCATGCTATTATATTATATATTTTGGATGTTTTATATGCATTAATATGCTATTTTATATTATTTTGGGACTAACCTATTAATCTAGAGCCTAGTGCCGGTTTTTGTTTTTTCCTTGTTTTTGAGTTTTCCAGATATGGAATATTAAATGGAGACAAAGCAACCAGGCTTGGAGTGCATACCAGGGCACCTGCGAGGGAGTCACAAGCTTGGTAGGCGCGGGACCCACTGGCAGGCCTCCTAAACCTATTATTCGTCCTATAAATACCCAAATATTCCCCCAACATCAGAACAAGACGCACAAATACTTCTCCGCCGCCGAAGCCTCCGTTCCCGAGAGATCCAATCTTAGAGCCTTTTCCGGTATTCTGTCAGAGGGGGGTTCGATCACGGAGGGCATCTACATCAACTCCATTGCCCCTCCGATGATGCATGAGTAGTCGACCACAGACCTACGGGTCCATATCTGGTAGGTAGATGGCTTCTCCTCTCTCTTTGATATTGAATACCATGTTCTTCATGGGGATCTATCTGATGTAATCCTCTTTTGTGGTGTGTTTGTCAAGATTCGATGAATTGTGAGTTTATGTTCAGATTATCCATGAATCTTATTTGAATCTCCTCCGAATTATTATATGCATGATTTCATATCCTTGTAAGTATCTTCAAGTTATTGGTTTGGTTTTGGCAACTAGATTGATAATTCTTGCAATGGGAGAAGTGCTTGATTTTGGGTTCAATCTTGCGGTGTCCTCACCCAGTGACATAGTAGGGGTAGCAAGGCACGTATTGTATTGTTTCCATCAAGGGTAACAAGATGGGGTTTCATCATATTGCTCTAGTTTATCCCTCTACATCATGTCTTCTTTCTTAATGCGTTACTCTGTTCTTCATGAACTTAATACTCTAGATGCAGGCAGAAATCAGTCGATGTGTGGAGTAATAGTAGTAGATGCAGAATCATTGCAATGTATTTGACAGGGACGTGATGCCTATATGCAGGATCATTGCCTTGCATAACTACATGATTATTCACTTTTCTATCAATTGCTTGACAGTATTTTGTTTACCCACCATCATATTTTCCTTCAACAGAGAAGCATCTAGTGAAACATATGGCCCCCGGGTCTACTTTCCATAATATACTTTCATATCTATAAACCAAAAATACCAAAAATACTTTCCTGCAATTTATTTACCTTTTACTTTCTGTTCTCGTTTACATCTATCTCTATCGGATCTAATCCTTAAAAATAATCATGAAGGGATTGGCAACCTCTTTATAGCGTTTGCTGCAAGAGTTTGATCGTTTGTGTAGGTGCATCCATTGGTGACTTGCTTGTTCCTCCTACTGGATTGATACCTTGGTTCTCAACAACTGAGGGAAATACTTATCTACTTCTCTGCATCACCCTTTCCTCTTCAAGGGAAAACCAACCCAAGCGCAAGAGGTAGCAGGAGGCACCACCCTCCAAAAGGTAATAGGCTCATTGATGACAATGAACTCCTTGCTCTTATTCTTCAAGATGATAGACTCCTCAACACACAATCACACTCTGACAGATTTGGCTTGGTGGAAGAGGTTGATTGGGTGGAAAGCAACTTGGGGATGCTAGAGATCAAGATTAATATGGTAGGAATGGAATGGCATGATCTCAACACACGAGTAGGTGGCTCTCTCTCAGAAAATCAGTAGGTATGAGTGGGGAACTATTCTGAGTGATTCTCTTGCGAGTGAGTGGTTGTGGAGGGGTATATATAGGCATATCCAAAAATCCAACCATTACACCTAATAAGTCAGACTCGATGACACCGATATGTTAATCTCAGTGGTACCGAGTTGCCTTAAAGGTTGCAACTTTTGAATCTCGGTGAGATCGATACACACAACTTGGTTGCACCGATAAGGTGACAAACGGTTAGATTACCAAACTCGGTGATGTCGATTCAACAAACCTGGTCGGACCGATTTTGTGAATTTGCGTAATAGGAAGTTGGCAAAGCAAACTCGGTGGCACCTAAATGGAATCGGTTGCACCCAAAGGCTAGGGTTTGGCTGAGTCTGTCTGAGGTTGAGAATCGGTGGCACCGAGTGGAAAGTGTTGGTTGCACCGATTTTGGATATTTGGCTTTGGACAGACTTTTGTGGAAGAGCGTGTGGGTGTATGTGGTGACTATCACTTTGTGCACGTATGAGCATTTTGTTCACCAACAAAACCTCCCCTTTTGATAGTATTGGCTTTCCTAAGGACTCAAAGTGATTTCTCACAAAAGATAAAATGTCGAGTCCTCTTTCTTGAAGCTTTGCCAACGCTATACCTTCTCCTTCTTCTTCATGGGGATACTCTCCACACTCCTTTTTGCCAACCCATCTCTCTCTATGGACTTTATCTGAAGTACACTAGATGAAAGTATTAGTCCAAGAGACAATGCATGTTGTCATGAATTATAAAAACCACCAAGGGAGCATATTATGCTTTCAGCATCCGAAAACCCCAAACCCAAACTCATGTTTGAGAGTCCACCATACCTACATATGGATTGAATAAGATCCTTAAAGTAAGTTGTCATCGGTGCATCAAGGCAATAAAAATGCTTCTAAAAGTGTTGGATCAATTAGTGTAAGAGAAAATCGAGCGTTGCACGAACTTGTGATGGCAAAGTAATAAAAGCGACAGACTGCATAATAAAGGTTGCTATCACATGCATCAATACAACATGACGTTCTTTTGTGCTAAGGGATTTGGCATACAAATTAAAAGGCGCATGACAACCTCTGCTTCCCTCTACGAAGGGCCTATATTTTACCTTCAACCATTTCCTTTTATGCAAGAGTCAAATTATTCTTCCCTATCCCTTTTTTTTGCAAGCATCATGTGGTGAGGAAGGATCTAGGCACATATATCCATTTAGATATGGGTGAGCATGAGTTATTATTGTTGAAATCACCCTTGAGGCGAATACGTTGGGAGGCAAAACTACAAGCCTATCTTTCTATATGTCCGATTGCAACTTTTTTCTCATGGGTATGCTGTGTGTGTTAGCAGTCATAGAAGACTAAATGCTGGTTGAGTATGTGGACTTGACAAAAGGCTCCTACGTGAGACCCTTCCTGAAAATATGATGAATTGTAGTTGCAAAGTTGACTGAGAACGTAGTTTGTTGGTTTTCAATAAGGTTTATGCTTTATACTTCCACGTTGTGATGAATTGTTACTTGCTCATAAGAAGTTATATGATGTTCTTATGAAATAAAAAGTTATATGAAAGAGCATATGTTAAAGTTTGTTGCTGTCGTAATAATAAACATGATTCTACTATGTCCGTATTTTGTTTTTATCGACACCTCTCTCTCTCAAACCATGTGGAGATGTTCTTCGATATCGGCTTTCGCTTGAGGACAAGTGAGGTCTAAGCTTGGGGAGTTGATACGTCCATTTTTCATCATATTTTACTACTATTATTTATAATGTTTTTATGGATAATAATGCTTTGGGGAATAATTCTAATGCCCTTTCTCTCATAATTTGCGAGGTTTACACAAAGAGGGAGAATACCGGCAGCTGGAATTCAGGACCTGAAAAAAGCATGTCAGAGATATATATTCTGCACATCCCCAATGAAGCTGGAGTTTTACAGACAATTTCTATGGAAAAAATGAGGAATATTTGACCAGAAAACTACCGTAGGGGGGCCATGAGGTGAGGAACACCCACTAGGGCACGCAAGCCGCCCAGGTGCAGCATGGTTGGTGGTGCTCACCCTAGCCCAACTCTGGAGTCATCTTATGGTATAAATTCCCCAAAAAACTAAAAAATATAGGAGGAAGATTTTCGGGACGAGGCGCCGCCATCTCGAGATGGAACTAGGCCATGAGCATTCTTGCCCTCTGGCAGATCGATTCCGTCGAGGAACTTCCCTCCAGGAGGGGGAAATCGAAGCCATCGTCATCACCAACACCCCTCTCATCTTGGGCAGGCCATTCTTCATCAACATCTTCAACAGCACCAACTTGTCTCAAACCCTAGTTAATTTCTTGTATTCGGTCTTTGTACCGGAACCTCAGATTGGTACCTGTGGGTGACTAGTAGTGTTGATTACCTTGTGTAGTTGATCGCTTTATGGGTTGTTTGGTGGAAGATTATATGTTGAGATCCATTATGTTATTCAATACACCTCTGATCTTGAGCATGAATATTAGTTGTGAGTTGTTACCTTTGTTTTGGAGGTCACGGGAGAAGTCATGTTGCAAGTAATCATGTGAATTTGTTATGTGTTCGATATTTTGATGATATGTATGGTGAGATTCCCTTAGTGGTGTCATGTGAACGTCAACTACATGACACTTCACCATCCTTGGGCCTAAGCGAATGCATTGTGGAGTAGTTATTAGATGATGGGTTGCTAGAGTGATAGAAGCTTAAACCCTAGTTTATGCGCTACTTCGTAAGGGGCTGATTTGGGTCCACATGTTTAATGCTATGGTTAGTCTTTGTCTTAATACTTTTCTCATAGTTGCGGATGCTTGTGGGGGGTTAATCATTAGTAGGTTTACAAGTAAGAACAACACCTTAGAACCGGTCCACCCACATATCAAATTATCAAAGTAGCGAACACGAATCAAACCAACATGATGAAAGAGACTAGATGAAATTCCTGTGTACCCTCAAGAACACTTTGCTTATCATAAGAGATAGTTTTGGCCTGTCCTTTGCCAGAAAAGGATTGGTCTACCTTGCTGTACCTTACCTATTGTTACCGTTACTTGATCGTTACAAATTACCTTGCTATCAAACTACTTGCTACTTACAATTTCAATGCGTGTAGAAATTACCTTGCTGAAAACCGCTTATCATTTCCTTCCGCTCCTCGTTGGGTTCGACACTCTTAGTTATCAAAAGTACTATGATTGATCCCCTATACTTGTGTGTCATCACAATGCACCACTCCCACTAAAGAACTATCAATCTAGTTGGCCAACCTATCTCAAATAGATCGGAGAGTATTATGAAGCTATGATAATCACGCAAATAAGAATCTTAGTATTCAGGTTTGACTCAAATACTTTTCATGAATAATCTGAACATAAAATCACAATTCATCGGATCCCAACAAACACACCATACAAAGGGAGTACATCTGATAGATCAAGGCAAATATGGGATGAACATTGTATTAAAGATCGAGAGAGAGAGAGAGAGAGAGAGAGAGATTACCATCTAGGTACTACCTGCGGACCCGTAGGTCTATGGAGAACTACTCACACATCATGGTGGGGACAACAAGGTTGATGAAGAGGCTTGTCAGTGACAAAATCGGCAGATCTCGGGTAGGGGTCCCGAGCTGTGAGACTAGGATCGATGGTAACAAGGGACCAAGGAGACAATGATTACCTAGTTTCGGTCCCTCCTATGGAGGTAAAACCCTATGTCCTGCTTGATTATATTGATGATATGAAGGTTACAGAGTTGATGTACCTCG